>CAOKZL010000680.1:0-547760 GCA_948472985.1 Iguana delicatissima
TTTCAAATGTTCAAATATTAGTAACATATTACCTCTCAGCCTACTTTTCTCCAGGATAAGCATGTCCAACTCCCTTCACTTAGTCTTAATGAGTCCAGTGGAACTCAGTATTGGCTTCCATTACTAGTTCCATTACAGTGTCTCTTCTGCAGATATAGCCTCTTCTTGGCAATGACCTACTTCTAACAGCTGTTGTCTCGAGAGCAAGGGTGGGGAACTATCTTCCAGATGTTAGAATCATAGAGTTGAAAGAGACCACAAGGGATATCCAGTCCAAACCCCTGCCATGCACAAATAGACAATCAAAGCACTCCCAACAGATGACTATCCAGCTTCTGTTTAAAAAGGAGAAATCTCCAAAGTCTCCAAAGAAAGAAACTCCATCACACTCCCAGGCAGCATCTTCCACAGTTGAAGAACTCTTACCATTAGGAAGTTCTTCCTAATATTTTGGTAGAATCTCTTTTCTTGTAGTTTGAATCCATTGCTCCATGTCCTAGTCTCTGGAGCAGCAGAAAACAAGTTTGCCTCATCCTCCATATTACATCCCTTCAATTATTTAAACATGGCTATCATGTTACCCCTTAACCTTCTCTTCTCCCGGCTAAACCTACCCAGCTCCCTAAGCCTCTCCAGATCCCATCATCTCTTACCACTGACCAATGGCCACACTGGCTGAGGATTATGGAAGCTGCAATTTAAGACATGTAGAGAGCACCAGGATGAAGAAAGGCTGCTATAAAGCAAACTCAGGATTAGGTCTCAGAACAGAGTGCCATCTTCTGTGCTCTGACAAGTGCAGCAGCATGGAGAATACAATCTGAGCTTTATCTGTATTTTTCAAACATCATCACCTTTTCTCTTCTATGTTTTCACATCTAACTTCTCTTCAGTGCTCAACTGCTACAGTAAGTGGAATGAGTATGTTTGTGTGTGACATACCCAGCAGTGCTGAGCTGAGAGCATTCTCGGTTGCAGGAATCTTGAAAGCACAGTAATAGGACTGCAGACATCAGCAAGAATAGAGCTAAGAAATAAAGCCAAAATGTCTTTTTTTGCAATTTACATATGTGTATGACAAAGTTTGCATAGTAAGGCTGCCACGCAATTAAAGACATCGTAGCTGATTCATTCTACGAGTGTAGTCAATTAATCAATTTCAATTTGCATTTGAGTCAAAAAAAATTGTCTTGAAGCAAAAAAAAAAAAGCCTTTGGTCTCTAGATAGAAATGTCATATCTCTAGCAGGCATCTTACAAAGGAATTCTGAACTGAGTAAAAGGGGGACCTCTCAAGACAGTGTTAGCTCTTTGCTGATTTTATATATACCTGCATTTTACATAAATAAGACCTGGCTTGTTTTTCAGTCTCTTTCAATTTGGAGTGGGGGTGTTTCAGATGAACCTTGACATAAGGTGCTATGTGATAGATAATTTTATAGAAAGGGGTTACAGAAGTACTACAAGACTCTTCTTCCTCATTCTCTCTCTCCTTACAATTTGAAAGGTTCAGACAGCAGGAAAAGAGCTGTGGTTCCTACCAACCTTCTGTCTCAGACTGCCTTTTTGTGGGGGGAAGGTAGTGGTAACACTAGAGCCAACATAGTATGGTGGTTTGAACATTGGATTACAATCCTGGAGACCAGGGTCTGATTCCCAGCTCAGCCATGGAAACTCACTGAGTGACTTTAATTATGGCCATTTCCGCACTAGTCTGTTACAGTGTGATGATTCCACTTTCAAAATCCTCTGGAATCCTGGGGTTTGCAGTTTTGGGAGGGGCCAGCCAGCCCCTGCCAAAACTGCAAACCCCAGGATTCCAGAGGATGTTGAAAGTGGAATCATCGCGCTATAACAGTCCCAGAAAACCCTGTGACAGGTTTGCCTTAGGGTCACCATAAGTCAGAAGTGACTTGGAGGCACACAACAACAACAACAACAACAACAAATGCTAGCATTATTCTCAGAAGGCCACTTGGAAGAAAAGATTAATGCAGCCAGAGCACCATTCCTGTGCAAGCAAACCTCAATTCAGCACATGAGAGCAGACAGACAAATTTAGGGCCACCAATATAACTTATGCTCTCTATATTCTGACACCTCTACTGGCTATGACATCCAACAGTGACAGAACCAGTGGTACTGTACAAAAGGGGTTATCTGTGAAGGGCTGCTTCATACTGGAATCCTATTCAATCAGGGTCTCTGGTTGCTTTGAGAGGCTGTACAGTTATAGTGCCACTCCTCCTCCCCCCGCCACAACTAAATGTGTGACCACAGAAGCATAGATGATCCTTCTCCTCCACACATCAATGAATGCATGGAACAAGTTATAGAGGAGGAAGTGGGTTTGTTTTCCACTGCTCCAGTGACTAGGACAAGGAGCAATGGATTCAAACTGCAGGAAAAGAGTTCCCATCTAAACTTCAAGAACTTCCTGACAGTCAGAGCTGTCCGGCAGTGGAATTTGCTGGCTCAGAGTGTGATGGAGTCTCTTTCTTTGGAGGCTTTTAAGCAGAGGCTGGACGGCCATCTGTCAGGAGTGCTTTGATGTGGGTTCCTCCATGGCAGAGAGTTGGACTGGATGGTCTCTCCCAGTTCTATGATTCTATGATTCCATGATTCCATGGATTGTGCCATAGACATTTTATCAAAGCTTGGATACCTTACCTATTGGGACTGCATCTCCAATAATCCCACCACCAGCATGCCCATCATCACGCTGGCTTGGGGATCCCGGGCATAAAACTCCCAGAAAAGAACATTCCTGTACTCTAGATCTTATACATACCAATACAAGATAGAAGTCTAAATGGAGAGTGTCTTTCTCTAGATTGCCAAAATGTTTTGCAGGACTTTTGTTTCCTGTTCAGTGTGTGCACTGTGAGGGAGTGGGCTGAGGGGGACTGCAATCTATTTTCCAACCTTAGTCATTTATCCCCTATTAGATAAAAGTATAATAGACTATACCAAAAGGGTCAGTGGCCTTCCATTTAATGATATTGCCAGCACCAATCTCCATTTTTTCCCCCAGCAGCATCCCACAACACAGTATAAATGGCTGATCTCTTCACAATAACAGCTGATTTCTATTTATTAAGCTAAAAAGGTCACCATTTTCTACGGCTGGGCCGCCCTGCACTATTGATAATTTTATGCATAAACAAATGGCAAATTTGTGCCACATAAATATGCATTAGCAATTACTTTTTCCTCGGGCAACGCTCCCCGCATGCAAATGTGTCCCTCATAGGGCTGGGTGGCTTTTGTTTTAGCTCTTGAGCAGCCAAACAAAAGAGCACAATAAACAGATTTTTTAAAAAACAAAAAGAAGGAGAAGAAGAAGACGTAGAAGTAGAAGGAAGGAAGGAAGAAAGAAAAATGGTAATCAATAGGAAATGCAAATACAAAGGAACTTGCTTGAAATGAAAAGAAAGAAACAGGAACAGGAAGAAAAGCAAAATAAAAGCAATAAATATAATAATACTAACAACAACAACAACAACAGGAAGTGAATATTGCATATGGCATGCTCTCCAACAGCCCTGATCCTAATTAATCCTTTGTGATCCCACTTTTTCAGCTGCTTTTAATGTGTCCCAGTTTCTCTCTCCTCCTCCCACTTCCTCCTTTGTCCTCAACTTGTTTCAATTGCTGCAAAAATTAATTCAAAGTACAAGAATAGCTTGCACTCTTCTAAACTCAGCAGTGGGAAGAGAACAAGAGGGAATGAAACTGTGCCCTTCGCAGTGGGATCAGGCAAAAGCAAATTGCTGCAGCCTCTCCCAGCTTGGGTGCTATTCTTCATTAATATCTTTTGCCATCTTGACCATGCTCTAATGTTGCTCAGCCACACACGTCCTAGTTTTCATCTGCGAAATGTTTGAGAGTACGTGATAGAGTGCTGCACATTTTATATCTATTTCAATTGGAGGTGCGGGTGGAGGAAAAGAAGTAAATCAAAGAATAGTAAAATTGCTGTTGAAATTGTATCAGAAAGGCTGCTGTTGAACTGGATAGTAGAGGGAGAATCTAATAGATATACACAAATTGAGTAAACACCAAAGAGAAGGTCAGGGCTGGCCCTATCATTAGGCAGAATGGAACAAACACCGAAGGCAGCAAATGCTGGGGCACAGCAATGGCAGCACCAGCATCTTTGCTATTTCTCCTAAGCTCAGCTGGCTTCAGGAGATTTCCTCTGATGGAAGAAAGAACTGTGTGTGCTAAACAGCCTGTCTTCTGCTACTTTAACTGACCTACTGACCCAGTATGATGAAGAGTGCTAGTCCATCATGTTTATTCAAATAAGATTTAATTGACAACATGGTTGTATAGCTTCTGTACATGGATTAATGGAGAAGGTGCCATCTTGTCCTTTAGTGCAGACCAGGAAATGTCTCAGGGTAGATCTGAAACATACATACATATGCTGTTGAGGGGAAGTGGAAGAAAAGGATGGAGATCCATGCAGAATTTTAAGTTAATTCAAAGTTCTCTCTTCTTCCTCTTCTGGAATTTTCACAGATGCAGAAGCATGGGGATGGGGGGGCAATGGGGGCAGTTCGCCCTGGGTGGCAATATTTTTGGGGTGTCCCATCTCATAGCCCTGCCCCCTCATGCTGCGGCCCCACCCCCTCATGCTGCAGCCCTGCCCCCTCATGCTACGACCCCACTTCATGTACCACACCCCTGCCCCACGCACATGGCCCTTCCCCCCTCCTGCCCTCCCCTCCACGCACTCCAAGCTCTGCCACTGCACAGATGCATAATGCTTTTGAGATTTTTTTTTCTTTGTTTTCGACCAGAAATTTATTTTCTGAAAGCTCCTTTAATCAATTAATATAATCTATGATGGGAGCTAATAACCAGCGACCTATGGCTTGAAGAAACCAACTTGATTTATCATGTAAAGTGATTACTTAGTTTAAATGACGCTTAAAGTCCATGGCATGGCAATTTATTTAGTTTAAACCTTTAGATTTTACAATGTTTTGATATTAGGTACATTATCTGAATGTGAAATCTATGTTAGCAGACTACAGTTATTATTATCTGGACCAGTGTCAATGAGTGTGGTCAACAATGTGTTGACTGTTCTCAATTGCACTGCCAAATGAGAAACTGGAGAAAACTGCTGTTTATCCCTTATAGTGACATTCTTGTGAAGCATTCCAGGGGATTCACACATCTTTAAGGAAATTTAATACAGTGCTTTGGTAAAATATGTATTTGACTGACAATTACAAAGATCTCCCAAAGTTATTCAGCACAACAACTACCGAAGGAATAGACAAGGGTGCTACTGTGAGATCATGCAAAGTGTTTGTCATGTTTGTCACAAATGTTCCTATGCCGCTCCCGTGCTGTTCCCATGCTCCCAAATGCTGCTCTAATCTTGATCCAGCATGCTTAGAAACCCTGGAACATAAGGGCAAAGTTTGGTGCATGGTAAACAACACAGATATCACAATGAAACAAAAAGAAATGGAAATTAGTTGGTTACTGATGATCTCATTCACAGCCAGCTTTGTAAGGAGTTAGCAGAATCTAATATTGAGCCAAAGTTTCTTAGAAGTCATTCTTAGAAAATTACTTGAGGTTGTTTTTTTTTCCCTTTTTCTTACCTTTTCCCACTCTTTTCTCAGTTGTTATCATAGCCTACCACCCCTCCTACAAGATACACGATGTCATAAATTTAACTTATTAATGACTGGAGAATATGATTGAGGTCACACTGACTAGAGAATACGTTTGGGGTTATATTGGCTGGAAACGTGTTTGAGGTCATGAAAGTTCAGATAGGATTATGTCAATGAACTGATGCTGATGGGTTTGTGCTAATTCCTTCGCTGCTTCAAGCTCTTGGTATTTTTGAATACAATGGAAAATGAACTGCCAGGATTGGTGAGGAATCAGAGACTATCCCTTCTTACCCGACAGAGAACCTCCCAAACATCCTACCTGACCAAACATTAAGAGATCATCACGAATTTCATCAATGTTTTGTCTCTCGGAGTTAAGTAATCAACCTATTCCAGATCCTTTTGTCAATCCCATGGGAAAGACATTACAGCAGGGCTTTCCAAACGGTGTGCCACGACACACTAGTGTGTTGCCTGAAGTGTCTAGGTGTGTCATCTACAATCTTGGAAATGTATGTTATTATTACTTATAAATCATATATTTTAAAAAATATATGAAGGTTTTCATGAGATATGTTGTGTCCCCATGCATTTTGTTATTACGAATTATGTATGTATCTGTATCTCTTATAAGGGGTTAGTTTAACCTCCAATTTGCTAGTAAAACTGAATTACTGTGTTGTGAAATGATGCATGTCTAAAAAAGTGTGTCACCAGCATGAAAAATCTGGAAAACTCTGCATTAAGGCTTTGTCAACATACTCATTTCAGGGTGTGAAATAGAGTATAGAAACCCTAGCTTCAACCCCAGCCATTTGTAGTATGTTGGGTGTAGTGGCCTAGACTGCTTTTCCTCCATGCTATCCTCAGATGCTGTCTGACTCCCTCCACTGTGATCATTTCTTCAAAACTGGTAATTATCACCCTTTCCACCCAATCTCTCTCTCTATCCAGCCTGTCTTTCCTCATCTTCCAATAGCCTCGTATGGCTCTTGAGACTGTCTCATTTCTTATGTATTTGTCAATTCAAACAAAACCAAACACTTCATTAACTAATTGGAGTCTTCTCTACAGTTAGTACTGGTATACACAGATGAAAAGATACTTCTGTTACCCTCCTCTCACAAGCCTCCTTTGAGCTATAATTCACCCAAATGCTAAGGAGACACTGGCATTACAGCTGGACCCCAACTTCCCCCACCTCTACGGTAACACAAAAGAAGGATACTTTGCTGAATTTTCTCTTTCTCCACTATTTGGGGTATGTGGATAGTCCCACACCTTGGAATGATGCTACTTCCAGCCCATGTAAATGTAAAATGAGGTTCAGGTTGCCAACACAACTGCTGCCTCAACTACTTGCAACAATAGCAACAAGAAGAATCATGCATACATGTACACATATATTGTTGTGTGTTACTGTGTTCCTTTGAGTTCTTTGTGACTCAAGGTGACTTTGTGATTAAGGTGCCCCTTCGGTGAACTTATCACAGGGTTTTCTCAGCATGCCTTCTTCAGAGGGAGTCACCCAGTGGATTACCATGGCTGAGTGGGGATGTGAACCCTGCTTTTCCAGAGTTCTAGTCCAGTGCTCAAAGAATCACATCACGCTGGCTCTCATGCACATATACACTCATAGAATCACCATGGCTAATGGTGAGCCCCTGGAGCTTGGAAAACTTATGGAGCCCTGGTGGCTCAGTGGTTAAATGCCAGTACTGCAACCACAAGGTTGTGAGTTCGATCCTGCCAGGCTCCAAGGTTGACTCAGCCTTCCATCCTTTTGTAGGTCGGTAAAATGAGTACCCAGCTTGTTGGGGGCAATTAGCTAAAAATACATTGTAAACCACTTAGATAACACTCCGTTGATAAGCGGTATAGAAATAAATGCTATTGCTATTATATTGTTTGGACTACAATCCCCAGAATTCCACAGCTTCTGATTATGCTGGTTGTGGGTTTCTTAGAGTTGCAATCCAAAAAGTAATCTCTTTCCCCTACTCCATGCTCTATAAGCCCTACTCTGAGAAACGAAAGGAAAATTTTTCTTCTTCTCTAAGAAATTCTGCAAAATGTTCTCTCTCCCCCACCTACCAAACATAACTTTTTGCTCCAAATCAGGGTAAGGGATTTTTGAGAGGCATAACTCCAGTGAAAATATGTTCACAAACAGATCTTCCCCCAGCACGTAATTCAGTTTTTACTGTGACATGTTTTTTGTTATGTTATTCATACAAGAAGTAGTCAAAATTTCACCTCCCAGCTAAAACCTGAAGATGAGTGTGCAGCTGGGTTGTTTTTTTGTTTTATTTTGTGTGGTGTTTTTTTTTTTTGTTTTTTTTGACATTGAAAGCTAGTACAGAAGCAGTTTGGGGGCAAAGCTAAATGTAAATCAAGAAGAGAGATAGTAACACAATGATTGGCATTGTTATCTTTTCTGTTACCCTCCACCTCCAATCCTCTACCTGTGCGTAATAGTTCAAAAGAAGTCTGTTTTTAGAAGTTGCCGAACAACTCTACATCTCATTGCAGAAAGTATTTAAATGTCAGGATGTGTTGATTTTCCCCCTTCTTTCCCTTTAAAACCAGAACAACAACAGAAAAAAAGCCATCATAAGAGTTAAAATTTCCAGATAAAAGTATCTTATTTCTTCTTTGATTCCAAGCTTCAGAGCTATTATCATTTGAAACAGTAATCCTACAGCACACTGACAGAGCTGTCATTGATAGAAAGTCTAACTACAGTATTTAGCTAGTTTTATATGCCATGGATAAGGGGCGAGGGAGGTGGTGCTGACAAATAATTGATCATGGAAATACTGGCACATTTGCGTGATTGACATCCAAGACAATTGAATCTTTCCCGGATGGCTGCCACACAGCCCAACAGCCATACCTTGTTGTAAAAACTAACTCTCAGAAGTGTAACAAATGGATTTATTTCTGGATTTCTCCATAGCTTGCATTGGTTGAAACTCCTTGGTGAACTTCTGAGGCCAGATTGGGTGAAAAGATCCTTCCATTACCCTCCTCTCATAAGCCTCTTTTGTGCTAGAATTCCCCCAACTTCTAAGGAAACACTGGCATTGCAAGTGGACCTCAAAGTCCGCCACCTCTTAGGGTAACAAGCTAAAAAGTCCCAAAGAAATTCATTGACTGTCATGCACTGAACAGTATGTACACTTTCCAGAAAAGTTCTTGTTGTATCAGCAAGCCATGTTTTCCACCTCTGTTGTAAAAACTTCAAAATAGCATCCTGAGGTAAGTACCCTATTTGCTGGCATATAAGACTCACTTTTTTCCCCTGAAAAATAGTATTTGCCAGCCTATAAATGGGGTGTGTGTTATATGCTGGTGCATCTTGTACATTGGCAAATATGGTACCTAAGAAAATTACTAGTGCTCGTTTCACTTTTCCCCATTCCCCACACCCCTGCCTTATATCGTGGCCAATGACTTCCACCTGAGTCCTTAACATTAATATCAAATGTTATGTCCAGAACTGCAACATGGGGAAAGCATTTTCTTCCCACTCTTGTGAAAGCTGTTAAATGCCTCATTTCCATCTCCTCAGCTTGTCCAGAACTGGAGTATTTCATAAGAAAACTCTGAACACCTCCAAGCAACTGCTAATGAAAATGTCCAGGCTTGAATTAGCTCACCGGCCTTAATCACAACTGGCTCTGAAGTCAATTCAATTTCTTGTATATGGCTCATAATGCTGATATGCCACAAGTTTTGACTGAACTTCTCCCTGCTTAAACTTAACACATTCCAGACTCAGTTGTGAGGTTTTGTCATTTTCTTTTATTGGCTGATGCTTCTTGAAGGATGAGGAGGAGTTTAATACCTTCACATCTACAGGCGTGCTTATGTGCTGATTTAAAGGGCTTGGAGTAAAATGGTAGACTGGGGTTGGATTTATTTTCAAGCTGATGCTTGCCCCTTTGATCAGGCAGAGAACTTTCTTCAAAGAAAATGGAGAAGAAACGTGAATATTTCTGAAGCATTTTTCCAACCAGTTTTGTCCCCGCAACCAACCCTGCGAGGTAGACCTTTTGTTGTTGAGTGCCTTTAAGACATTTCAGACTTATGGTGATTCTATGGGAAACTTATCATGGGGTATTCTGGGGGCTGAGAATGTGTGACACACCCAAAGTCACCTTACAGAGAGAGAGCAACAAGCCCACGGGCACCAAATGAGCTTCATAAAATGAGGAGGATCTGAAATTAGTTTTCTTCTGCTCCAAACACAAACCAATGGGTTTGAATTACAAAACAATCCATCTAAACATTAGGAAAAAAGTTTTTACTGTAAGAACTGCTTGACAGTGGAATAGATTGCCTCAGAAGGTGTGGAGTCTCCTTCTTTCGAGGTCTTAAAGAAAGGTCAGATGGCTGTCTCTCAGGAGGGCTTAAGTTGGATATTCCTGCCTGGCAGAGGGCTGGACTAGATGTCCCTGGCAGGCACTTCCAACACTAAGGCCATTTCCACACTACATCTTTATAGTGCTACTATTCCACTTTCAACATCTTGTGGAATCTGCAGGTTAGGGAATCCTGGGCTTTGCAGTTAGAATTCTCAACCAGGGAGTTCTTTTGCCCAGGAAATGACAAACCCCAGAATTCCACAGGAGATTGAAAGAATAACAGCACTATAACTTTGTAAGTCAGAAATAGCCCCAAGATTCTATGAGTCTATTATTCTAAAGCTGTTTCCTCATTATGCAATTATTCAGTTCATACCACTTCAATTGCCAAAGTTTCATTTGATATAATCCTGAGATCGGTAGCTTGGTGGGGGTACACAGAACTGGGAACTTCTGCACTCTCCTGAATTATAAATGCCAAGATGCCCTTAGTGTCTTTTTGTTGTTGTTGTTGTTGTTGTTGTTGTTGTTGTTGTTGTTGTCGTGTGCTTTGCATTCAGGTTGCTTCTGATTTATGATACCCTCAGGGGAACCTATCATGGGGTATTCTGGGACTGAGAGTACGTGACACACCCAAGGTCACCCAGTGGCTTTCCATGGCTGAGCAAGGAATCAAACACTAGTGTCCAGGGTCATAATCCAATGCTCAACCCACTACACTATGCTGGCTTTCTGAGTGCTTGATCATGGTTTAATTAACCAAATTAAAATGATTTAACTTTCAATTTTTTCCTTCTTCTCAGGGTATTGCACCAGACTTTAAGTCCCAGAGTTCCTGAGGCTGCAGCCATGACAAGCAAAATGGTATGAAGCTGGTATAACTGTGCAATACAGAGATCCTGAGTCTCTGCTGTTGTGCATATACTTTCTGGGGAGAAATTGCTCTGGATAGCCCAAGGAGTGCTACCACAGATTGCTGCAGCTACAGAATGTTTAAAAAGGGAAGATTTAATCTGTTTTAATCTAGTTTTGATTTTTTGATTGTTTAATTGCATTTTAACACTTGCATCTTGTGGATTTTTAACAATACGGTTTTTAAATTGTTGTAAGCCGCTTTGAGTCCAAACTAGGAAAAAAGTAGGGATAAAAATAAATTAATAATAGCTAGGTGATAACATCTCCATTTAACATTGACTCCTTATGGGGATGGATGGATGGATGGATGGATGGATGGATGGATGGATGGATGCATAGATAGATAGACAAATAGATAGGCCAATGCTACATGGGATTCCAATATATGTTTGTCCCTCAGGCCTCTAGGTATTTTCATAAGCCAAACAGTGGCAGTTGGAGGCTCCATTTTAGTGAATCCACTCTTGGTTTTAGTCTGAACTTTAAAGAAGCCACAGAAGGCACTAAGTCTATTTTGGAGATAGGATTCAGCACCATGGATAACGTCTTTAGATTAACTGAAATCTGGAGCAGATTCACCATTCTGCTGATATAGAGGTCGCCAGCTGCCACTGAATCCAAATGAATATTTCTTGCCATTTTCTCCTCCTTTTTTCCTACCCAGACCAGTCTAGCCAAACGCCAATATAAAAAATTAATCAGAGAAAACTTTGGCCTGCTTCTGAATCAAGGGTCAGCACAAGAGGTGCTGCATTTGTGTATTTGCTGTATTTGTATTTGCACAGGAAGGTACTAGACTAGATGGCCCTTGTGGCCTCTCCCAACTCTAAGATTCTATGATTTCATAATTCTAATTCAAGAGAAATGAGAAACCCAAGAAAATGCAAAAGCAAAGTGGTATAATGGTCATTAGTATCCCTATACTTTGCACCAGGTATCTGAAAAATCAAAAATATGCTGCTCCACAATAAGGAGTTACTATATGTGTTGTGATTGCTCGTGCAATGTTTTGTACTAAGTTATTGTTGTGTGTTTTCAAATCATTTTGGACTTTTGGTGACCCTAAAGTGAACCTATCACGGGGTTTTCTAGGCAAGATTTGTTCAGAAGGGGTTTGCACCATTGCCTTCTGAGGTTTCAAGAATGTGACTTGCCCAAGGCCACCAAGTGGGTTCCCATAGCTGAGAGGAGATTTGAACCCTGCTCTCCAGAATCATAGACAAACCTACCCACCATGCTCGCTCTCATTGTATTCCAGACATTCAGACAAATAAACAGGTCCAAGTGCAAACCAAGTCTGAATTCTCCCTAGGAGACAAGACAAGTATATTGCTTAAAATGAGTTGCAGTTGGACATATCATGAGAAGGCATGACTCATTAGAAAAGACAAAAAAGCTTGGTGAGGTAGAATGCAGTAGGAAAAGAGGAAGATCACCTCACAGGTGGATAGCCTCAATCAAGGAAGACCTGGCCCTGAATTTGCAAGACCTGAGCAGAGCTGTTGATAACAGGATGACTTGGGTATATCTCATTCATAGGTTACCATAAGTTGAAGTTGACTTGACAGCAATTACAACAGCATACATCCATGCTCACAAACATACTTCCCTCTTAAATCTCCCTCCCCTAAAATGCATAAAGGAGATGTCTTTGTTATTTTCAAGTATAATGACCAATAGCCACTGATAGCCCTATCCTCCATTAACTTGTGTATTCTGTTTTTTAAAAAGCCATTTAGATTAGCAGCACACCTGCGCCGCTCACTGTAATGCTAGCTAATGCTTGGGTGAAAAAAAGGGAAGTTTTAACCAACTCCACACTAGAATAGAGAGATACTGATTTTTTCGGTTTCTAACTCAATAAACATTGAGCCTAATCAGGATTTAATGTCCTATTTTCATAATGCTGGCCTATTTATTCTCATTATACTTAAGCACTATTTTTTGGCTCAGTCTGCTAGAGCACCAATGGATCGTTGTGGATTACAATTGGATTTACTGAACATCCCAAGCTGTAAACAAGCATCCTGGATTATAAATGAGAGAGCAAGGTAGCAAATATGTTTTATCATTTCCTGCCTTGTATACCATTACATTATTATGCTCATCTACTTTATTTATGGGACCACATGAAGCTAAACTACTCCATTAAATGTACAGAGTCATTTCAAAGGTATTAAATCAGGATCAGTGTTTTATGCTGCTAGAATAAGTGTCTCCATGTCCTGGTATGGTGATAACACAGGGAGGCTTTCACAACCAGCATTCAGCCAAAATATGGTGCCAAGTTCCTAAAGAGGTTCCACATTATCAAAGGAGCCATTTTTCTTCAGAAACAAAAAGATTTTGGGGTAAGGGACTGCAAAACCTTTTGATTCTTAAACTGATCTCTGTTTCTTCATTCTAACAGGTTTGATTTATCCTTAAGGGCATCAACACTGATACTGTAGCATGATGCCATCTCACGAGTGATGTGATCCCTGATTGTTTTTTATAGTCCAAGGAGGCATGCATCAATTACCACTGAAGGCTGAGCAAGGTTCTTTTTCAAAACATTCCTTTCCAGCCAAAACCCAGTTTTGCACCAAAAACAAAATACAAAGAATATTTGGTTCAGCAATGGCCACAACACAACTGACTCACAGAGTAGGTATGAGAAAAATGGTCAGATTTCACCTTCTCAAGCATTTTAATTTTTTAAGCCATATGCTCCTTCCAAACTAAGTATGAAAACATTTGGAATTTTTGGTAAATTCTTCAAAAACAAGTTGAAACAAAATTCTCCCCTATTTGCATAGGGCAAATGATTTAGATACAACTTTTTCCACCACCAAGAAGCCAATGGAGAGAACTTGTATTTGCCTGCCAAGTAGATGTTAAAGATGAGGACCCACTCAGAAAAAAAATGACAACCATAATTCAAGCCTATAATTGCTGTATGAAGAAAGATTGAGACCCAGGTGTTTACGAGCAAAACATTCGAAGTCCCAGACTTAGACAGATGAAGCAGAGAGTTTAAGTTTCATTTACGTTCAGACTTTTAAAAATCTTATCTTCTTTCCATCCAAAATATGAAGAATGCTTTGAATTTTTGTATATTCTTATCTAAAGCAAAACTGAAATGGAGTTCTCAGACATCACAATTTAATCTAAACATTTATCACAGGTGGAAACTACTTTACCTGCAATGACTCCATCTTATAGAATCCCAGGATTTGCAGTTTGGTTAAGGACACTATACAGTTACATCATCTTGATACTACTTCAATGGTCATAGCTCCATCTAATTTAGGGAAATTCACTGAAATCTTTCTGGGAGAGCATTCTAAGTAGCACTCCAAAGTACAAATGCTAGGATGGACCTTTGACGGTCAAAGCGGTATCACCCTGCTAGGATCCTGTTGCATAAAGACAGTCAAAACCTTTCCCATTTCTTGGCTTCTTAAAGTATCTTTTCTGACTGAAAACAGAATGTTAACTTCCCTTTGCTAATGGAGTTGAAATTGTATTTCATGTCTTTTATTGCCTGTTATTCCCACATGGTCAAAAAGGGGATTGTCTTCTGCACTGAGAACCCTCTAGACCATCTTAACTGACAACAGAACTAACACATAGACTGGCGATTCTAACATCTTCACTTTTCTTCTCCTGTGTGATTTTTAACATTTTTGCCTCATGAAAAAGCCAGTGAAGCTTCAACTGCTGGCATGATATACTTTCTGCATTTTGGATGGCCAACAAAGATATGCTTCTTTTGTGGATTTTGGATTTTCTTGTCCTCTGCCACAGTAATACAGGGTTTTACTAATGGATTGCATAGTTGGGTATGGACCTAGGAGAAGCACAAACAACTCAACCACTGACTTGGAATGCATGATAATATTTTTAAGTGACATGAAATCCAAACTTCCACCGGAGTTTCTTTTTGCAATATCAACAAGGATATCAATGTGGAAACCATACAGTTGTGAGTTCGCCTTGGTATTCCTTCTGACTTTATAAGGAGTTTGGAGGACAAGAGGTCCTCAGGCATATGAAATAGCACTGTCTCATGGCCTGGCTTTGAATGAGGGGGACTTTTAACATCCCTTTTTTTAAAAGAAGACTCTAAATCTGCAAACACTTGAGAATAAAGGAATGCACTGCTACCAAAAGCATAAATGCAATACTCAATTTTTTTTAAAAAAAATCTAGTTTTATACCTCCTAAAGTTGCTTCCATCCCAACTATAACTTGGCCAAGACAGAAATGTCACAGTTTCCAGAGCAATGCTGGAAGGTTTACTTAATATTCTAGGCATAAAGAAAGATAGCCTTCCAATGGATATTTAACTTATAACCCTAGAGGCAAGAATTAGCTGAACCCTGAAACCTATCTTTAGAAATTAACAATAAACAAGATATAGGAGTCAACATTCTATGATAGGACATATCCAAAACCATTATTGTGTCAAAACACCCAGGACGGCAACAGCTCAGAGGAGAGAAATAAAACACTCATTTTGCATATATTCCAGGGAGAGAAATATGATTACTGATGGATTGGTAAAAATATTTGATTGGAAGGTGTTCTGAGATTTATTGATAACTAGAGGGGGTGGAATGAATGAATGAAGAAAAATGAACAAGCAGAGCTACACACAAGGAAAAGCATACGTATAAAATATGTATTTGCAAAGCTGAAGAGTCTGCAGGGAAAGCTGCAGCTCATTGATTCCCAGTCAGATTTACTTTGTCAAGGTCAGTTCAGAGTCACAGGGGGTTGTCTTTAAATCCAGATGCAGGGGGAAAAGAGGTTAGGTTGGTTGAGAATTTTTTTCAGTTCATTTTTCAAAAAACAAAAATATACTAGGCTTGTAAATCTTGCTGACTCTGTTCTCATGCATGAGAATGTCAAATTTCTTTTCTTTTCACTTCCAAGACAGGGAGAGTTTTTTCTATCGTCCCAGCACTTCCAGTAATGTCTTTTGCCAAATTCCTTGAGTAATTATTTTTCGGAAAGTGTGATCCTGATGCTTGGTTGCATGGATTTTTAAAAAAAGTATATTGACTTGTTAGGGTGTCTGTATTTTTTAAAAAATAGCCAACAAGCCTCTCTATCTGAACTTGGTCTGTGTGTGTGTGTGTGTGTGTGTACACTGTGCCCCAAAAGTTGGGGGGGCAATTTTGTGCAGAGATTCCTTGCACAAATTCTAGAAATCTTGACTAAAAAAAAAAAATACAGTAAAGGACACTTTGTCTTGCTCTGACACATGGTTTCTCAGTTTCTCAACAGGTTGTCTTAAGGTATAAGACGCTCTCTCTCTTTGAGTACAAGTAATTTTGTAGCTATTCTTTACATACTTAGAATATATCAAGATTTGCAAATCATCCATTTTGGAGATGAAAAGAACTTTAGATTATAAAAATGTGAACATGAGAAAAAGAAAACTGAGCGGGTTCATCTATCCAGCTGCAGGACTTGAGTGCTTAATGTTTAAAATGTCTGGATTTCTATTCTACTGTGTTGGTGCTGAATTAAGGCAGTTTTCCACTTTTTTTTCCTTCCCTGAGTAGCTCCTTATCTCTAATACCTAGATGCCTGGTAGGTAAGATGCAGTCCTCTCTGTGCTACAGATAGGTTTACCTTTTGAATTTGGCAAATGGGAAGGGTGAGAGGAATGGTATTTCAATTTACTTTCAAAGAATTGACTGAAATTTGCACATTCCTCCACTTTGGAGAGAAAGAGCTTCTGTGGTTTAAGAACTCGCAAGTGAGACTCAGCAAAAGTGGCAGATGCCTCCCAAACCTAGAAAGAGAGGGTCCAAATGCAACTTTAATGTACATATGAGGAAATGCCGTGGTAAGCTGATTAGCCTCTCAGCAACCTCCCCTACATGGGTTGGGTGACTATGAGAAGTTGCTCTACAAGTCTTGTGCTGAGAAGTATTTAAAATGAATTAAGTTATCAATGAAGTTTGAAAATTCCCCATGAAAAAATGAAAACCTAAATTGATTTTTGACTTAATTGATCGGCCAGTTGGAGTTTCAGTACTAACTTACTTGCAAAATTGAGTTATTAATTACATTCATAATTAAACAAACAAGTAAGTAACCAAATGTGCTAAAGTACCAACACATTTTGTATTTCCCACCTGGTCCTTTATACAAGAAGGCAAGTTCGCTTCAATTTTGGAATAAGGAGTTTCTTGCTTTCTGCTTTCTCTCTGGGTTAAGGAATTTTATTATTTAGCTCACACAATACAAATTACTTACTCAAGGGTGCTTCCAGTAGGATAAATTGTGTTACGAGATTTTAGGCTTAGCAGGATGAGTAGGAAAGGATATTGACAAGCTGGAACATGTCCAGAGGAGGATGACCAAAATGGAAAAAAAGACCGGATACCATGCCCTATGAGGAAAGTCTTAGGGAGCTGGGTGTTTTTAAGCCTGGAGAAGAGAAGATTAAGAGGGGACATGATAACTATGTTTAAATATTTGAAGGAAGATATAGAAGATGGAGCAAACCTCATTTCTGCTGTTCCAGAGACTAAGCCCATTTTTGTACCACATTGGTGTAGTGCTATTATTCCACTTTCAACATCCTATGGAATCCTGGGGTTTGCAGTTTAGAAAGGGACATTTAGAATTCTCAGCCAGAGAGCTTTTGGGCCTCAGTAAACTACCGGTAGTATAAAAACTCACAAACCATAGTGCCAAGTTCAAGAGAAGTAGAAGTACCAATCTATTCTGCTTTGGCCAGACCTCCCCTGGAATATTGTGTCCAGTTCAGAGGACCACAGTTCAAGGAAGATATTGACAAGCTGTAACAAGTCCAAGGAAGAGCAACCAAGATGATCAAAGGTCTGGAAACCAAATTTTACAAGGAATGACCTACAAGTTCAGCTTGAGGAAGAGAAGAATAAGAGATGACATGATCACTATCTTTAAATATCTAAGGGAAGTCATAGGGAATAAGCTTGTTTTCTACTGCTCCAGAGACTAGAACACAAACCAATACATTCAAATTACAAGAAAAGAGATTCTACCTAAACATCAACAGTGGAATAGATTGCCTCAAAAGAAGGTGGTGGAGTCTCCTCCTCTAGAGGTCTTTAAACAGAAGTTGAATGAGCATCTCCCAGGAGTGCTTTACTTGTACATTCCTGCATGGCAAGGGGTTGGACCAGATGTCTCTTGCATGCTCTTCCAAGACTAAGATTCTATGAGTCTTATGTGTAGTAGGTTGTTGGACTAGGTGGCCTTTGTGGTCCCTTACAAGTCTAAGATTCTATTATTCTAGCCCAGAATTACCACTGTTGGGGATCTAAGCTGGAACCTGAAGATCAAGAGGCCATAGACCGAAGAGCATTTTTCTCTGCACCTAAAAATGCTTTTTACCCTTTGAAGTTTCAATTAATTCACCCCAAAGGATTCTGAATGTCCACCCACTCCCTCTCCCAGTCCCCAAAGTTACTAAACAAATTCCAGAGAAGAAAAAGGAGAAGATGCCACTACAGACCATGGCAGGGAATGCACCCATAAATCTGTGGAGCATCTTTTCCTGATCCACTCCAAATATGTTGTACCACACCTTCTCCCTGTCCCAAACTGCATGTCTAATGAGGGGATTGTAGGAGCCTTAGTCCAAAACTTCCGGTACACAAGGAGCTGCCTTATATTGAATTAGCATTGGTCCTTCTGATTCAATATTGTCTACACTGACTGGCAGCAGTCATCCACTGTTTCAGAAAAGAGTCTGTCCGGCCCCAACTCAAAATGCCTGGAATGGAATCTGGAATCTTCTGCATTAAAGAATGGAGAGTATCAAGCCTAGACCCAACTCAGCCTGGAAAGTACCAGGTTATTTGTGTCTGTGTCTGTGTGTGTCTGTGCCTTTAAGTCCCTTGTGAACTTATGGTGACCCCATGAACTTCATAGGGTTTTCTTAGGTAAGGAATACTCAGTGCTGGTTCTACCAGTCCCTTCCTCTGAAATATAGCTTACAGCACCTGGTATTTTTTGGCAGTCTCCCATCCAAGTACTAACCAGGGTTGCTTAGCTTCCAAGATCAGAAAGGATCTGGTGCCTTTAGGGTATTTGGGTCCCACATCAGGTTCTCTCCTCCTACACAAAAGAAAGTAGGGGGAAAAAGCTAAACAAACAAACCTGACTGTTTGGCACATATATGTAAGAAGGCTCTCTTTCTGTCTCAAATCACACTGCTAGCCACAAGACATAGGGAATTATTCATTAAAGAATTCTCTCTCCTAGAGAGTCTTTCCTTCCTTCCTTCCTCTCTTCCTTCCTTCTTTCCTTCCTCTCTTCCTTCCTTCTTTCCTTCCTTCCTTCCTTCTTTCTTTTCTCCCTCCCTCTCTCCACTCTTTCTTTTTTTCTTTGGCAATCTTCATTTCAAACTCACATTTAAGCAGAAGCTACCAGGGTTTTTCTTTTTCATTTCTTCCTGATTATCAATTTGCACCTCTGTAAAGGAAGGTTGAAGGATTTCATTGTTTTGTTAATTGTCAATTTGCATCTTTGAAAGGTGTTGTAATTTTCCCCCCTCTTTCTTGGCAGGTTAAGACTAATTCCACTTGTACATGAACGAACACATGCACACAGAGACACTGTTCCTCTTACAATTCACTAAAAACAGATTATTTCTCGTCTTTTGTTCATTGTTCAGTTTTCCTCTTACGAAATATTCTACTCCAGTTTATCAAAGCAAGCAGAAATTTCTCTCACTACTGCTCTAGCTATTGATTCTTTCTTTCAGTAAAGCTAAAGATGACCCAATAACAATTATTTGCCAAATACAAGAAAATCAAAATGAATTGTACATTTTTGTTGGCAAATGTGGGTTCTAACTTTTGGAGCAACAGCCTGTTATGATAGTAGAAAAAATGCATGCAACAGTATGAGCGTACAATTTACAAAATAGTTATACAGCTATGAAATGGTCTTATCCAACTTGTAATAGCACAAGCCAAATGGAGTCAGCTAGAGAAGTATGGTGACAGGTTCAACATTTGCCTCCCATCCCAATTTGTTCTTGCCCTTGGCATGAGCAGATGTGCCTCGTTCCATCTGAAACCATCTCAGAGATCATCAGTAGTGACTGATGGCTACCCTATCAGTGGGGCAGTGAAAAAAAATCCCAGTTTGAGACTGAGCCTTAAAGGAGCTATCCAAGGTGTTTAACCTATGCCTGAAATAGGGCTCAGCATCTTAGATAACACCTTTACAGTTTGCGCTAAAACTCCAACACCATTGGAAGTTATCTTGTCCAAACATTTGACCCTACCATCTTTTCTTGAAGTCAGCTTAATATATTCCAAGTAGTTCTAGCAAATCAGAAAACTACTCTGGATTTTATGTAGGAATCAGTCTCTCTCTATACAAACTCAGCCTCGTTGGGCAGTCATAAAAGATCGAATAGGCCTTAGTTTAAGTGTGTTAAACTCGAATAAAGCCATACTTGCCTCCACAAACCACCTCCCTGTACTTTCCTCAATCTCTGCAGATTCTTACATTGATCTGCAACAAAAACACTACAACATACCATACCCTCCAACATTTCACAAAGGAAAACCATGAGACATACAGCCAGACAACATCAGAATGTATTCAAGACTGCAAAAGTTATTAATGGAGAACAAATAAGCTAGGAAAGGCTGCAGCAGTTTCTTTTTGCCTGATTCTGCTTCTTCCCCTTCTCTCCTCCCTGGTGAGCTGAGTGCAAACTATGTTTGTACTTTGAACTCAATTTATAGCCACTGATGGGGAGGAGTGAGAAAATGGGACATTTTTAAAACAGCTAAAAAAAAACGAGAATGACACAGGATTAACTGAGACTATCCCAGCCAAATCACAACAGTTGGAAGGTATGAAATGCATTTCTAAATATGTATCTATTGATGTCTTCAAGTAAGACTTGCAACAAACAGTTCCATTTCCCAATCAGGACTGGACCCTTAATTTGTTGTTTCAAGGCTCTCCCTTATCTGGTGATGGAAGTTTAGAGATCAAAGTTCAGTTTTCCAAAAGAAACAATCTGGAGAGCAGGTTAAAATACAAGTAGAAAGCTGAATGCCTATTAAATGTATCAAAAGAAGCAGAAAACCAGTTTATTTTCTCCCAGGAGAATAGTTTCCTTTTTACAGACTTCTGTCATCAGGCTAGAACTTGTTATAAGGCCCACAAGTTAGATTCAAGCAGAAAAGTAAGTAGGTTACAGAGTTCTTACACTGGATGATTTTTCTGTGTCCTGGGTGGTACGCAGCTGGGACCTACGATTCATAACAACTACAACAGCAACAACAACATTAAATTGCGCTGTTTATGCATGTGTTAAGAGATATTGCTACCTACTTCCATTTACAACATTCAAGCCATGAGTGCTTTTGTTTATTAGTCAAAATGGAATCACCCCTGTCCAAAAAGGAGGTATCAGCAGCATGGAAATATTTACAGTACAAAAAAATGGAAACACACTGTAAGGGGAAAGTCCCAAAACAGTCCAACTAGAACTGAGTGTGCTTAGTCGCCCTGGAACACTGACTGGGATGGAGAACCAGAGGGGAAATTGAATGGTGCATTTTGGTAGAAGTCAGTGAGTGAAAATTGCTCAGGTTCAAGTTCACATGGTTTCTCCAAATCAGAAATCTCACCTGCATTTCCTTCCTGTCCTTTCTCTGAACCAGGCTGCAACACTTTGGCTGCAAACTTGTGTCATACACACGTGTAAGAAACTTCATATTTTTTTTTATCATTGTGCCACAGAAGTATTGAGTTCATGGATGTGTTGGCAGAATTCTACATGTTTAACCATTCTGCATTGGCCTAAATCCTATTGTTACTCTTGCTATTGAATCAACTGGATCTCCCTTTGTATTGACTCACCATTTAGTAATTGATTCAGGGGATCTACTCTAGTTGGGACTATCAACAGGATTCCAACCCTGCAATTGTACATTCTTGGGACATGTGTTTCTGTACAACAGTGACTCCAATGCATCACTTGATATGTAGGGAGAAGGTCAGAAAAGCTCAAGCGCAGAATGAACTCAGGCTTGCCAAAGAGATTAAAAACAATAAAAAAAGGCTTTTTTAGATATGTCCGCAACAAAAGGGGAAAAAAGGAAATGATAGGGTCGCTACATGGAGAAAATGGCAAAAGACTAATGGGGGAAGAGAAAAAGCAGAACTACTCAATACCTTCTTTGCCTAAGTTTTCTCCCAAAGGATAGAAGTACTCAACCTGGGGGGTGGGGAGCAGGGAGGGAAGGGGGGGAAATGCAGCACAGAAAAGGTAGAGAAGTAGTACAGGAATACCTGGCTACACTAGATGAATTCAAATCTCCAGGGCCAGATGAATTACATCTGAGGATTTTTTAAAAAGAACTGGCAGAAGTAATTTCAGAACCACTTGCAAGAATCCTTGAGAACTCTTGGTGAACAGGAGAGGTCCCAGTGGACTGGAGGAGGGCAAATGTTGTCCCCATCTTCAAAAAGGGAAAAAAAGAGGACCCAAATAATGATTGCCCCATCACCTGACATTAATACCAGTAAAGATCCTACAGCAGATTATTAAACAGTCAGTTTGTAATTACTTAGAAAGCAATGCCTTAATCACTAAAAGTCAACATGCATTTCTCAAAAACAAATCATGCCAGACTAATCTTACCTCTTTTTATGATAGAGTTACAAGCTTGATAGACGAAGGCAATGCTGTGGATGCAGCATATCTTGATTTCAGTAAGGCCTTTGACAAAGTTCCCCATGATATTCTTGCAAAGAAGCTAGTAAAATGCAGGTGGGACAGTGCTACTGTTAGGTAGATTTGTAATTGTTGACCAACTGAACCCAAAGGGTGCTCACTAATGACTGCTTTTCATCCTGGAGAGAAGTGACTAGTGGGGTGCCACAGGGTTCTGTCCTGGGCCCAGTGCTATTTCAACATCTTCATCAATGACTTGGATGAAGGAATAGAGGGCATTCTTATCAACTTTGCAGATGACACCAAATTGGAAAGGTTGCTAATATTCCCAGGGGACTGGATCAAAATTCAAAATGACCTTGGCATATTGGAGAGCTGGGCCAAAGCTAACAACATGCTTTTCAACAGAGAGAAATGTAAAGTCCTGCACTTAAGCAGAAAAAAAATGGAATGTACAAATATAAGATGGTAGACATGTGGCTGGATAACAGTACATGTGAAATGGATCTAGGAGTCTTGGTGGACCACAAGCTAAACATGAGTCAGCAGTGTGATATGGCAGCCAAGAAAGCCAACGCGATTCTTGGTTGCATCACAATAGGAGTTTGGTGTCTAAATCAAGGGAGGTAATGGTACAACTCTGTTCTGCTTTGGTTAGACCTCATCTGGACTACTGTGTCCACTTCTGGGCACCTCATTTCGAGAAGGATATGGACAAGCTGGAGCATGTCCAGAGGAGGGCGACCAAAATGGTGAAGGGTCTTGAAGCCATGCCCTATGAGAAGCAGGTTAGGGAGCTGGATATGTTTTGTCTGCAGAAGAGAAGTTTAAGAGGGGACATGAGAGCCATGTTTAAATATTTAAAGGGATGTCATGTCGAGGAGGGAGCGGGCTTGTTTTCCACTGCTCCAGAGACTAGGACAAGGACAATAGATTCCATCTGAACCTCAGGAAGAACTTCCTGACAGTCAGAGCTGTTCAGCAGTGGAATCTGCTGCCTCAGAGTGTGCTGAAGTCTCCATCTTTGGAGGTTTTTAAACAGAGGCTGGATGGCGATCTGTCGGGAGTGCTTTGATTGGTGTTCCTGCGTGGCCGGGGGTTGGACTGGATGACCCCTGTGGTCTCTTCCAACTCTGTGATTCTACGATTCTATGAGAAACAGCAACTGTGTATCCTACTGCACTATGGGACAATAAACAGGCACACTGGCAGGTACAATACTGTTTGCACAGTTATGTTGTTCAGCACAACCACTAAAAAAGCACAATGTATATTTTAACCACTGCATCATACCCACCAACTCTCTCAGTTAGGCAAGGATTGTCCCAATTAATCCTTTCTGGTCCTTTTTTTCTAGTTGCTTTTAAATTACCCCAGTTTCTTTCTCCTCCTTTCACTTTCCCCCTTGGTCCTCAGCTGACACCAATTGCTAGAAATTTAATGGAGCCTTGCCCTTCCCAGGAGGCTCAGGCAAAAGCAAACTGCTGCAGCCTGTGTGCTCTTTTCCAGTAATAACTTTTACCATCTTGATCACATTCTGATGTTGTCTGGGTATGCTGTCTTGGTTTTCATCTGTGAAATGCTGGATAGTAAGCTGCATTATCTTCTCACAGAGAAGTCTGTGTACAGTTTAAATGTGTGCTTCCAATTGTGTGCTGCATCCAATTTATGCTATTTTTCTCCACTGATTAAAGTATATTTGTGCACATGTTCATCTAATGACTACGTTTGAGCCCTTCATGTCTTAAAATATTTGTTCTGTGTTCAATTTATTTCTTGAATATGCCAGGAAAGCTTCACAGCTTTGCAAATTCTTCCTGCAAGTTATACTTCTTATTCTGAATCTTAAGAGGTATGGAAAACAATACTTCAGTGAAGACTGTCAAATCCAGTGCAATCCATTTCTAACCCCGGGTGCAGGGATGACTGGCTTGTTGGAGCAGGGGGTGCTCTGCATTGCAACATTTTGTTGCAGGTCACACTTGTAAACTGTCAGAAATGCCTTTTTCTGTTGCTGTACCTGACCTAAATTACTCATCTAGTTACATGATAAAACAGTTGACGCTGGTGTTTTAGCAACCTGACACCTCTTGTAGTCTGTGAACTGAATTGTTCCATAAATGCCTTCTGCGTCACACTTTCATACCAATGAACCTACATGGGCCCATCTGCAACAAATCCATCAACACTATGTTGCAAGGTCTCCATCTGTGGCCACAGCAAGATCCCCAGGATTCTAAGCAGTGCAAATAATATGAAGAAACCCAAAGTGGGGATGATAAGGCATAGTAGGTTAGAGAAAATGGGTGCAAGAGTTAGGTTAATACTTTGCAATCCAAGGCAACCTTACAGAGCAGTAAAGCCCAAGTAAACTTCCATAGGACTAGGCTGCATATATACTTTTCTGTGACCAGATTGGCTCTACATTGATTTGACAGGAGGTCAATTTTTGGACTAGTACTGCTTTTGAATTAGTATTCCCATGCTGGCAGAATGAACTCTTTCTTCTATTTACCACTATTATTACTAGTAACCAATCAAATTGATGAAATGAATAGGGCAGGGTTTGGGGAGCTCTTTGGACTCCTTACATTGGCCATTAGAACTCCACAATCCCTTATGATTGGTCATGGAAGCTGGAGCTTCTGGGAACTGAAGCTGAAAGCATCTGCAGAGCCAAATGTTCCTCACATGCTAACAACATGATTGTTGTTCATGCCCCTGGGCCACATTCATTCCTCAGCCTTTCTTATCAAACTGTTGAAGCACTAGAATATACCTCCCTTATTTATTTAATGTGTTGGTTGCTAGAAATACAAATAGATCTGAGAAGACAATGTTGTGGAAAGTAATGATGGCTGATGACGAACAAGGGACACCAGTGGCTCCCCAAAGTTTGGGGGGAGGATGGGTGATTTTTCCTAACCCCTTTATATGAGGAAAGGACATAATGAAGGAGTTTTCTTCCAAGGTAATAAGTACTGGGACCTCAATCACACATACCTTCCCCTCCTTTTCAACATTCTTTCTGGCAAAGAAGGACAAGGGAAGACAAAAAGATTCAGATATGAGACATTCTGATAAAACAAAGGTGAGAACTGTGTAACCTGTCTGAGGCCCCAAGGGGCCTTCTAATTCCCGCCACCCCTGAACTCTTACCCCTTACAATTTTCATTCTATAACTGAGTTTTTCCAGTGTGTGTGTGTGTGTGTGTGTGTGTGTGTGTGTGTGAAATACCCACTAAAGTCAGCTTTAGACTTTCCACGTTCTCTTGGAGCCCACACCCCAAAACAGCTTTTTTTTTAAAATTTAAAGGTGGTTGTGACTGAGCTCTGGGGGTGTGGCTATTGTGAATGCCAAAGCAGCTTGGCAACCAGTTGCTAGGGAACCAGCATAGCCCTCAGAGAAGAAACCTATTCTAGTAGTATGTGGGAGGGCTGGTGACTGAGAGGAAAAAATATATATGCAAAGGCCAACCCTTATTGTCTCATGTGAGTCCTTCAGTGAGAAAGAACTCTGAAGTAAAGTCCCTCAATCAGCCAGAGAAGCTGTCTGTGTGGGAAGGGTTTAATTCTCAGGGAAAGCCTAAAGAGAGGCAGAAGAGGAATTATAAACCATTATAGAATCTGGTCAGAAAATGTGATCTAGATTAGAGGTTGAGCCTTTAGTGACAGTGTAGCCAAAGGGCTGTTTATGACACTTGTGTTTATATGAGAGTTTAACTTCTCATATAAACAAACACAAGTGTCATAGAGGGAAACAGAGGGAAACTGACTAAAAGAACTCTGAAGACCTATATTAGCTTTGAAATGCATATGAACTCCAATACTTCATTCTGCATGTTATTTTAGTAAGTATTACAGTTTATTTTTATAAATACTGACTTGGCTGAATTGTATACAGTATTTAAAGAAACACACTATCACAGAACTATTAAGGGGTTCTAAATAACCATTGAAAGATCTCACCCTTTTCCCCAAAGGTGGTGTGATAAAGGGGGAAGGCAGAGCTGTGTGAAAAGGACAGGGTGCCTTATCAGACTGGGGAACTGCCATACTAATCTGAGAGAGATTGTCACAGTGGCCAAAAGTGATGAAACACCAAAATGGCCTCCAGAATCCTCCACAGCTCTGGGAGATCTAAAAATGGCAGTGCGCAGCCCTCCGGGCTTCAGCTTATGCCCACCCTGCTATAAAAGATGATTTAGATAAATATAAGAGAGTTTCTGGTATAACGGTTTGAGGGCTGGACTTTGAATTCCTGCTCCGCCATAGAAGATCACTGGATAACCTTGGGCAAACCCAGCTCTCTCTAAAGTTCTAAATGGCAAATCCCTTCAGAGCAAATATTGACAAGAAAACCTTGTGACAAGCTTACCTTAGGTTTGCAATAAGTTGGAAGTAACTTGATGGCAAACAAGAAAAACAAGAAGATAAATGTAATGTAAAGTGAAGCAGGAAAGTAGGGGTAAAGGTTAAGCGTGAAAGAGGGGAAATCCTAGTTTGTTAAAATACCAAAATTCTTCTTTCTTTCTTTCTTTCTTTCTTTCTTTCTTTCTTTCTTTCTTTCTTTCTTTCTTTCTTTCTACACATCCTCCTTTCCTTAACCATTTCTTCCAAACAGAGTTTTCTTAAAGTTTCACTTCACTGTATGCATTCAACAGCAGCATTCCCAAGATAAAATCATTTTTAGCAATTACATTAAAATGGTATTAATGTTTTCAAATCCACTTCCTCTTTTTTTTCCTACTGGAAACTCTGCCAAGCATACTCTTCAACAGACATTAAAATAATTTGGATAGTTGATGTAGAGTCCAAAATTTTTCAGTGGAAAATTGCCAGAATTGACATCTGCGAGAAAGTGGGCAATTTTTTATCATCCTTAGAGACTGTGTCCTCTTGTCCGATATTTTCCTATCTCCATGTGCCTTTTTCTTGAGAAGCTATTCTGCTGTACTGTGTGGGTGAAGCAGATGCCAGAATCTACTTAACCCTTTCATCACTGCCAAGATCTATGCCCATGCAGATGGTTTCACTGGCATGTCTATGAATCGGGGATCTTACAATATGCAATTTGTGATAATAAGTTAAGCCACTGCAAATTGACCCAAGCACTTTATATGTTCAAAATGAAGGATATTTAATATTCTGGTTTACTAGGTAGCAACCCATTTATGTCAACACAATCTGCACAAGTATCTGAAGACACCTCTGCTCAGCTTTCATTCAGATCTTCTGTATAAGACATCTAGTTTGGGGGGATTCTGTTGATTTTAAAATATGTTCTTTTCTTGGCTTTTTCTATACAAAATCCAGAATATATGTTTTTGTTTTTGTTTTTATTAAAAATAAGAAAACATTCAGGGAATTGAATCAATAATTTTCCTTCTGGTGGAGGATGTCCTCTGTTGATGGAAAGACAGACACACATGTAAAATCTTCTGCTACTACCTTTGGTGGAAAGGTGGAATAGAAATGTAATTTATCTAGAAATACAACAAATGCCAAGAGCAATACAGCATTACTTGGCTTCACAAAAGCACGTATCCTCCAATATTTCACAAACAAAAACTGGGATACATGTGGCTGAGCAATGTCAGCGTATGGTCAAGATGGAAAAATGTATTAATGAGGAAGAACACAAAACTAGGAGAGGATAAAGCAGTTTGCCATTGCCTGTGTATACTGGGAAGGGCAAGATTCCATCCTCTCATCTCCCCCCCCCACTGCTAAGTGGTGCAAGTTACTTTTGCACTTTGAAATTAGTGTGCAGCACCTGAAGTTTGGTAAGGACAAAAGTGGAAAGGTGGTAGGAGAGAGAAACTGGAACAGCTGAACATGTGAGATAACAGAGGATTAATCAGGACTGTGCCTATCAAAGAAGGACAATTGTAAGGCATGGAAACATAAGGTAGTGGGTATGGGAGCAAGGAGAGAGGCAGAAAACCACAGGAAATGTATCCTGTTCTTCATACATCTGGCCACATACTATAAACATTAACTACACTTACAGCTGAAAACTGTGCTGCTGGTAGTCTGAAAATCCTGCTTTACTCAGTAAAACAATCGGCTGGGCTAGATTTTTACCCCTTCTGGTTGGTTGGCAGCCCTATTGAATGTCACCATTTTTGCAACTGTGGTAAACACAGTAGCATTTTGTAAAAATGCCTACTTTGTGGTAGGAAATGTTAAAATTAGTTCATAGTACTTCCTAATAGAATAGACAACCACCTTCTGAAGATGGCATTTCAATCCGCAGTATGTAGAAAAGCCTGACGTTCACAATATTTAGGATGAAATCTACTACTAGTTGATAGTTCAACAGTTCTGGTCCAGAATGTGTGGATTTTGGCTTTAGTCAATTTAATTTCTCATAGAAGTCTTGCCAATAAATTTCCTGGGCACAGAACAGTAGGAACATTTTTTTTTCAAACACACATCAAAGGGTGTGTGGTCAGAGAATTAGTCGAAGAGGATGAAATGTACACTGATTTTTCTTATCAGAGACATTGTGTCTTCACTGCTTTGTTGAACAAGACCATTGAGAATAAGGGGTATTTAAAGTTCTTTCTTGGATGGCATATGCTGTCCAGGAACATTTGTACTAATTGGTATGTTCAATGATGGCATGCAGGGTGTTTAGCCTGATTTAGGGACGGGACAAACGTTCAAGAAAAGAGCTCTCGAACTCCACAAGTAAGAAAGACACAATTAGTAGCATCAAACAGTTGGAAGGGATTTTAAAGGTACTTTGGTCCAGGAACTCATTCAATGGAGGATGCTGGAAGCCATTACAGAATTTCTTCAACCAGAATGCTAGATGCAAATAAATATCTCTGGCAAAGGGCCATCCATTCATTACTTTAGGGTTAGCAAGTGTGTGGTCCATTGGGTGTGTGTGTTTTGGAGACCTCTAGAGGCCAATCTCTCATCACTCCCCCTAAAAAAATTATTGCCAAAATTGGCAGCTGACATCTTCAAAGACGTCCTCCAGTGAGCAAGGTGCTGGACCAGAGTACCTTGAAATGCTCCTTTTAATGCTGTTTCTTCCCATATTGAGTTGTTTTTCATATTAGCTGGCAGATTCCTGTTGGAATCTGAATGGATTTTATCTCCATAACATCTGCTATGGAATCCAACTTCGGCAACTGGAACTTCAACACCAACGGGACAGCATCCAACATCGGGAAGTCCAGCACTCCCGACCTCAACACAATGCCCAGGCAATTCTGGAAGAATCTGCTTGTCGAAGAACCCCGGACAGGCCTCAGAGGAGGCGAGTTCTGGTGGTTGGGGACTCCTTGCTCAGAGGAACCGAACCGGCAGTTTGCAAACTGGACAAGCTCAATCGAGAGGTCTGCTGTCTTCCTGGGGCCAGGATAAACCACGTAACAGAGAGGCTAGCCAGGCTGGTCAAGCCCACTGACCGTAAGCCCCTCGTTTTGGTTCACGTTGGAACCAATGACACGGTGAAGCGCAGCTTTCACCACATCACAAAGGACTACGAGCTTATGGGGAGAAAGCTTAAGGACCTTGGTGCGCAGGTGGTCGTTTCATCAATCCTCCCTGTTCAAGGATATGGTGCACGAAGGGAAAGGACAATAGTAGAGGTCAACAGCTGGCTCCGCACATTTTGCCACCGCCAACAGTTTGGCTTTTTGGATCATGGCTTGAAATTCCAGGAACATGGGCTTCTGGCAAGGGATGGGCTGCACCTCACGAAACTTGGCAGGAACGTTTTTGCAAACAGTCTCACAAAGAGGATTAGGAGGGCTTTAAACTAAGTACAACTGGGGAGGGAGAGAAGATTATTCAGGACAAGGACTCGGCAAGTGCAGGGGAAAAAGGCCCAAATGATATTGGCCAAGTAGGAATAGCATCCAATCGTGGGAGGGGTGGAAACAATGCTATGGGACTTGCAGGAAGGGCACGGGGACTTAAGTGTCTCTACACTAAGGCACGGAGTATGGGAAACAAACAAGATGAATTTGAACTCCTAGTACAGCAAAATAAATATGATTTGATAGGCACCACTGAGACCTGGTGGGATGAGTCTCATGATTGGAATGTAGGAATAGAGGGGTATAGCCTATTTTGTAGAAATAGACCAAATAAGAAAGGAGGAGGAGTAGCCTTATATGTCAAGGATGTTTTCACCTGTGAAGAGATCCATGACTTGAACACCGGAAGCCAGGTCGAGAGCATCTGGATAAGAATTAAGGGAGCGAGAAACAATAGGGATATTATAGTGGGGGTTTACTACAGACCTCCAAGCCAGACTGAGGACCTCGATGGCGCTTTCATAGACCAAATGACTGCACATTCAAAAAGGAGAGATACAGTAATAATGGGAGATTTCAACTACCCGGATATATGTTGGCAGTCAAACTCTGCAAAGGCGGCAAGGTCCAGCAAGTTTCTTACTTGTCTTGCAGACAATTTCATGGTCCAGAAGGTGGAAGAGGCGACAAGGGGATCAAATATTCTGGATCTGATCCTGACCAACAGGGAAGACCTTGTTAATGACGTAGAACTGGTTGGATCTTTAGGAGAGAGTGACCATGCCCTATTAGAATTTTGTATTCAGTGGGGAAGAGAAGGCAAGTGTAGCCAGGCATTCGTCTTAGATTTTAAAAAAGCAGACTTCTATAAACTGAAGGAGCTGCTGGCTGAAATCCCGTGGTCAAGAATAGTCAATGAGAAAGGAGTTCAGGATGCATGGGAGTTCTTTAAAAGGGAGGTACTGAAGGCACAGGCTAAAACTGTGCCATTAAGGAGGAAAAATGGAAGGCATCTGAACAAACTGGAATGGTTGACTAAAGAGCTCTCAGCTGAGCTAAGTATTAAGAAAAACATGTACAGGAAATGGAAGAAGGGGGAAATCACCAAAGAAGATTATAAGCAAGTAGCCAGGAGATGTAGGGAGAAGGTCAGAAAGGCTAAAGCACAGATCGAACTTAGGCTGGCCAGAGACATTAAAAACAATAAAAAGGGCTTTTTTAAATACGTCCGCAGCAAAAGGAAAAAGAAGGAGACGATAGGGTCACTGCACAAGGAAGATGGTGAATTAATAACAGGAGGAAGAAAAAAGGCAGAACTCCTCAACACCTTCTTCGCCTCAGTTTTTTCCCAAAAGGATAAAAACACGCAACCTGGCAGTTGGGGAGCAGGTGAGGAAGTGGGGGAAATGCAGCACAGAATAGATAGAGAGGTAGTACAGGAATACCTGGCCACACTGGATGAATTCAAGTCTCCAGGACCAGATGAATTGCATCCTAGGATTTTAAAAGAACTAGCAGAGGTCATTGCGGAACCTCTTGCTATAATCTTTGAAAACTCTTGGCGGACCGGAGAAGTTCCGGCAGACTGGAGGAGAGCAAATGTTGTCCCCATCTTCAAGAAGGGAAAAAAAGAGGACCCAAATAATTATCGCCCAGTCAGCCTGCCATCAGTACCTGGAAAGATCCTGGAGCGGATCATCAAACAGTCAGTTTCTAATTACTTAGAAAACAATGCCGTAATTACGAAAAGTCAACATGGATTTCTCAAAAATAGGTCATGCCAGACTAATCTTATCTCTTTTTATGATAGAGTTACTTGCTTGATAGATGAAGGGAATGCTGTGGACATAGTATATCTTGATTTCAGTAAGGCCTTTGACAAAGTTCCCCATGACATTCTTGCAAAGAAGCTAGTAAGATGTGGGCTGGACAGGGCTACTGTCAGGTGGATTTGTAACTGGTTGACTGACCGTACCCAAAGGGTGGTCACCAATGGCAGATTCTCATCCTGGAGAGAAGTGACTAGTGGGGTGCCACAGGGTTCTGTCCTGGGCCCGGTGCTGTTCAATATCTTCATTAATGACTTGGATGAAGGAATAGAGAGCACGCTGATCAAATTTGCAGATGACACCAAATTGGGAGGGGTTGCTAATACGCCTGATGACAGGATCAAAATTCAAAAGGACCTGGACAGATTGGAGAGCTGGGCCAAGGCTAACAAAATGAACTTCAACAGAGAGAAATGTAAGGTCCTACACTTAGGCAGAAAAAATGGTATGCAGAAATATAGGATGGGGGACACGTGGCTGGCTAACAGTACGTGTGAAAGGGATCTAGGAGTCTTCATAGACCACAAGCTGAACATGAGTCAGCAGTGTGATGCGGCAGCCAAGAAGGCCAACGCAATTCTTGGTTGCATCAATAGGAGTATGGTGTCTAGATCGAGGGAGGTATTGGTACCACTCTATTCTGCATTGGTTAGACCTCATCTTGAATACTGTGTCCAGTTCTGGGCACCCCAATTCAAGAAGGATATGGATAAGCTGCAGCAGGTCCAGAGGAGGGCAACCAAAATGGTGAGGGGTCTGGAAGCCATGCCCTATGAGGACAGACTTAGAGAGCTGGGTATGTTTAGTCTGCAGAAGAGAAGGTTGAGAGGGGACATGATAGCCATGTTTAAATATTTGAAGGGATGTCATGTCGAGGAGGGAGTGGGCTTGTTTTCTCCTGCTCTTGAGACCAGGACAAGGAGCAATGGATGCAAGCTGCAGGAGGGGAGATTCCGCCTGAACCTCAGGAGGAATTTCCTGACAGTCAGGGCTGTCCGGCAGTGGAATGTGCTGCCACAGAGTGTGGTGGAGTCTCCTTCTTTGGAGGTTTTTAAGCGGAGGCTGGATGGCCACTTGTCGGGAGTGCTTTGAGGGTTTTCCTGCATGGCAGGGGGTTGGACTGGATGGCCCTTGTGGTCTCTTCCAACTCTACATTTCTATGATTCTATGATCTATGATTCTATGTTCCTAGTGATTTTTTCCTAAAAGATGGTTTGAGGGCAGCCTCCCCTTCACTTTCTAAAATAGTGGGTGCATTGTCAAAAGGTTCTTTCTTTAAAGAAATCTGTCATCCTTTCATCTCTTTTATGAAGTGTTTCAATGTATGGCTTCCATTGTCTTTTTATTTTGTCCTGATTATATAAAATATTCTCTATTGAACATATAGTATACCCAGTTTTGGAGACTTTCCTTTCCTTTCCTTTCCTTTCCTTTCCTTTCCTTTCCTTTCCTCCATTTTATCTCTTTGCTTAATCATTTGTTCAAATCTAGTGTATTCTCTAATATCTTTATTATTACTTTTCCAATTTCTTGTCCAGTGCTCTAACTGATGAATTGCATCCAGATGAATTGCATCCTAGGATATTAAAAGAACTGGCAGAGGTCATTTGGAACCTCTTGCTATAATCTTTGAGAAATCTTGGAGGACAAGTGAAGTTCCAGCAGACTGGAAGAGAGCAAATGTTGTACCCATCTTCAAGAAGGGAAAAAAAGAGGACCCAAATAATTATCGCTCAGTCAGCCTGACATCGGTACCTGGAAAGATCCTGGAGCAGATCGTTAAGCAGTCAGTTTCTAATCACTTAGAAAGCAAGGCAATAATCACGAGAAGTCAACATGGATTTCTCAAAAATAAGTCATGCCAGACTAATCTTATCTCTTTTTATGATAGAGTTACTAGCTTGATAGATGAAGGGAATGCTGTGGATGTAGCATACCTCGATTTCAGTAAGGCCTTTGACAAAGTTCCCCATGACATTCTTGCAAAGAAACTAGTAAAATGCGGGCTGGACAGGGCTACTGTTAGTTGGATTTGTAATTGGTTGACCGACCGAACCCAAAGGGTGATCACAAATGGCTGCTTTTCATCCTGGAGAGAAGTGACTAGTGGGGTGCCACAGGGTTCTGTCCTGGGCCCAATGCTGTTCAATATTTTTATCAACAACTTGGATGAAGGAATAGAGGGCATGCTCATCAAATCTGCAGATGGCACCTAATTGGGAGGGGTTGCTAATACGCCAGAGGACAGGATCAAAATTCAAAATGACCTGGATAGATTGGAGAGCTGGGCCAAGGCTAACAAAATGAAATTCAACATAGATAAGTGTAAGGTCCTACACTTAGGTAGAAAAAATGGAATACAGAAATATAGGATGGGGGACACGTGGCTGGATAGCAGTACATGTGAAAGGGATCTAGGAGTCTTCATAGAACACAAGCTGAACATGAGTCAGCAGTGTGATGCAGCAGCCAAGAAAGTCAATGCAATTCTTGGCTGCATCAATAGGAGTATGGTGTCTAGATAGAGGGAGGTACTGGTACCACTCTACTCTGCTTTGGTTAGACCTCATTTTGAATCCTGTGTCCAGTTCTGGGCACCCCAATTCAAGAAGGACATGGTCAAGCTGGAGCAAGTCCAGAGAAGGGCGACCACAATGGTGAGGGGTCTGGAAGCCATGTCCTATGAGGATAGACTTCGAGAGCTGGGTATGTTTAGTCTGCAGAAGAGAAGGTTGAGAGGGGGCATGATAGCCATGTTTAAATATTTGAAGGGATGCCATGTGGAGGAAGGAGAGGGCTTGTTTTCTGCTGCTCCAGAGACCAGGACAAGGAGCAATGGATTCAAGCTGCAGGAAAGGAGATTCCACCTGAACCTCAGGAAGAACTTCCTGATGGTCAGGACTGTCCGGCAGTGGGATATGCTGCCTCGGAGTGTAGTGGAGTCTCCTTCCTTGGAGGTTTTTAAGCAGAGGCTGGATGGCCATCTGTCAGGAGTGCTTTGAGGGTGTTCCTGCATGGCAGGGGGTTGGACTGGATGGCCCGTGTGGTCTCTTCCAACTCTACATTTCTATGATTCTCTGATTCTAACTGAATATAATTAAACCATGACATCTTAGTATCCTGCAATCTCTCTTCTATTTTATCTTTATTCGTCATTATATTTATCCAATCTTTTAACTTATTTATTCTTTGCTTCTTTAATTCCTTCTCTAATTCATCTCTCAAATTCTTCGGAAATTTTTCCATCATCACTACCGGGGTTAACGGTGAAAGAGCTGGCATTAATTTTTCCTTATTTTTCTTCCAAATTTCTAATATATTCTTCAAAAAGGAGTTTTCTATTTTTTTCTATTTCTCTCTTACTTGAGTTCCAAAAAAAGATATTGTCTAATCTCCTCTCAATTTCTGTTGTTTCCATCTCTAACCATCCTAAATCCCCTTTTCCGAAGACTCTATCTATAATATATCTCAATTGATTTGCTTTATAATACCATTTTAAATTTGGGAGGCACAATCCACCTTCTTTTTGGGGTTTGTACCAAAATTTCTTATTGATCCCCACTTTCCTATTCCCATTACAAAAATTATTCACTAGTAATTGCCAATTTTTCAATTCTATTTCTGATATTTTTATTGGTAGCATCCGAAATAAAAAATTAATCCTAGGTAATATTTTCATTTTTACTAATGCAATTCTTCCAAACCATGATAACTTAATATTTTTATATTCCTCTAATTTCTGTTTCAATTCTTGTCTTAATTTACTATAATTTCTTTCCTCTGATCTTTGTAGATTTTTTGTGATATTTATTCCTAAATATTTGATTGTTTCCTTTAATTAATATCTATTTTTCTTTCCTCTAAAAAATCCTGCTCTTCCATCTTAGTGTCCTGGGGCCTTTCCACACTACACTGTTATAGTGCTATTATTCCACTTTCAACATTCTGTGGAACTCTGAGGTTTGCAGTTGAGGGATTGGCCTTTAGAATTCTCAGCCAGAGAGCTCTTTGGTCTCAGTAAACTACAAACCCCAGAATTCCACAGAATGTTGAAAGTGGAATAATAGCACTATAACAGCATAGTGTGTAAAGGCCCTTGGTTTAAAGGCACTTTTTTCATGGACATTTTATTACTTCAAAGAAAAAGCATGCTCTATTGTCAGCAAGAGAGAAAGGAAGGAAGGAGGGAAAGGAAGGGAAAAAGAAAAGGTGGAAATAAGAAATATCAGTGGCCTGAGGTTTAGTTCAGCTAACACTGAACATCAAAGGTGTTTGTTCGCCCAGCTATTTCCTCTATGGACAACAAGGAAACTGGGGAGTGGGGCAAACAAACATTTCACCAGCAAGATCCCTGCCTAATTTCTGATAGCGCAATCCTATTTACATCAACTCAGCCCAACGAAGCAGGCAAAGAACTGTACGCTATGGCTGGCATCCTGTTCAGTTGTTAGAAAAGCATAAGCTGGATGTATGATCTCATAAATGCCGGAGATTTGTGTTTATGATCTTCAACGACTGAACACAACCCCAAATATACTTTTTGGTCTGGTAGCATCCCAACTAATGGGTTTCTGGGGTGCTGTTGATTGGGACACTGGGAACTGCTGCCATTCTCTCCCAGTCACAGGGCACCCTGCAACAGGTAGTTGTGACAGGAGCCTGAGAGGGTCTCCCCAGCTGCCTAATCTTAATGTGACCCATAACCAGGAGACCACTGCAGAAGTTGGCTGAGATCCTGCATCAAACTAGTAGATATAATGTTATGCCTATGCTTTATATCCCCATCTCAGACCTGAAACCTCCCTTAAAAGCAGACAGTCATCCAGAACAACAGACGCCTGTGCTGCTGGTGATCAGGGTGCTGCAGGATGATGCAGCCATTCTCCTCCCACCAGCAAGCAGTGTTGCAAGGATCAGAAGCAGAGATACGAACAAGCTGCTTGTGTCATCATGCAGCACCCCACTCATCAGCAGCACAGACCTCTGTTGCTCAGGATGGCCACCTGGTTTTTCAGGTGGGTTTTAGGGCCATTTGCAGTGGTGGCAACAGTACCATGACCCTAAAGCAATTGCAATTTCCCAAGTCTAGCTTACAGCATTTTAAGTGACTAACGGGATGCAAGCCATCATCTCTCAGTGCTCCAGTCAGCAGTGCTTTGGAAACCCTGAGGCTAGGGTGCCACCAGGCTTAAAAGTAGGTTTTTGGGGAATGGCATTGTCCTGTTTGAGAGCTAGCATGGTGTTGTAGTTTGACCTTTGGACTACGACTCTGGAGACCACGGTTCAATTCCCCACTCAGCTACGGAAACCCACCAGACAATCTTGAGTGCGTCTCACACACACTCTCAGCCCCTGAAACCCTATGATAGGTTTGCCTGAGGAATGCCATAAGTTGGAAACAACTTGAAGGCACACAGATGTAACTTCGACAGCCAAACTCCATCATTGTAGTTAGCTCTGATGATTCAGGATCTTGGCCTACAGATTCCTTAAGATTTGGTGCCTCATAAATGTTTATCCTCCCTGCCCCCTCCTCTTCCTCCCGTCTCCTTCTCCTTCCTTTTCAGCACTTAAAAAAAAAAGAAAAAAGAAAATCAGTACCTTTGTTTCCCCCATTTCCTTTCCCTCCCCCTCCTCCCTCCTTCTCTCTTGGTGGCCATTAACTACGCTGACAGGTTGTCAGGCTGAAATAAGGAAATAAAACACTTAAACATTGTTTCGTGATGTATGCATTCATCTCTTCTGCCAAATACAGATATTGAGGAGATGCTTCACTCCTGTCAGCTTGCAAAATTATACCCCAAGCTCACATTGCAACACAGCGTTTAAGCTTTTCATATATACCTGATCTGTCTTCCCGAGCTGATGTTCATTGGAGCGCTGCTCTCATGGAAGCCTTGAGGCCTAAGGATTCGAGGAACACACATTCACATAGTTTTTGTGATCTTTCAATTTTTGTTTTGATTTTCAAAAAACACAAGGAGCTGGAGCGCTTGATGTATGTTTGATGTACGCTTCCATTTGTGTATGTGTGTGTGTGTACAAAGTGTATATATATACATACATACAAGAGTTCACAAGGATGTACGGCTTTATGCACACTCACACAGTGATTAGATAGGAATAAAACTTTATTGTTGTGTATCAATCTTTCATCTGTGCATTATGCTCCCATAAGGCACAAAGGAGCATAATGACCAGTGTTGTGGGTAAAAAGTTTTCCAAGCATTTGGTGTTTTGTTTCTGATTTCCTAAGCAATTCTAAACAAGCCATTCTGTCTTCTTGCAAGAACTGTGTCAAAAGTCAGCAAGATAACTCACCGAAAACATGCATTTGTTTACAGAAAATATTAGAATGAGCTGTTCTCTGGGCCTCTTTTTTATTTATGATAAGCACCTTGTATACATTTTCTATCCCTTTGGAAGCTCTATAAAAATCCTGACTTTTCAACAGAGCTTTGTCCATCTGATCAGACTTCTGTTGCAGCCAAGCTGCAGCAGGAGCTGAGAAGATGCTCCCTCTTGGTCAAGAGTAATTCTGCATGTGTGTCTGTTTATGTGTCTCTGTGGTTGAGTGCAACTCCTTCCCAACCTGATTCAGGGCCCAATCTCAGCTCCATGTTTATATACCTAGGAAACAAGGGTGGACTAATATTTCAGTCACTCCCAACACCAGTACCCACAAAGACACCCATATTTCATCAGAAACACAAGACCTGAAAGAGGGAGCATTGCATTGCAACAAAATACAGGCATACTTCAGTCAAGAAAGCCTCTGACAAAAAAGCTCCTTTTTGGAAAAGCCCAGCTTCTCTCTTCTTCTTTGTCCTCTGCCTAGCTGGGAGATTTTTAGCAGCATTGGCAGTACAGTGAAGGAGGGCTGAGGAAAACAGACTTTCAGTATCAGGTTGTAGCCATGTGTCGGCAGTAAATGATGCAATATAGTTTAAGATGGAAAAGAAAGAGATTCCACCCTGGCCTCCCTGAGGAAGGAGTTCCAAAGCCCAGGAGCAGCCACTGAGAAGGCCTCTTCTTTGTTCCCGCCAAACAAACCAGAGGAAGTTGTGGGATAGAGAGAAGGGTCTGTCCATAAAGTCTTAGAGCTCTACTGGGTTCAAAAAAGGAGATACAATCCTTCAAGTAGCCTGGACCTAAGCTGTATGAGGTTTTGTAAGTCATCACCAGCACTATGAAACAGAGCAAATGGGAAGACTGAGGTTTGGTCGTATGAGTTACTCGGATTGCATTTGTTTCTTAGATCTCTGCTTACCAGGAGGAATCTCTATATATTCCTCTCTCACCAAGCCGCTAGCTTTGGAGGGTTTCCTATTAACATTTTCTCACTGTAAGGGGTAAGATTGCTTTTCTTTATGTTTCATTTCCCCTCCTTGGGTTTCCTCATGTGTTCATTCCAGGGAAGTGTGAGACTGTGTCAGTGAGTCCTATTCATTACCACACTTCCAACCTGGGCCAAGAAATTGTAGTGGTTAATAGGAGTTGCGCTCTGTGTGTGTGTGTGTGTGTGTGTGTGTGTGCGCGCGCGCGCGCGTGTGCATACACACGTATTTTTATCAATGGACACCCTTGCTGGACTACAGCTAAGGGCATGTAATCCAGCAAGGGGGCCCACTGATAAAAATACGTGTGTATGCACACGCGCACACACACACACACACACACACACACAGAGCAACCCCTGTTAACCACTACAATTGCTTGTTGTGCTTTTCCCTCTGGCCTAGAAGGGATTTATATAGGTATGTATTTAACAATGTGTCTTTCTCCCAAGACTGAACACAAGGTGGCTCACAACATATGTTAAAACAAAATACAGCTACTATTTTATCTTATATTATATATTAAATTATATGGCAAGTCATATAAAAAGGGAAATTATCTATTTATCTATCCATTTATGTAGATTAAGATAGAAGATCAATAGAAGAAGAAGAAATAGAATTAGATGTTGGATAGGTATATAAATTTATAAGTATATAAGTATATAAATTTGATTGTATATATTTCTTTGCTTTCTGGTTCTTATATATTTATAAAAAGAAAGAATGATTATTTGTAAATATTTGTTATAACTTTAACAAAAATAAAATTAAAAAACAAAAACAAAATACAGCTACTAAATCAATCATAATAGCAAAAAGCAAAACACTTTAAGTAAACTATCTTATTAAAAATAGTATTAATTTAACACATAGCAATCAGGCTAAAAGTACCGCATCTTTCCTCATGAAAGACCTTCCTACCATAACTAGTTAACACCCAAATGCTTGTCTAAATAAAAAAGAGATGATGAAAGGACAGCAAAAAGGAAGTCAATCTAGCTTCCTGTAGGAAGGCGTTCCACACCCTCAGAGCATTCACCAAGAAGGTCTTGCCAGGCAGCAAGGGTGAGAAAGAGGAAAAGACTGGCTCTCTAGCTAGCAAGTACTCAGGTGATAAAAAGAAGGACAAAGAAGAACAGATGGGAACTATACTGCTGAGAAAACAGACTTGCTCAGGAAGGGGAACCATTAAGAGTATTTGATTGATTGATTTTGGATCTCCAAAATCTAGAGCTGGTACTGTTTTGCCAGCTGTGCAATGGGAACTGGTGCACATGCATAAGCCAGTTAGGATCTCCTGCCACACAGAGGAGCTCTACATATGTGCATCTTCATGTTGCAGAGCACCTTCCCACAGTTGCCAAAAGCTTTGCAGGAGGAAGGCATGGCCAGCCAGAGGTAGCTGGTGGCTTCCATGTTATTCAGGTAGTGAATTCATTGATTTGAACTTTAAAGGAGTTGTCCCAGGTGCTGAACCTAGAGAAGGTATAGGGTTCAAACCTCTAGAGAAGCCCACCAGGACCCTTTGAGGGAGGAAGGGAATCATGAGAAGACACTGTCCAAGGTTATCTCAAATCTGGAGCCAAGCTTGATCTTAACATGTTAATCTTTCATTATTCTTCAATATTCTATTTTTCTCGATTGGATTGTATTCTGTTACAATCTACACTGCAAGTTTGTCTTTCATCTACTTTTTTGGATTATGATATTTTCTAAAAACAGATTAATGGGGAAATGATGATGATGATAGATCTTTTGTTCTTTTGATTCAAGGAGAACTATTAGTCCTCCCTCGTGTATGCCAATTAATCTCTCTCTCTCTCTCTCTGTCTTTTTTCAGTCTCTTGCCCATTTCAGTAGATTCTGTCCTAAGCAGTTAAAAACATAGGAAAGTCACCTTTCACATTACAACAACAAACAAAAAACTATCTCTTTTGGCATTTACCTAGAAGATGATCCATCTGACCAGATTTAGGTGCTTTGCTTTGTTTTTTAAATGCTCTTGGGCAGTGCTTTTAGAAGGCAAAAACAGGCTAATGTGATAGTTATACATACTGGGTTCAGCACAGTTTACAACCTTACACAACATCAGCTAATATTTTGTCAGCATCAAACTCCTGTCTGTGGGGAAAAGCAGAGATACGGTCACTGCTTGTTGCTTCCAGTGGGTGTTGCTGTGAACATGCTTACCAGGAAACAGCAAGCAGAGATGGATGTAAGGATTGTTATAATAAGTTTTGCAGTGTGGAAATTTGCTTTATAGAGGCAATTAAGAAGTCACCACCATCAGGCTTGAAAGCAATAATTATCTTTCATCTTGCCTCTTTGTTTTTTTTTTTTCCTCTCCGTCGCTCATCTGCTCACTATAGACTACAAGAGATCTACATTGGATTATAATTGTTCTCTGCCCCTTTCCTGTAGATGGGTTGTTGCAGTGCAAAGAATCCATCATCATACTGTCTGCAGTCAACCAAACACAGTCCCTTGAGACTCCTGTCAATGCTCCAAACTTGAAAGAGGAGGATGCACATGAAGATATATAGTGGATCCCTGCTATCCACTGGGATTTGGTTCAAGAATCCTGCCACTCATGGGTACCAAAAACTGTGGATGGTCAAGTGCTATTATACACAGTGGTGTAGTAAAATGGGGTTCCTTATATAAAATGGTAAACAATTCAAACAACTGCCAAAGAGAGACTGAGGATCTGTAAAATGGTGGAAGGCTACAACAGGGTATGCATTCATATCAGCATAGTGCCTGGCACGTGGCAAAATCAGGGTTTGCTTTTTTGAATTTTTTTTCCATATATTTCAAACCATAGTTGATTGAATCCATGGTTGCAAAACCCATAGATACATAGGGCCAGCTATATGTAGAGTTTTGGCTTTCATTCACCTCAAGATTTTTTATTTCTGTCTTTATATCTTGAATTCCCATACTGCTCAGCTAGCAGTATACAGCTGTGACAGTTTGCAATCATAAAAAAATCCAGAAAAATCAACAATGTAACAACCAAAGCATTAAGACAGTTGGTAATACTTTAATAGGTTACTCATGTCAACATGGTAAAGTATAAAACTGATAAAGAGAAACAACAATTTAATAATGAAATGCCTACCAGAATGGAAAGGTCTTAGCTGGGTGTCTAACTAAATATGTGAATGCCAGGTAAAGCTCTCCAAGGAGAACATTCCAAAGACAGGAGGAACTGCTGAGAAAGCTCTTTCCCTCATAGTTTCCTGTTACACTGTTGTGGGTGGTAACATCCATCAAAGAAGCTCCAAGGATGATCTCAGTGATTATATAGGCAAATTTGAGAAAACAAGCTCTTTTGGGTAGACTGGTACCTATCATAGTCTACTTGAGCATTTCCAAGAGGTGTTGGTTCACACATTAACACAATAGGTATGCAATTCTTCACTAAGTTTCTTTGCAAAGGAAATAAAGAGTAAAGTTAACAACTTTCATCCTGCTATGAGAAAATCTTCAGAACCTACACTATTTTCACAACCTATTCTCAATTTATTCTGTGTAAAATGTTCACATGGTTGTTTTGTGCAGGAAACAGCATTTTCTGCATAGGAAATAGCATTTTCTGTGCAGAAAATAATACTTCTATACAGAAATATTATTTTCTGTGCAGGAAATGCTGTTGCTTGCACAGGAAATGTTGTTTTCTACGCAAACTCATAACATGCAAGTTTTGTGCAGACGAAGTCCCTGTTACTGCATTTTCTTAGAGGAAACAGCATTTACTGCATAGGAAAAAAATATTTTCTATGCAGAAAATGCTGCTTTCCATGCAGGAAATGTTGTTTCCTACGCAAAAAGAAACATGTGCAAATTTTGTGCAGAATAGGTCCTGAACTGTGAAGATTCTTGTCAGTCCAGGATTCTGCTCATCAAGATCTATCAACACTCAAAAAACATTTTTTTCAGCCATTTTCTGAACATTTTCAAATACTCTTTCCACACTTAACACACAGAGAGAACATCTCTGACACTATCAACAAACAGATACTGGGAGCAGAATTTTTCTATGTAATTTGGTACAGCAGGATCCCCGTATCTGCGGATTCATTATCAGCTGATCCAGTTATCCACGGTTGCCTCCGCACGGTGGCAGTGGGCAGGAGAGAAGCGAAGAACATGGGATCGCACTCATCGCTGCCTCCTGCTTCTTGCCCTGGGCCCAATCGCAGTGCTGGCGAGTGGGAGAGAAGCAAGGAGTGCAGGATTGCGCTCATCACTGCCTTCTGCCCCTCGCCCCTGGACTGATCTTGGTGGCAGTGGGAAAACAGTGGGGATCGCGGGATTGTGCTCCTCGCTGTTTTCCCACCTCCTGCTTCCAGCCCCAGGTTGATTGCGGTGGCGGCTGGTGGGAAAAGAGTGGGAAGTGCAGGATCCCATGCTCACCACTGTTTTCCCACCAGCCATTGCTGCGATAGGGCCTGGGGTAGGCAGTGGGATAAGGCATTTGGGTACTATCCAAGGATTTCAGTATCCGCGGAGGGGCCTGGAACCAATCCTCTGTGGATACAGGGGTCCTACTGTATATACATGTGTAAAAAGGGAGGGACTGGTTGCATGAGATGGAGCACAGACCCTTGGAGTTATATTATCCTCAAGTGTTCAAAGTACTTCACATACATGACAAACAACAATGATGTTATGCCGCTGTCATGGATGAAGGAGCTGAAAGAAGTGGCTTGCCTATTATTACTCATCCCGCTCATGTTGAAATGAAATTTTGAAACAGAGATTTCACAGCTCATCCTTTCAATCACAACACCTTGGTTTTTGCTAGCACTAAGGTTGACCACAGCTGGTCAAATCAAATTGAAAATAACAGACCTTACCATGTGGTGATACCAAACGACAACTACCTCATGAAACTACAACGCTAATGTTGTTTACCAGAGATTGGTAAACTGGTACCTTCCAGTAATCTAGACAACACGTCCAGAACTCTGCAAGAATTATTTCCCCCTCTGCTGTATGTGAGATCTCACTGCTGAATTGTTTTGGGTATTTATTGAAAATACAGCTTTTTCCCAGGGTTTTCCCCCAAGCATGAGCTGTTACAAACTCCTTTGCATGATTATATTATTCTGTTTGCTTTGCATTTTTAAAAAATGGTTTTATTCTCTTGTTCTAAACTGCCTGGATATTTGTGAAAATAAGAAGTGGCATAGGGATATTTCTAATGCACATACAACTAAATACATAACAATATCAAAATCTCTGAATATTTGCCATGTTGGCTGGGGACAATGGGATGTGTGAAACATCTGAAAGACATCAAATTACTTATCTCCTGATGAAACCTAGGTAGGCTGGATAGGCTAAACAGTGGCAACTGATGATTCCCTTATTTGTAAAACTGGATTTTAATCTGACCTTGAATGGAGCTATGCAAAGTGCTGAAACTATCTGGGGATAGGGTTCTAACCTTGGATTCCTCCTTCAAAGTCAGCAGTAAAACAGAGCTGGTTCACCACCTACTGACATGGACAATACCAGCAACCGTTGAGGCTGAGAGATGGTGGATGAACAAAGTCACTCATGAGCTTCCATGTCTTGATGTTGTGGGGTGAGGGTGAATTGAAACTTCAGAAGAGAAGGTTAAGAGGTGACACGATAGCCACGTTCAAATATTTGAAAGGAAGTTGTATGGAAGATGGGGTAAGCTTATTTTCTGCTGCTCCAGAGCCCAGGACATGGAACAATAGCTTCAAACTACAGGAAGAGAGATTATGTTTAAACATGAGATTCTACCTAAACGTTGACAGCAAGAGCAATTTGACAGCGCAACTCGCTGCTGCCTCAGAATTCATAAACAGAGTTCATAAACAGACGTTGGCTCTGACAAGGGTGCTTTGAATGTGTATTCCTGTATGGCAGGGAGTTCGACTGGATGGCCCTTCCAACCCTATGATTCTAAGATTTCAATACCCTGTCCCAGCCTTCTTCAACCTGGAGCCCTTTTACGCTATCCATATACCGCTGGGCCCAGGGCTGTTCAATATTTTTATCAACGACTTGGATGAAGGAATAGAGAGCATGCTCATCAAATTTGCAGATGACACCAAATTGGGAGGGGTTGCTAATATGCCAGAGGACAGGATCAAAATTCAAAATGACCTGGATAGATTGGAGAGCTGGGCCAAGGTTAACAAAATGAAATTCAACATAGATAAGTGTCAGGTCCTACACTTAGGTAGAAAAAATGGAATACAGAAATATAGGATGGGGGACAAGTAGCTGGATAGCAGTACATGTGAAAGGGATCTAGGAGTCTTCATAGACCACAAGCTGAACATGATTCAGCAGTGTGATGCGGCAGCCAAGAAAGCCAATGCAATTCTCAGCTGCATCAACAGGAGTATGGTGTCTAGATCGAGGGAGGTACTGGTACCACTCTACTCTGCCTTGGTTAGACCTCATCTTGAATACTGTGTCCAGTTCTGGACACCCCAATTCAAGAAGGACATGGTCAAGCTGGAGCAAGTCCAGAGGAGGGCGACCAAAATGGTGAGAGGCCTGGAAGCCATGCCCTATGAGGATAGACTTAGAGAGCTGGGTATGTTTAGTCTGCAGAAGAGAAGGTTAAGAGGGGACATGATAGCCATGTTTAAATATTTGAAGGGATGCCATGTGGAGGAAGGAGAGGGCTTGTTTTCTGCTGCTCCAGAGACCAGGACAAGGAGCAATGGATTCAAGCTGCAGGAAAGGAGATTCCACCTGAACCTCAGGAAGAACTTCCTGACGGTCAGGGCTGTCCGGCAGTGGAATATGCTGCCTCGGAGTGTAGTGGAGTCTCCTTCCTTGGAGGTTTTTAAGCAGAGGCTGGATGGTCATCTGCCGGGAATGCTTTGAGGGTGTTCCTGCATAGCAGGGGGTTGGACTGGGTGGCCCGTGTGGTCTCTTCCAACTCTACATTTCTATGATTCTATGATTCCACTGCCATCGCTGCAGGCTATAGACTCCTGGGATTTTGTGAGTTTTGGGAGGAATTAGAAATCTCTGCCAGGGAGCTCCAGTGCCTCCCAAACTACACATCCTAGGATTCCATAAGATTTAGCTACAAAACCTAAAGTGGAATCAAAGTGCTATAATTGTGTCATGTGAAAGTGGTTCCCTGGGCCCTTAGATGTGTTGATTACAACCTCTATGATTCCCAGTCTGAACTGGAATTCAGCTAAGGGAATGTTGCTCTTTCTATCAGATCACTTTGACGCTGATCATTGTGAAACCTGATCATGTTTAAGCCACAGATCATTTGATGTATGTTATTTTGGCTTGCATCTCTGTCAATCAAGGGAGGAAGATGAAAAAGCAGAACAAAAAGACGAACTCAAAGGGACTGAAATCTGCTAAACTTTGCGACAATAGCTTCTGTATGTTTATAGAGTATTTCAATAATGAGGTTTGAGGAGTAATGAGAACTAAGGCAAATGCTGCACTCTCCTCTGACGCTTCAGATAATTAAGAGGGCAAAGTATTAACTAGATTTGTGGGGTGGGGTGGAAGATGATTCTGGTCTTTCTACAGCAAATGTGTCTGACTCCATCCAGCTTTTGCTAATCATTCTATCTTACTTATTAGATGGTATCACCCTTTTCCTGGAATTGGCACCTCCAGATTACCGTCCACTAGCCTATTGCTCATTTAGGAACTCAAAATGCATGTACAGAACAAGTATCGTTTTGGCTTTTTGGCAAAGATAATACCTAGATAATACCTAACACATACATCAGCACTGGTTAAATGTTGCACATCACTCACTTGCATCAGAACTTAGTGTGCCTTCTGCCCCCTTTTAGGGGGCTGATCCAGGATATTTTCCAATACCTTATCAATAATAGGTAACAACACGCTGGAGATCTCCTAATATGCATCCAGATGTTCTAAATGGACAACTGTGTAAGGCCAGAGGCCGATTCCTCCCAACCCACTCCATAGGCCACACAGTCTTACATAGGAAGCCCCAATATCTTAACTTCCCTCTACAGTCTGTTACCATACTATATACCCCCCACTCTGCAGGATGTGCTATATTCCTAACTGGACATATTTATGGCTGAAACACTTTTGAAAGCATGCTAGCTGTAAGCATATCTCAGATCAGGATGACCTCAGATATGATCAGGTCATGAATTCAGAGAGGATTAGAAAGGAAAGCCTAATGCTGATGGGCTTGGGATAGTCCTTTCAAAACCTGTAAGCTACAAACACTCTTGAAAACAATAGAAGGTAAAACTGCCCAGATGAAGCAATAAGGGCATATCCTATGAGCACATCCTATGGAGCATATCCTATGGAGACCTTCCCTATTCATACCACCTGACCAAAACACGAAGAGATTGTCAGGACTCCCATCAATGTTTTGTCAATCCATTCCAGACTCTTTTGTCAACCCTGTGAGAAAGCCATTACCTTTTTGTCATGCACCCTCCTTCAGGGCAGGAAATAGGTATAAAACCCCCAGCTCCAGCCCCAGTAAATTGTAGTACTTGGATGTAATACATAGTGCCCGGACCTCTGTTTGTTTTTGCTACCCCCAGACACTCCACTTAATCCTTTTGCTTCAGGACTATAACCCTTTCCACTCACTCTCTATCCAACCTTTCTTTCCTCACCCTCTGATAGCCTTGTATGGTTCCTCAGAGTGTCTGATTTCCTGTATGCTTGTTAATTCCCAATAAAATACTCTGTTTAACTTTTAATTGGAGTCCTCTCTACCGTTAGTACTGATACACACAGGTGAAAAGATCCTGCTGTTACCCGCCTTTTTCAGGCCTCCTTTGAGCTATAATTCCCTCAAATTCTAAGGAGCTGCTGGCATTATGGGTGGAACTCAAAGTCGTGGACCTCTTAGGGTAACAAGTCCTTCTCAGAATGGTAGCAGGAAGTGATGTCACTTCCTTTTGCCATTTTGAGAGAGACTGCAACGGAAAACAGAGGAATTGGGGGAGTATAGGGTTCTTGGAGGCATTTTAACATATTTTCATGTGTTTGGGGGCTTTCTACATAGTTTTGAAGCAAAAATTGCTCCAAATCACACTTCAAAAAAATTTGGGTGGATTCTTTGAGGGACTGGTGGGGGAGCTTCAGGTGCCAAAGAGGTGGGTTCCACGCCCAGGTATGGAAACAGAATATAATACTAAGATTAGAAGACTGGTTATTTAAACTTTATGATATGGCTGAGGCAGATATGGTAATTGGATCATTGGAGGACAACAAGAGAAAGAAAATACTGGAAGCACGGAAAACGGTACTCCCGTTGTGGGAAGACTGCTGGGGGAGAAGTCGATAACTTTTATGAGATAAAAATATGATTTAAGTAATTTAGTGATTTAAGTGATTTAAGTAAAAGAATGAGAGATTGAAATTGATAAGGAGTCTTAGAAGCAGAGAAATATTATTCATTAAAAATGTAACAAAGGTCAAGAAAAGGAAAGAGAAAAGGAAGAAAAGGTGTAATGAATTAATGAGATACATGCTGAAAATAGGTAGAATATGTTGAAACATGTTGATGAATATATGTGAAACATAAACAGTTTAAATGAAGGAAATTATAGATAAGGAATCATGAATTACCTGAGTTTCGGAAAGGAGGGATAGAGGGGTTGGTAGTTTTTTTTTTAGAAGATAGGTTTTGTAGGGGAATGTATGTTTAGAATTTGGTGGTGGGATTAATAGATACTATAGGGTGTAAAAGAAAAGAGAAGGGTGGGAGGGTTAAGAATGTTGGGAAGGGAAGGGTAGGGACATAGATGCTCTGGAACTGTATGTTGTCAGACTGTTAAAATGATATATATGTTATGTACATGTATTTTAAAAATGCATATGTTTAATTAAATAATTAATATTAAAAATAAATAAATAAACAAACAAACAAACAAACAAACTGTTTTTTTCCCCCACTCTATTCTAAACCAACATTTCAGAGGTGGAGGGGGGTGAACTGGCATCTCCATATACATCAGGGCTGTACCCCGCTCTTGCAAATGCAACTATCATGGCTGAATGTGTTTCTGTGTCAACAGGGGGACAACTTTTCTTTCTATACAACAGTGTATGCATCAGCTTTGTGCCTCGTTTGAAAGTGAATTCACACTTCTGGAAGGCTTTCAGCAGCAGAATTCCTCTTGTAAATAAAGAGCATTCAAAATGCGCATCTTATTTCCAAATAGAACTGTGCCTTTCAGGAGGCTTCTGAGAGCAAGATTCCATCTGTAAACAAGGTGTGCATGGAGTGTCTGTCTTGTTTACAAGTAAAACCACATTAGCAAGGGGATTAGAGAAGCACAATTTCACTTGTAAACAAAGGGAACAAGGGACACTGGTCCTGTTTTAAAGGAAAGTGGGGGTAGAGGGACTTCTTTAGCCATCTATGCAATTATGGCAGGAAAAAATTAGCATCAAGGGGATGGGAAGGAGAAAATAGACCAGTGGGGGAATGCCTACAGTCACAGGCTGTGTACTGCTTACCTCCTTACCTCTTTTCTACAGTTAAAAATATGTATCCTCAAATAACAAATGGTCAATTGACAAGACAGACCTTGACCAGTTAATTGGCTGACATATAAATCTTAGATGTTTCAACTCTGGTTCATAAGTTCAACAACAATTTACACAAAACCCCATGGGCAAACAGCCATGGGGACATAATTGATTTTCCTCTAGTGTGACCAAGCTTCTCGGATGTCACCTTATGGCATCATGGACCCAATTTAAATGAAAGGTCCTGGTGCTCATGAAGTCCGGTAGCAAAATGCTATTTGCACCAGTTCAGAAATTACATGATAAGCTTTTAGCTAGCAGCAATTTTAAAAACTGAAATAAGAAACATTTTATTTCTAACAAAGCATATCCTTAGCATTTTGCTATACTTTCAAAAAAAGCTGTTTAATCATCTGGGGTTGAAGAACGGGGGGGGGGGGACTACCATTCCTTAGGTCCTTTCACACTGCACAACTATGGGGTTATAATTCCACTTTAACTGCCATGGCTGCATCCTATGGACTCCTGGGGTTTGTAGTTTGATGAGACACTAGAGCTCTCTGACTAAGGCCATTTCTGCACTGCACTCATATAGCACAATTATTCCACTTTCAACATCCTGTGGCATTCTGGGGTTTGTATTTTACTGAGGCCTAAGAGCTCTCTGGAGGAGAACTCTAAAGGCCCCTCCCTAAACTGCAAACCCAGGATTCCATAGGATGTTGAAAGTGGAATAATCGTGCTATAAGAGTATAGTGCGGAAATGGCCTAAGAATTCAAAGTACTCCTCCCTAAACTGCAAATCTCAAAATTCCACAGGATGGAACTATATAGCAGTTAAAGTAGAATCGCAGTGCTATAATTGTGTAGTGTGAAAGATCCACTGGTCTCCCCTGAGAAAACTGGTAAGCTTAGCTGACAAGTCCATTTTAATAACCTCTGGATCATGACTGTATCAACAAGACTTTCTTGGGTCAATGTCAACCAGAGTATCAGGCCTAGACGAATAAATGTATTAGGACTTGTAAGATTAATAAGAAGTTATGAGTACAAATAAGGATGAATTAATTCTCTGATGATTCCAAAAACAGAATTAACTTTAGCACATATTTCTCAATTTAATACATATAGATGGCCCTTATTAGCATATATTTAGCTGCGGTAAGGAGGGGAGGAAACAGATTCCAGTTTAGCTAAGTCAAGTGAACATTTTGTCCTTGAAGCAGCGATGATATACAGGCACTACACACCACCCCAACCAAGAAATCCCACCAGGCTTATTGAAATGCTTCACTATAGCATGGCCTACTGGGCTGGCGGTGGAACCAGGTGAGTTGTAGTCCAGTGTAACTGGAGTACACCAGGTTGAGAAGGCTGTGATACCATGACTCTCCAAATTCAGCTAAAATATTATTTTAGACAAAAGCTCCTGGCCAATAAGGCTAAGGCAATCTTCCTTATATCCTCTCATGGGAATTGCAGTCAAGCATATTCTGAGTTCGTCATACAGAAAGAAGCTGGACGAGAAAATTCAGTGGTGTCATAACTATCTATTTCAATTGCGATAAACATACCAGATTCTTTTTTTGCAGTATCTGCCACTGTAACTGTTTCACTTCGGCAGTATTGCTACTTCCTCTTTTTCTGAAGTGCTTGTGTTTCTGGTTGGTCCCGTGCAAGGATGTGTGTGTGTGAAGATTCATAACAAAAGCGTTTTGGTTACATAGAATCCTGGGACTGGCAATTTCAGGAGGAACATTTAGAATTCTCAGCTAGGGAGCTGCACGGCTTCATCAAACTCCAAACTCCAGAATTCCATCAGATGGAACCATGGCAATTAAAGCGGAATAATAGTGCTATAATTGTGTAGTGTGAATGAGCCCAAGGTTGCCTGTGTTCCTCCCTAGCGTTATATCAGATGCTACCTGCAGATGTGCAACTGTAAAGCTCCTGTTCTTGTGATTCTTTGTCTTCCAATTGAAGTGCAGTGGGGTGGCCCTTAAAATAAAGTACTGTCCTTTGACAGGTCTTCAGATAAAGGAGTGTGCCCTATAAAGCAAGGCACATGGCCACTCTACTTTCTCTCCTCTCAGCAGGATATTCAGAGTAGATAGTTCTTTCTGGTTTACCATGAGAATTAGATTAGACCATGTTTTTGCACTCTGTACCATAGCCCACAGTGGTGTAGTGGTTTGAGTATCAGGCTATGACCCTGGAGACCAGTGTCTGACTCCCTGCTTGGCCATGGAAACCCACTGAGTGACTTGGGTGCATCACACACTTTCAGCCCCAGAAAACCCCATGATAGTTTTGCCTTATGGTCTCCATAAGTTGGAAAGTACTTGAAGGCACACAACAACACAACTAAAGATAAGCTACAATATGTGTTTGTTATTTTAGCTCTTTCTATACTGGCCTTCTAGATGGTATATTTCAAAGACTTTCAGGTAGCATTTTACAAACAAATTCCAGGCAGCTTAAAATACAGTAATCAATTTAAAACAAACATCAGCCTCAGCATTTAATACAGGGGTAAAAAAGAAAGAGCAACATATGCCTTTCTAGGCCAGCCATGCCACTGTAATTTCTAAAATAATTAAGAACAAGAAGTAGAAACAGAGACTAACCTACTTTCTTAAACTAAAAGTGGGCTAAAATCAAGTGATTTGGGGTCCAAAAAACTTGAGAGAGTGATAAATGTACTTCTTGCAGAGGTCAACATATGAAGCCCTGTCTCAGGGCCTTTCTGCACTACACTGTTATAGTGCTATTATTCCACTTTCAACATCCTGTGGAATTCTGGGGTCTGTTGTTTACTGAGGCCCAAGAGCTCTCTGGCTGAGAATTCTAAATGCCCCTCTCTAAACTGCAAACCCCAGAATTCCATAGGATGTTGAAAGTGGAGTAATAGCGCTATAACAGGGTAGTGCAGAAAGGCCCTTATAAACTTTGTTGTCACGACTCTGCCTTACACGCATATAAGCAGGTGTCTGTAGCTGACTTAAGGTGGCCGATGACATCTGGAAATTGTGATAGAGTGAATAGAAGCCAACCATATTGAAGGAGGATTTTAAAAGATAGGAGACCAAATGAAACAAATAAAAAAAGGGTTACTGAAATTATGGACCATCACAAGGGAGACGGTGAATAGGACCAGCACACAAGCTGATTTAGAATCTAGGTGCCTCCGTTCTCTCTCCTATCCCACCCACCACCTCTGAGATGGAAAACATTTCCAAAGGAGAATCCTCGTAATAATGGAACAGGTTAGTATGTGTAAGGTAGGACAGGCAGAGGTGATTATTATGGTGGTCTCATTGTAGCCTTACAACAACCCCATTAGGTGGATTATGCTCCATGAAACAACCCCATTAAGTGGATTATGCTCCATGAAACTGCTTTGGTCTGAAGCCAAACCAAATCTAGAACTAGATCACTCTGCACTGTTGCATTTTGCTCTAACCAGCATTTCTACTCAGGAAAGGAAGAACAATTACTTCCTAGCATGGAAGTGCCTACAACATTTTAATGCAATTAATTCTTATTAAGAACTTTAAAAGAACTGTGCTGGATCAGACCAAAAGGGCAATCTAATCCAGCATCACTTCTCACTGTGGCCAATCAGATGCCTATGGCAGCCTATGACATGAGCCTACAACCACCCTTCCTGCTTCTTTGGATATTGGAGGTAAAATACATCTATTTTGACAAGCAGACATTGATATTCTCATCTGTGAAATTTGTTCAGTTTCCTCTTTGATTTGGCAGCCACATTGCGTGGGAGTACAGTTCTCTCTTCACTTTAGCAGGTTTCATATTTGCGAATTTGATTATTCTCAAGTCTGAAGGCTCCTCTCCCCATTCTCCTCCTCCCCTTCCCTGGTGGGAGGAAGTGCACCACAGGATAACCCAAGGAGAGGACCTCTGAACTCCCAGGGGGGATGATCATGGTCTGGACCTGCTCCGGCCCTGGACGCTTTGCTGTGGGGAAATTCCAGGATGCATTAGCTCTGTTCCTGCAATCGCCACCCGGAAGGGATACCCACAATCTAAGCCTCTCTGAGCCGCGCTCAGATCACCAGCCTCCCTTCCAGGTGGTAATCCAAGAAAGGGCCTAACCTGCCCTGAGATCACTGCCCAGAAGGGACACCTGTGGTCTGAGCAAAGCGGGCAAGGCCGCTCCGGCCTCACGTGCTTTGTTCAGTCTCCCTTCCAGGTGGCACCCACAGGAAAGGGCTGAACTTGCCCTGCGATCGCTGCCCAGAAGGGACACCCATGATTGAGCAAAGCAGGTGAGGCCTCAGGCCTCATGCACTTTGCTCAGATCCCCGGTCTCCCTTCTAGGTGAAGATCTGGGAAAGGGACTAACCTGCCCTGCGATCACCGCCCAGAAGTGACGCCCATGATCTGAGTAAAGCGGGTAAGGCCACTCAGGCCTTGTGAGCTTTGCTCAGATTCCCAGTCTCCCTTCCAGGTGGCAATTCGGGAAAGGGCCTAAGCTGCCCCCTGATCACCACCCAGAAGGGAACCCCATGATCACCCCAGTGGGATGGGGGAGACGGCTGACAGGGAGGAAACCTCTTTTACTTTCCATCAGCCATATCCCTAGTCGCAGCTCTGGGCATGATCGCCCCAGTGGCAGTGGGCAGAGCAAAGGGGAGCAAAAAACCTTTCCTCCAAGTCCATATCTCCCCACTGGCAGCTCTAGGTGTAATTGACTCAGCAGCATTGGTGGTGGCGGGGGGAGGAGAGGAAAGATCTTTCCTCCCTCTTCACATCTCCCCTCAGCAGCTCATGGGCAATCACCCCAGCCATGGTGAGTTATTCACAGTTTTCTCACTTTCGTGGGCTTTCTGTGCACCTATCCCCCGCGAATGTGGAGGGCCTACTGTAAATCTCCTTATTTAACTATGCATCATCCCACCATTCTTGTTCGCAAAATTACTCCAAGTTCCAATGTTATAAGAGAAGAAGAATGGAACCCCACAAGCACTCGTTCGTTCTTTATTTCTTATGACTCTTATCTCCCAGCATAGGACCCAAGGTGATATACCAAAGGGCTAAAACAAAATAAAGTAAAAACCTGATAATATTAAACACAATAAAACAACTTATCGTATTAAAACACCATTAAATTTTTAAAAGGGTAAAATCATTCAAAAATTAACAATAGTGTTAAAAATATATGTTTGTTATATGCTTTTTGGGGCAGGGGGAAGGTCTTTTCCTGCTGGCAAAGGGAGAGCAGAGAGGGGGTCAGCCTAGCCTTCTGTGGAATTTCTGTAGTCTGGGAACAGCCATCAAGAAGGCCTTCTCCCATGCCCTTACTAGATGGGCCTTTGATAGTGGCAGGACTGAAAGAAACCCTTCCACATTCTTCGCACAATGCACATTGTTGTACAACCCCAATGATGTCTCCCCTTACATAATCTTTAAAAAAAATAATAAAAAGCATCAAATCCTGGAACCTATCCTTTTGATCAGATAATAACTCACTTCCAAATGATCACTTCCAACTGTACCCCAGTGCAGAAACACAGTGTCCAAAAGAAAGGGGTAGCATTTGGGCAAAGGAGCTATATGGCGCAGAGTATATAGCAAAGTGCCAATTTTCTTACAATAACATTTACATATCACATTACTCCTTGAACAAAATACACTTACGAAGTGCCTGCAGTGTATATAAAAGGAATAATCATTCATCCTGAACATTAAACAGTGTCAATGGGCACAATATAACCTTCCCTCTGGATTCTGTATGTTAGTTTAATGAGCTTTTAAGGGCAACAACAGCTCCAGCGACAATGACTCCGTGCCCTAAGGTGTGCCTAGCTAAGCCACATGCCATCAAAGGGTTACAGGTGTTGGTTTCAAAGCTTCATAAAGGTATCAAGCTGGAGAAGGATGTCCTTGAGATTATTTCAGGGCAAAGCAAGCAAGCTAGCAACACCAAGGATAGTGCCATGTTTTTCTTTAATGTTTATGAAAATCCGCCCTTTATAAATGCTGCCCAGAGTGCTGTCCAGCGTGGGGTGATCCTTGCCAGCTCTGCATTTTGTTCTTATGCCAATAACGGGCTGTCAACTGAAGAGTTTATAAACTAGGCCTTCCTGGCTAACATGTTGATTGCAGAACCAATGGATACTTTGAGAAAAAGCACGCATGCAGTGTAGCCCACGTGGGTCTACATCACTTTGACATGCCGATATGGTTAAAAGTCACATTTCATGTTTCATAGACTGACACCTCTAATCTTTAACTCCGAGTAGAGTGATTTATTAGCAGCATATAACACCTCTGCTGAAGGAATTGCACCAACTGTAGCTATCTAAATCTTTGCTTCTTTTACTCTCATATGCAGGAATGGATCATTACATTTTTCCCCTTTCTATTGGGTTAGTTTGCAAATTTTTGTGCATTCGTCAATTATTTTTACTACTAATTTTTAATTCATATACCTTGTTTAACTCATGTATTGCCCACCATAGGTCCTATTCAGAAGAAAGGCAGGATATAAATCGAATATATCCATACATATGTATGGATATGGCAGAAGCAGAGCTGTACGTATAGTGAGACTGCACATTGCAGTTACACTCCCGGCACTGCATTTGTACATTGTGCTTTGCAGCTGTGCACCAGGACTGCACACTGTGCACTAAGGTCATGCATCCCACAATGTCCACCCAGTCACTGACATGTGTTGTGCAATGTTGTTATTCCACATGGGGGTCATGTAGTGCTGGTACAGTGCATCTCTACATGCAAATATTTAAACTACACTGAGGGGATGTTGGATTGCAGCCACTGTATGCTTTATCATTGTATATGCTACTTTGAAACCTCTGGATACTCAGGTTTTGAAAATAATTCATAAAAAAATAAACCAAAAACTCAGGGATGGAGAACCTCCAGTCAACAAACTTCTGCTGTTATTACTGATCAATGACTGGAAATAAGAGATACACTGGGGAGTTGTTTCATGGAACTGAGTGATAGCGTGCAACCTGTCAGCAAAACAGGTTGTGCAGACTATAATTTCTCATCAACAGATAGCAATCGGAATAAGATCTGCATGCATACATTCTAATAAGAGTGGAATAAGTTGACCTCTTGCACCATGGATCTTGTGTGAGGTCAGTCCATTCCTCCACATGATACTGCTCCATGCAAAGCTGCTTCCTTTGTCCCTGCAGTTCATTTCCCTTCCACCAGCCAAGATTCCAGACAAAGCTTGAAATGAAAACAATCATGACAATTGTCCTGTACAATGCTGATGATGAATAATATTTGAATATTCACATACGTGGTTTTTTACACTGTACTATTATTTTTTTACACTGTACTATTATTATTTGATATTTGACAATACTTTACAGCGGCCATGCGGTGGCACTTAGTATCTGATTAGTTATCTGTCAGCATTCTTTAAGAGACTTTACACGAAGCATGCAAAAAGCAACTAAGGCCACTACACTGTTATAGTGCTGTTAGTCCACTTTCAAAATCCTGTGAAATTCTGGGGTTTGTAGTTTATTGAGGCCAAAGAGCTCTCTGGCTGAGAATTCTAAAGGTCCCTCCCTAAACTGCAAACTCCAGGATTCCAGTGTATGTTGAAAGTGGGATAATAGTATTATAGCAACCTAGTGCAGAAATGGGGATGCCAAGAAATCTAAAGCATTTGCGTTTTCCCATTCAAAGTATATCTTTGAATTTTGAACTCATCATTTTGTACCACAACCGAGTGCTGAACACGGAGGATGCTAAACTTTAAATATATACAAAAATTCACTTTGGATACAGGTAGAATGGAGAGAGATAAGCTGCAGATGACCCCAAGGCAAGAACCTCAAGACCATCAGAGGACCATGAAGAAATTACTCTTTGGACTATAGGTCCCAGAATCCCATAGCCCATCCCAAGTTGGAGAACACAAGAATCTGAAGTCCAGAAAGTCATTACACTAGTTCTGAGCATCAGCAAAACGTTTCAGAAACATATAATTCTGATCTTGCGTGGGATGCAACTGACCTCTTTTATGACTTATGTTCCTCCATTTAAATAGAACCATGATGATGGCAAAGCTTAAGAAATGAAAATTAATTGCAAACATAGCAAATCAAGCTCCTCCTCCTTTGAACCTGTCTTCAGAGAAAACTGATCACAGAAGCATGAACAGTCATTTTGATGTGCAGTCTAGACAGCATTCAGACTGTTACTAAATATATCCAAACAAATGCTATTAAGACAAGAAAGCATCGACATCAGCCAACTGGCATTAGGGAAACCTTTGGTTAAAATGTAACTGATAGCAAACAGGCTATTCTGCATTTATTGTCTAGGACTGGTTCAACACTGAGGAGTATTAAATAGATACAGCAGAGCTGGGAAAGCCTTGAGTTTTGCATAAAGTATTAATCTCAAATGGATTTGCTGGATTACCTGTCTTTTTATTTTGAAGAAAGGTATTTAAGGAGGACTTTCTAAGTCCATTACAATTCTACTCTAAATGAGGAGTGACTTAGGAAGATGAGTACATTTAGCTTGGAGAAGACCAAGTCGTGACATAATAAGCATCTTTAAACATCTGAAGAGATGTCATATGGAAGATGGGGCAAGCTTTTTTCCTGCTGTTCCAAAGACCAAAAGACAAGCTGATGGATTCAAATTACAAGAAAAGCAATTCCACGAAAACACTAGGAAGAACTTCTTTACTGATAGCAGAACAGACTGCCTCACAGTGTGGGGAACTGTCTTTTTTGAAGGACTTTAAACCAAGGTTGGATGGTTGTTTCTCAGGAGTGCTTTAGTGGTGTTATTCTTGCTGATTTAGACAGTCCTTCTGGTCCCTTCCATTCCTTGAATTCTAGATTAAAGAAGCTCGGTATGGTTGGAACCTATTATGACGTCTTCAACTTGATAACTGGACACTAGCATTTGTGAATCTGACTTATTGGCCCCCATTAAGTTTTTGCAGCACATTCGTTCTGCCATTCCACTAAAAATGTACTCATGACAGAGAACACCACCACTAAGGACAAAATAAACAATAAAATTTAAAAAAAGAATATGAATTAACATGAAAAACTAATTAAACCACAAAATCATTAAAATTAATAATTCATAAACATCAAAACAGTTTAAAAGGCTGTTGGAAAGAAAATGTCTTTATGCCCTTCCTAACAGCAGGGAGAGTGGATTTATTTTATTTTATTTTAAATTTTATATTTTACATTTCTTCTACTGACTTTGCTCCTAGTTACCTCATGGACAAGGTGATGTCCCTTCATTTAACACGTAATGGTACAAAGACTCCTTGAAAAATTCAGTATTATCTGCCTAAGAAAGGAGTAGTTAGCTTTGCACAGGACATGGAAAGCTAGATCTCAAGAGAAGTTACTTTTCCTGCTGCTAATGGAGTTGGAAACTATATATATTCGTGTATAAGACTGTATTGCCAACATGAATATAGCTCAAGGGTCATTCATCTGTTTGCACTGATGCACCCGCAAGACCACCATAAGCAACACCTCAAGCAAGCTGCAGACCTTTAAATCTTATCACTTTTCTGCATGACTTTATACCATATTCTCCTGATATTCTCCTGATGGAGAAGCCACTAGACTTCCAAAACTAACACAATATATTTTGCACCTTTGGCTTAGTCTAATAAGTGCATCAAAAAAAGAAATGGAATCTGGAGAGCATCCAATGAGACCCTCAGAAGAAACTGCAGACACATCTCAAGATGTTCAAAAGATGTTGCAAACTGAGACCATTCCATTCTCCCCCTACACTTGCATTTTGGGGAGGAGCATTTAGCGTTCTCAGCCAGAGAGCTCTTTGGCCTCAGTAAACTACAAACCTCAGAATTCCACAAGATGTTGAGAGTGGAATAATAGCACTATAACAGGGTAATGCAGAAATGGTCTGAATTTAAAGTAAAAAAGTGAGCTGGACTCAGCTCAGCAGTGGGGAGAGGGCATGAGAGGAGGGTAAAGCCAGGACCTTCCCAGCAGACTCAGGCACAAGCAAGCTGCTGCATCCTCTCCTGGCTTGTCTGTTCTTCCTCACTGATAACTTTTGCCACCTTGTCCATACTCTAATGGTGCTTGGCCACACACGTCCTGTTTTCATCTATGAAATTTTGGAAAGCATAAAGTGACTTCATGTCTAAACACATAATGTGCACTCACACTGTTCTTTCTTTGCAAGGGGAAACCCCAGAAAACTGTAGCAATTTTTTTTTTTTTGAAAGCTATTATTTGCATAATATATCACTCACTTCAGGGAAGTTTCAAATCTGCGGTCCTCCCACCCAGCCCCATATCTCCCTGACCCTCCTCCCCAGAGAAGAATAGTGTGACTGTAAGCCTACTTCATCACCTTATTTACATATTTCCCTTTTCTCCTTTTTCTCTTTTGGTAAGAAGGTGATGATGAATCTCCTTCCGCTCGACTCCTATTTTGAGCTGTGATATTTTAATCTTTCCCCCATTCTTGTTGGAACAGAGGAGATGAATGCACTGGGTGACAGAGCTCAGAGGGAGAAGTATAAATAAAGCAAAGTGGAGCTTTGACATCTTAAATTTTATAGCTTCTTTTTTTTATTGTTGTAGCCCAAGCATAAACAGAGCGCAGCTGTGTTACAGTTACTGCTCTGAGTGCTCCTTCTCCTTTGCCCCCTCCCCACTGCTTTCAGAGAGATTGTCTTATAGACGGGGACCCCCACTCCTATGCATACCAAGAGATATACACATATGCACGCACTTGAAGACAGGCACTGCTTCCAACAGACGACTAACTTTGCAGACCCATATAGGGTCTTTTCAGATGTGAGCCCCAGGTTCCCAGGGTCTTACTCTCAGGTATGGAGGAATAAGTCTGTAGCCTAAAGAAGGCAGATTTTGAGCACAGTTTTACAAAAGCTGACCAAAATATACCAAAAACAATTCCCTGGCAAGCTTCACTGTAATTAAAGGCATTCTTCAGGAGATAGTTTTGGTGGATTCACTCCCTTTGTCTTCCATGCCTCTCTTTCTCTCTCTCAAAGACCTCATAAGATTGGCTGCCTAAGAAGATGCTATGGAATCCTGAGGTTTGCAGTTTAGGGAGGGGCCTTTAGAATTCTCAGCCAGAGAGCTCTTGGGCCTCTCCAGTTGCCACAGAGATGAGGCCTAGCAGCAAGGAGGAGGGCAGTGCATTCCCACAGGGAATACAACCTCTGTATGTTAATAACTCTGAATACAGATTGGAGAATACGGGGCAAAGTTACAGGTACTGGACACGACAGTTTGGGGAATTAGAGACACAGGATCTTAAATCTTTCTAACTATTACCTGTGAGAAAATAAAATCCCGGGCAATGCCATATATATACACTAATAAACAAATAAGAATGATAACGATAATGGAAACAACTACAACATGTTTTGACTTGGCATGAGAAAAGAAAGAAATCAACACTGGTGCTAATTGGTCATCCAACAGGAGGCCATTCTGCAAATGGGGCACCACTGATGAGAAGGCTCTCTTCCACATCCTTTCACACCGTATTGCATTCACTGGTGGGGCACAGAAGAGAACCCATCCTGCAATTCCTGGCAAGAGTACTCCTTTTTGGACTATAGCTTCCAGAACTCCCCAGGCAACATGACCTGAGGCCAAACTGCCTAGGGATTCTGAGAGCTTCCCAAATAGTAACTTTTCCAAGCTCTGCTTCTTTTTCTGCCCATACCCCACTTCGCAAAGATTTCCCAGAATCTTCCATGATTAGAGAGAGAGAGAGAGAGAGAAAAGACATAGCTTGTGTTAGAGAGATTATTCATTGTGAAAGATGCCAAATTGTATAGGGGACCACACTACTGGGAGAAGGTGCTGACTTTACCCATGCAGTTTTCCTGATTTTCACTCCTACCATCACTGAACCTACAGTTTGCTCTGCAGGGAAAAAAATTAATAATGATACCCATATATTTTTCCCCAGCACAGCAAACAGTAGCTTCAATGAGACAATCTAGATCTGGAGAATGTGGCAACAGGAAAGAATTAAGCCCCTCTGCCCCTACAACTCCCAAATATGGGTTGTTGCTAGGTCCCCTGCACTGGGGAATCTATTTTAGATGTTATCCTAATTTTAAAAGTATTGCCCAAAGTGCTGAACCCTATCACCAAAATAGATTCAACAAAACAAATGGGTCCTTCAGTGTCCAGACAAAGACCTGGAGTGGATTCATTACCCCACTGACATCACAGCCACCATCTTCCAGGGTAGAGCTACCAACTATTGTCCCAGTCTACTTCATGTGGAGGTATAAAGTATGCATGCACATACTTCCTCACACAACAACCACTTAAAAATAAAATAGATATGAGAAAAACAATCATAGACCATCTATATGTCACCTAGTTTAATCCTGAACAACTAACAACTTCTTCTAGACAGATCTTCCATACATACCATACAACCATGGTGCCAATTTCAATGGGAATTCCCCAGGTACCTTCCTTCTTGCCACCCAATCCACACTCCTACCACAGCTTTACACACTGGCTGTATTGAAGAATCACAAGATCAGTTTTGTATCTGCAAGACTACTAATAAAATTTCTTTGTTGTGAGGTTGGATTAACAAACTGCAGTCTTAAGGTGATGCATGACGTCATCCAAATTCATGAAGCTACCTGTCATGATTGACTTGAATCCTGTTCCATTTGTACAATCTGTAATTTCATAAACGCACTTCTGTCAAAACACACCAGTACTCAGAAATGGAAGGGTTTAAGGAAACACATTTGTAATGTAAATACTGTAACCTCTGAAGTCTATTAAGAGACTTAGAAGATTATTTACATTACCTGTGTAAACACAGTGGCAGAACAAGAGAGAAAGATGGGCAGGCTATGCCTTCCTCCAAAACTGAGATGGTCAAATATCCTCTCTTTAAAAGGCTACAGATGGTACCTGGCTCCTATCTGTAGTGTGCTCCCCACCTGTTCAAGAAGATGCCATATTGCTCTGAACACCCAACTTCATTTGATTTTGGAAGCTAAGCAGGATCAGATGTGGTTAGTACTTGGATGGGCCATCAACCCAGGATGATACCTGGGATGTCAAGGAAAGCTAGGAAAGGATCCATCTTCAAACCTTTGTGATCTACTGCTGGTCAGAGCTTATGACACTGAGCTAGATGGACCAGAGCTGACAGTGCTGAGCTAGCTTCATCTAAGGCACAGGCACACACAGATACAAACCAGATGTAGCTGTGTCAACTATGAAACAAAATCCAAGGACACATTTGGTGATACTTTTAATGGACCAACCAAAAGATGTATGCATTACGAATTTAGTGCCTTTTGGTTGGCCAATCATAAAGGTATCATCACAACGTGTATTTGGATTCAGTATAAGGCAATTGGAGCCAATGTAGTAAAGTAGTTTGAGGGTTGGGCTAGGACTCTGGAGACCAGAGTTTGAATCCCCAGTCAGCCATGGAAACCCACCAGGTGATCTTGGGCAAGCCACACTCTCTCAGCCTCTGAGAAAGGCAAAGGCAAAACTCCCTCTGAACAAATCCTGCCATGAAAACCCCATGATAGCTTTACTTCAGGGTCTCCATAAGTTGGAAATGACTTCAAGGTACACAACAGTATCATAAGGCAACTCCTTACATTCCTGTGACATACATAATAATAACTCCTTTGGCTAGATCGGATCCAGGGCCCATGCAGTTGACATACTCATTGTTTTCAACAAAGGCCAGCCAGAGAAATTTTGCTGCCTGAGGCACAATAACAAAACATAGGCCTTTGCTAAGTTAAGGTGTGTAGCATCCTAACTCAGCTCATGTCTGAGCCGCCAAGTCTGAGATACCTGCATGCAACAGCTTCACACTACATTTAGGCATACAAATTTGGGAACCATTGCATGGTGCCAGGATTGCTACCTCTCCAGCTTAAATTGTTGAAAAGAACCAGTCTCATGCTGACCTGAGGTAGGAAAAATATGACTGAAGCGCCTAGCTCTATCCTTCATCTACCAATGGTAGCTTCCCAGGCCTTCTTTCTGCAGAAACTCTGATCGAAGGAAAGAACGTTGCAGTGATTAAGGGAAATAAGCCACTCTCACTCCAAGCATAAGCTGCTAGGATATCTACACATAACTTAGCAAGGCTGCATTGACAGGGTCTCCTTTGAGGTGCTAAAATAGAGGTTGGATGGGCATCTTTCACAAGTGCTGTAGTTGTTTATTTTTGCATGCCAGGGTATTGGATTAGATGGCCCTTGCTGCCCCTTCCAGCTCCAAGATGCTATCATTCTACAAATGAGAGTGCTCAGCCACAGATCTCTTCCATCATCATCCAAAAGAGGAAGCTAGTAAGAAGGAGAAAAGTGTAATACTGCATCCATAGCCCTTGCTTGTGACCAAACCAAAGACAATTTAATCTAGAGGAGGAAAAAAGAGACACAGGGAGAGAGAGAGAGAGACTGGGAGAGGGGGAGAGAGAGAGAAAGAGAAAGAATGAAGAACTTTGCTATAGTCCTTTTTACTTCCAGGGGAAACCTCAAGTTATGATGCTAACTCCAAAAGATCTACCGATTATGTCAGAAAATGGCAAAGGTAGATAATGCATACATAGTATTTGTGCTTTTCAATCTCTGTTAATGTTAGTGAAAAATTTTCAGGACCTTTTTTTGAAACTAATCAATCATTTCTCTTTATTTTCTTTAAATAAGACATTGTGATGCACCAAATATACGTGTTATGTGTGTGTAAAACAGTGTTTTAGATACAGTAGCTGGCATCTTGTCAGGAACATACACAGATGTAATTACAGGCAATATCTCCATAGGTACTTTTTGAGACCTTGTGGAAGGAGGTATCCAGAAGGTATCTTTCTGCAAAGCCCCCAGCATACAACCACAGTTAGGAGTTACAAGATGGAGTTCTACCTCCCTGGCCATTAATTGGCTTCCAGGGTGTACTTGGAACCATTCCCATCTGCTTTAAAGCACCTAGAGAGAAAGGGCCAGGTTGGGAGAGAGGCTTTTTCTTCTTCTTCTCTCTATGCAGGAGCAGCCAGAAAGAGGCAAGGCATATCTCTATAGCCAAGCAGGGGGTGGGGAGATAGAGCTGGGCCCAGCAGCCCCCCAGTTGTCATTAGGCATCAAAGAATGCAGATGGGCAGATAGAGAAACTTCTTGCCGATCCTGCCACATTTCATAAGACTATTGGTGGTGACTTACACCCTGCCAGTATGATATAGGCTCTTAGCACTGGCTTAATTCAGCGACTTGTACGGTTCACCCTCTTCAATGTTTCTCAGATGAAAAGTGGGACACGTGTGGCCAAGTACCATCAGAGTGCCGTCATGATGGCAAAAGGTATGAAGGAAGAACAGAAAAGCTAGAAAAGGCATGAGCAATTCACTTTTGCCTGAGCCTACTGAAGCAAGCTGAGGACTAAGGGCCAAAGTGGGAAGAGAAGACAGAAACTGGGACATCTTAAAAGCAGCTGAAAAAGTTGAAGGACAGAGGATTAATCAGGACTGTTCCTGCCAAATTGGGACAAATAGGAAGTAAGAGAATTAAATTAGGAAATTTGTTTAAGACCAGTCTAATAACACCATTCAAAATAGTCAAGAAGATCATCTGGGAGTGTCAACAGAATCACAGACAATGGAAACATGTTGATTCCATCATGATACAGTCTTCTTAAGAGCCAGCATGGTGTAGTGATTTGAGCACTGGACTATGACCCGGGATACCAGGGTTCAGTTCACTGCTTGGCCATGGAAACCCACTGAGTGACCTTGGGCACATCACACACTCTCAGCCCCCAGAAAAACCCATGATAGGGTTGCCTTAGGGTTGCCGTCAGTTGAAATCAACCTGAAGGGACACAACAGCAATAAAGTCCTCTTACATGAATAAACCACTTCAGAATGCATATAAGGTGGGTTGAAATAAAAGTATTGCACATAGAGTCACAGAGTTGGAAGGGGTCTCATGAGCCATGGAGTCCAACTCCTGTTCAGTACAGGATCTCCAGCTAAAGCTCACTCAGCAAATAACTGTTCAACCTCTTTTTGAGACCCTATCAGCTCCTCCATTGGTTCCACTGGTAAACCACACTTACTGTTGTCTAATGCTCAGTTTAACTCCACTCTCCTGTGATTTAAAGTCATTAGACCTGGTCCTATCGTCTGGGGCAGCAGAGGATAGACCTGTCCCCTCCTCTCTGTGACAGCCCTTGAGGTGCAAGCATGCCATTCTTCAGTGTTCTCTTCACCAGCTGAATATGCCCAGTTCCTTCAACCTTTCCTCATATGTTTTATTCTCCATACCCCTTATCATCCTTGTTGCCCTTCTCTGAACTCCTCCAACTTGTCTATAGCCTTCTTAAAATGAGACACCCAGAACTGGATGCAGTACTCCATGTGAGACCTGACCAGCTCAGAATACAGTGGGGTTATTACTTCCCTTAACTTGAAAACTGCACTTTTGTTACTGGCAGCTAAAATAACATTCACCTTTTTTGCTGTAACATCACACTGCTGGCTCACATTCAACTTATTATCAACAATAATCCCAAATTCTTTTTCACATGTTGTACTGTTGAACCATGTATCCCCTGTCCTGTACCTGTGCATTTGGTTTTTGTGGCTTAAATGTACAACTTTGCATTTGTTTCAATTGAATTTCACTTTATTAATTCATGCCCAATTTTCTAGTTTATCTAGGTCCTTTTGAATTCTGTTCTTATCATCCAATGTGCAAGCCACCCCTCCTACTTCTGTGTCATTTGCAAACTTGATAGGGATTCCCTCCAAGTCACTGATAAAAATGGTGAAGAATAACGGCCCTAGGACAGAACCCTGAGGAACTCCACTCAATATCTCCTTCCAGTTTCAAGCATGGCCATTGATGGCATCTTTTTGAGCATGGTTTTCCAACTAATTATGGATCCATCTGACAGTGATCCCATCTCTTCCACATTCAATCAGTGTACTAATCAAAATATTATGGGAGGCCTTATCAAATGCTTTATCAAAGTCCAGATAAATGGCATCCACAGTATTCCCATCATCTACTAGACGAGTGACCTCACCGAAAAAAAAGACATAAGATTACACAAAAAAAATCTCCTTGAGTATGGAATGCTTATACAACAGGCAGAAGACTGAACTACAAAAAGTTAGCATTTCTTCGTGTGTGGAGAATATAACTGGGGAAGTTTTGCACCAACGATCCTTCCAGTGTATCCTAAACTGGAACAGTTCTATGAATTGACTATATCATATACATATCTAGATATTTAAACAGACTCTTATACTTTTTTTAAAAAAATGTGAACATTTTCAAACTCATTACTTGTTCACATTTCCCTGTAATTTTGGCAAAGAAGAACACTTCTAAATGCTTTAGAATTTAATGCTGCATGCACACAGGCATGCCTATATTTTGCTTATTTACTGAAACATTTTGACTGCTAGTAATTAATGTTCTCTGAAAGGGTCTAAATAGCCTAAAGTTACCAGATCTAGTCTGGTCTTGGAAGCAAAGCAGGATCAGCCCTGGTTAGTACTTGGATGGGAAATCACCAATGAATATCAGGTGCCGTAGGCTACATTTCAGAGGAAGGAACTGGTAAGATCACCTCTGAGTATTCCTTGCCTAAGAAAACCCTATGAAATTCATGAAGGTCACCATAAATGGACAAATGACTTGATGACGTGAACATGCACACACAAGTAAATAAAAAAACAAAAAAACAAAAACAAAATCAGAATCACAATAAAACAAAAATTATAGTACCAAATACAACCAGCAGAAAGAGGTCAAAATTTTCCAAGACACACTAAAACAAAAATTAAAACCAGTAGCAAAAGGAAACAAATACAATGGTCTAAAAATGCACTCAAAGAATTCTTAAAGTTTATTATTGCTTTTAAAATTCACTACCACACATTCATTTTAATGACAAACTATCACCAGTCAAAACAAATGGATATGGTGGCTTGTTTCTCACATATTTTTATTGCCTCTCAGTCACAATCCCAAGGCTGCTTACACAATAATAATTTACAGGTAAATACAAAAGATAAAAGCAGCATAAAACACCAAGCAAGATTAAAACTCTGAAAAGTTTGAGAGAATAAAATGGCATTTGCCTGATGCTGTGAGAATGATAAAGTCAATGCCAGATGAACCCTGTGGAGTAAATTTTTTTCACAATTGGAGTGCTACCACTAAAAAAGCCATCCGATGGCATAACACATCCACAGAAGGTTCTCCGTTGAAGACTTTATGCTATGAATAGGTTCATATGAAGAAAAAGGATGCTGGTACTAAGCTGCGAAGTACAGCAGTCCAAAGCCACAAAGGAACTTAAACGGGCTTGACAGAGGCCAAGGAACGGACATGGTCATAAAATATCCAGTCCTAGTTGGTAAGCTAGCAAGCACATTCAGCAGGAACTGCAGTTTCCAAGCAGTTTCCAAAGATAGCCTCTCACACAGCACATTGCAATAGTGTACACAATAGTCTGTCAGAACATAGAAACATGCAGTTAGAAGTTACCACAAGGTCATTTAGCCCAACCAACCTGCTGTATAGGAGAGGTGGCTACCAACCTCTGTTTAAAGATCTCTAAAGAAAGAAGAGTCCACAGCAAAAATTTTTTCCCAAAGATGGAATCTCTCTGCCAGCTGCATTGGCTACCTCACTCCCTTCATGGATAAGCAAGACCTAGTCACACCTGGCATATTGACCTAAGCAGAACACACACAGTTGCATTCCTTCCTTTTCCATCTTTGTATCTCCCTCCCTTTGTAGTCATGCCCATTACCTTCTAAAATTTAAATTGCAAGCTCTTAGGGACAAAGACTTGTTTATTGCTCATACATGACTTTATTTTATCCTGCATGGGATTCAAAATAGCTCACAACCACTTAAGACAAAGTACAATTAAAAAACTCCATGGATACAGAAAAATCTTGGCTCCCATCAATTTTCAAAACTGCTTTTGGGGTGGAGAATTCAGTGAAATCAGAGAACAGGATACTGTTCATATTAATGTGGGCAGGATGTTTTTTAAGACAAAGACACAATCGCTGGAAGAGTTCTGCATCTAGCTGCACAAGCTTCCTATAGAATACAACATGCCACAGACTGTGGTGAGTCAGTGGGCCACATTCACAAGCGGGATGTTTCCAGATGCTAACACAACATTTCATTCATTAGAAAACCTTGAAACAGTTGCTTCTTAGGCCTACAGTTCCCAGAATCTCCTTGCAAATACTCCCATGCTGTCTGAGAAACTCTGAACATTCTAGGTTTTTTTTTCTTTCTTTTAAAATCCAAACTCTAGTTCAGAATTTATTCAAGGTACTTCTGTCTACTGATGGGCAAGCTTCCTCGGTTCAGTCCAAAAATGGCTTCCCAAAAATGGAGCCAATCTACTTTGATCTCACTCACCATATCTCAGCAATCATGTCAGTCCCAATGGTGTTAACAGATGATGTCATTAGGAATGTGCAGTACACTCTTAATGATGCTTCTGGGAATGCAAAACCTGACATCTCTACACTTCAGTCTCAGTCTTTTTAAGCAAAGGCTGGATGGTCATCTGTTGGGAGTGCTTTGATGCGTGATGCATGGCAGAGGTTGAACTAGATGGTCCCTGTGGTCTCTTCCAACTCTGTGATTCTATGATTCTATCCATGATCCCTTACATTTCAACCTCTTTCCCCTAAACATACCTGTTAACAGTGGTTAGAGAGGTTTCTGACTTCAGCACTCAGTCTCGTCTGTCCCATTTCCACCTTTAACCTGCAATTTAAAAAAAAAAGGCATGAAAATTCACACTTGAATCCATGCTTCATGAGCAGACTCATTAAGAATGTAAAGAGTTTTAAACACCTTTTTCATCTCTCTTTTTTAATTTAAAAATTGATCATACTTTTTTTCACCTTGCTATACTGATACCGAAGAACATACAAGCTAGAAGTGGCTACAGTGGTTTGCTTTTCCTTGAGCCTGCTGGGAAGGTCAATTTCCATCCCATCCTCGCCTCTCACACCTGTTGAGTTGTTTGAGTACATGTTGAACTCCATCTGCAGCAAATGAAGAATGCTGAAGACAAAGGGGGAAAGTGGAGGAGAAGAGAGAAACTGGGACATTTTAAAAGCAGCAAACAATGTGGGATGGCAGAGGATTAATTGGATTATCCTTACCAGATTGGAAGGATTAGAAGATATGGCACAGCATGTGCAGCACAGAAAGTTTTGGACAGTTGGAAACAGACCGAGAGTTCATGAAGCACAGCCAGAAGGCTTCTACCACTTTCTCTTCCAAGAACTACTGCCTGAGTTAGTCACATCAGTCTGTCTAGTGTACAACTTACATGTCTATTATAAGGTTAAAACAACATACAGCCTCCACTTCCTACGGAAGTAATTTGTTCTTTTTAATACCTATCCCTGAAAAGGGACGAAACACTCATGTGGTAGCAAACTGAAGATAATCCTGCTAATTAAAGAAAAACTTTCTGGAAGCAATGAACCATGAATACTTGTTGAAATACGTACTGAAATATATATTGGAGAACATACAAGTAGTGTGTGTGTGTATGAGTGAGTGTGAAAAAGCTGATGGATGAAGAAATGTAAAGGAATCTTCACCAAAATCATGCATTAAACAATTTAAAGTGGCACAGATCAAAAATGGATTAAGTTTGCCAGTCCCTCACTGAGATAGATTATTCTTGACTGCAGGAGATCATTCCAGCAGTTGGAGGAATTCAGAGTTCTACGGCAACATAGAATGGCAGGAAAAAGATGGGGTATAAATTAAATAAATAGATACATAAATATAAATGAACAGTCAGCCCTCCACATTTGTGGGTCTGACATTCATGGATTTGATTATTTGCGAGTTTCTCCACTCCCTGCCCTCCCACCTCAGGTGCTTCTTTGGGAGGGGGGACTTTCCCTCTTGGAGGCTCCAATCAGACTGCACAGCCCTTTAAAAACCCACCTCTGGTCCTCCTCTTCTTCTACCTGTCTCTGCCTGGCCAGCTAAGGATGGCTCTCTGCCCAAATTCCCAGGCCCCACACACACCCAAGGAAGGAGATGGGCAAGAGAGAGGAAGTACAGGACAACCATGCCAACCATCTCCTTTCCCTGACCTGGTTTAGACCCTGGATGCCTACTTTCCCCACCTATGCCTCAGCCCCCTTCCTACAGACACACAAATCTTGTTATTTGTGAATTTTTCACTTTTGCAAGGGTTCTATGTTCCTAACTCTAGCGAATGTGGAGGGCCAAGTGTAGAAATAATCTCTTCCTCTGTTTCCAGATCCTAGCATATCTAAACCTTGGAAATGGTTACTTTTTTCGACTTCCATCATTTTGGCCTACAACTTTCAGTGGTAATGCTGTCTGTGACATTCTAGGAACATACAGTCAAAAATGTCAGTTTTACAACTTCTGGCTGCTGGCCTTTGACCTTGTGTACTGAGTTTTGGAGGTACAGTATGAGGCCAGATAAGACACCACTCCTTGGGAGAAGTGCAGGGTCCTAGCAGTCATAAATTTAGGTTAGCTACGAATGCAAGCAAAAAAGTGTGAATTCTTGATTATACAATGGTTGCAATAAGGAGAGATGGGAGACATCTGTCAGTTTTACTTTCCCCCACATTCAGTGTTTTCAAACCTCTGGGTCTTATCATACCAAACATGGAGATATGTATGAATTTTGGTAAATTCTTCAAAAGCAAACTGAAACCAAATTAGCTTCTGTTTGCACTGGCCAAATTTAGTAAGTGCAGCTATACCAAGTTTGGAGAAGACTACTCTTCCATCGTAGGCAATAGAAAAACACTGAGAAGTATGTCTTCCTTCCTCCCTTCCCCCTCTCCACCAATCTTCTCTCCACTTTTGTATCATGAAGATTCCCTTTGGCATTTAATCATCCATAGAAGCCTTTTATTGCTTCCTATACGACATCACAATGAACATAATCCCTTAGTTAAGTGCCAATTAATTATTAAAAAAACACTCATTGGGGATTAGCAATCATGAAACAGATACTGTTCTATTAGTTGTTAATCCTCAATAAATCTACTTGAAATAGACAGTCGTCATTTGAAACATGAGAGAACTGGTCTAAGTTAATCTAATTTTTCTATGTTAGGGACATGATTATTATATGTTAAATAAGTGAGCTCCTCAAGGTTTAATGTATTAATGATTAGTAACTATATAATAAAGACACCTCTTGGAGGAAGTATCTTAGCCTTACAGAGACAATTTCCATTAATTATTTATTTCATGACTAACATCTTTGCCCAGGATGGTCAATGCCAGAGAGGTGGGACTTTTCTTTTATAAAGAATATTCCAAATTTTCAAAATGTATATTTAAACCATCTGAATATAAAACAATTGAAGCACTTTCTTGATAAACAAAATCAATGGGATTCAATGATCAAGAGATGGGAAAAACTCCTTTATGAGGAAAGATTAAATATTAGAGGCTTTTTAACTTCAAAAAAGGTGGTGATGGGGAGACATGATTGAGGCATATAACATTCATAAAGCCCATTGTTAAACAGTGAAACTCGCAAGATGCCATGATGTCTTTCAAAGGAAATCAGATAAATTCATGGAGGATATGTGTCAGAAACTGAATTCACACACACAAATATAACAGTGCATAAACACTATTTATTAGGAATGTGATACATCGTACAGGACTTCAGTGAGTGAACTGGGGGCAATTAGCAAGATTCAAAACATAAAAGGCAAAGAATATATCATCCCGTCCGCAAGAGACCTTGAAGTGTCTGGTGTAGCCTGGCTGTGCTTATCACTGCATTCCTAGCTTTGTTTACCTAACGGTCTCTGGTTCTCTTACCTTGTTACAAGCAAGCTGCTACTTAACTCCTACTACATATCCCATAACTAAAATATGGAGGGCTACCTGACATCATGACTAGCAAGACCTACTACTCATGAAGATAATGTTACAATCAATCTCCAGCTTCAGAGGTAAGTTTGGAAAATGTATTTTTAGTGACTACAACTTCCCAGAAGCATCCAGTTGCCATGGTGACTAGCCATGCTGGCTGGGGGATTCTGGGAACTATAATCCAGAAAAGTAACATTTCCAATCACCAATTCAGCATGAATATGACTCTGTGAAAACCATTTGCTGGGAAACTTGCAGTCCTACAAGGTGATCATAATCACTTAATTTTTGTCTTTGTTACAGGAAGTCCCCACTCCACATCCCATTATTGAAAACTCACTCTTTCAATGTTTTCAAATTAAGAACAAGTTCCATTAATTCAGGGTCCGCTCTTTTGTTAGTTGTTCTTGCCCATGGAGGCTTGCTTTGGAACTGCTCATATTTGCAGTGATGTAGACTCAAGTCGATAGACTCAGACTCAAGTCAGACTTCAGTTACTTCAGTGACTCGACTTGGACTTGACTTGGCAAAAATTACACACTGACTCAACTCGACTTGAGACTTGCATATTTTTACTGACTGACTTGCTACACTTAGTTCAGTAACATAATACATTCATCCAGAAACCTTACAACTTACTGGTCACATGATAATCTATCTCAAGCCCAAAGTGTGGACACATTTCTCAGAGGGAACAGCAAATGGGTTAGGCAATGGGCTTGAGCTGGGGTTGAGGTCTGCTCAGTAGCCTGTCCCCGCTACATATAGGAGGAGCTTTCTAAGACTCTTCCTAAGAGCAGAAGGCAAGACTCATGCCCAAGGTGCAGGGCAGGTATCTCAGAGGGAAACAGAAAATGTGTTAGCCAATGGGCTTGAGGAGGAAAGATCCTTCTTTCTAAAGCTCTTGAAGCTGCAATAGTGGGGAATAAGAAGGATCCTACTCCCCACTTCTGAAAAAGCCTCCAGCTTTACAAATGTGAAGTAAGAAGGATCTTATTCCCCACTTCCGAAGCTGCAGATGGCAAAATCACAAAAGTAGAGGACCAACTCTACTTAAATTGTTAAAACTGACTTTCGACTCTGTCCAGAAATTCTGGAATACAGGTTGAGGTATAAAGTTGGCTCCCAGACTGGACAGTTGAATTGAGACTTGACTTGAAAGTATCTTGCAAGCTCTTGAGACTTGACTTGAGATTTGAAGGTAGAGACTTGAGACTTGACTTGAGACTGCAAAGGCTTAAATACATCACTGCGTATTTGTGTGCAGTCCCAAGTCTTTCCTACGAAAAAGTGGATCCCCTGGTCAAATTATGGAAGTTGTCTGTATTGCAAGCAGTGAAACAGGAAACAAAATGGACAGATTTATATAGAATTATATATAGAATTAAAAATTTCCTTTTTCTTATATTAAGGAAGGATATGCTGAATTAACCAGTTCTTGTATTTGACGAACAGCTTAAATTTCCTTTCTTATCAGGTATTTTCTTCAGCTTTGGTTAATTTAATCAAATCTAACACATGCTAAAAGGAAGTTAAAATTAACTGAGCAAATTGGATATATTTTTATAATGTTACAAAATGTAAAATATTAATTGAAAGTACTTTATCACCATAATATTCTATTTTATTTTTGGTGTTTTTTCCCTTTTTATTATATTTTCTTATTTGTTTTTATTTATTTATTTGTTTTAAGAAAAATAAAATTAAAAAAAAGGAACTTGTCTGTATTGCAAGTGGTGAAACAGTGGGCTTCCATCCATTCTTCTTGCCTACAGAGGCTTGCTTGGGACTGCATATGCGCTGCTTGAAAAGTTAGCGCAAAAGGAGAAAAAAGGCACCAGGTCATCTGGGAGACTTTACCAGCAATGTGCGTGCATGTTCGATTCCAAAACGCCTCCCTAAATCCTTCGTATTCCCTACAATAGATGAATTCCACTTTTCAACCATTTCCGCTTTCTGACAATACCCTAGTCCCTAATGTGTCCAGAGAGTGGGGAAAGCCTGTAGTTTTTTCCTAAAATGAAGAATATCTTGAGTCACAATGGTACATTTTGCATGAATTTGCTTGTTTGTTCCTTTGAACAATTGAATTAACAGATACATCTTTTATCAACCCAAAACTGCTTACATCATCCTTGAGCTCATGTCACCTGAATCACTGCTCTCTAGGGAAACTGCATCCTGTGTTTACTAATAAAAGTTAATTAAAATGATACAACTAGATATCTGGCATTATTCTGAGTTGCAAGAGCCTCATGAAGGCCAGCCCTCATGTGGTAAATGGGAACAAAATTAGCAACAATTTGACAGGTTAAAAGGTGGCAACCTTGCCAATACCTAGGTGTAAATTTGTTATTTCTGTCACTTAGGGATCTAAATTAGCTTGTTCTTCATGAGAAAGGTTTCTCAACAGGGTGACATACACTGTAAAGAAGTGGTCAGTGGCCGCAAGAGTTTTCACATTTTGCAATTTCTTCTGTGAGAAATTCATTTGTAGAAAACCCCTTGGGTTCTGCATAAAACCCCTTGGGATGTGCAAGTTCATTTGCACAAAACCCCTTGGGTTCTGCCAATATTGGCAGAGAAAGCAGTGGGCATTGTACAAAATACGCTACTTCCTGTGTAAAAACATTGCTTTTGCCTCAAATCAAGGGTTGGTTGGTTTGTTTTTAAAAGTTTTTTCTCCTCTTTCTTTCTTTTTTTCTTTCTTCTTCTTCTTTTTTTCCCAGCAAAGTGAAAAAAGTTGGGAAATGCATAAAAAAACCCTATCCTAATTTCAGCACAGTGGGAGGGGGAAATCAGTTCAAATACTGATTGTCTCATCATATGGTCATCAAAATAAAAGGCATACAGGAGCAATGTACCATTGTCCTCTTCAGGGCAGTGCCAGCATCTTTACAGTTAGCTAAGATGCCGCTTCTCTTGTCTCTCAGAGATCCTCTGCCAGTGTCAGCCTCCTCCCACTGCTGCTGCCCAGTAACTGTTTTGCACATTTAGTCTGGCTTCTGAGCAAATCTGTCTGACGTGGAGTCCCTGCAGAAACAATGCGACCATTAGCATAGCCTCTCACTGCACTGGAGCACACAGTCCCACCCAGTGGTGGAGCTTGGAGCATGTGGAGGGGGGCAGGAGGGGCTACAGCACGAGGGGCGTGGCCACTGTGCGTGAAGGCATGGCTGCGGTGTGTGGGGGCGTGGCCAGGGCACGTGGGGGCATGGCTACAGGCCAAGACACCCCAAAACATTGCCGCCTGGGGCAAACTGCCCACCCTGCCCCCACATGACTGGTCCCACCACCATGGAAAGGTGGTGCCAAGGTAGATCAATGGCACTTACTCCTGAGTAACTGCCAAGAAAAGATTACAGTCTGAGTTTTGAGCTATGGTTGCTTACAGGACGGCCACACTACTTTGAACAGGCTGACTACCTGCCTGCTTGCTTACTCCTCCTTGCTCAATTTATCTATCCATAATGTAATTGTTATCATCTTTCCCCACCAAAACACACACACACACACACACACACACAAACACACCAGGGTAACACACTCAGATTCTGTATATTTTCAGTGTTGCTGTGGAGGAATAACAGTATAGCAAGCCCTTCATTTTTGTGGGTGTTAGGGGAACAAGATCCCTGCAAAAATGAAAAACACAAATAAAAATAAAAATTATGAAGATTTTTTTCTATGTTGGTTTTTACCAGAGAACACTTCTCTTAGAATCTCCAGGTTCTTCAGTGCAATTCTATGGTCAGTTTCCAGTGGAAGTGAGCTACAGAGTCATGCTCAAAGACCTAGCAATGTCTACAGAAGTATTTTGTCTAGGAATTTCTAGGTCCTCCAGGGTGACTCTATGATCCACTTCCTATGGAAGTAGACCATAGGTGCTCCATGGGTGACTCTACAATCCAGTTCCTATGGAAGTAGATCATAGAACTGTGCTTGAGGACCTAGAGATTCCTAGAGAGAACATATTTTTCTATGGGAGAGGCAAATAGGATAAGATATTTTTAAAATAAATAAATTAAATAACCCAAGAATAAGCAAATCTGTAAGGGCTGAACCCACAAAAGTGGTGGGCCCACTGTATATGAAAAGTTACCTCACTGAAACTGTCCAGTGCTCAATACAAAGGGGAAAAGGAATGAAATAAAATTTATAGAGGAAGAAAATCCAGGGTGAGGGACCTAGAAGAAAGGGAATCATCTCTTACTGTTGTTTGAGAATATTCCATAACTGCAGCCACTGATTCTTCTCCTATCATGCCCCACCCTTTCTAACCAGTTAGACACAATATATTTAGTTAAGTGTCTAAAATGAAAAAGGTTCTAATTTTTCCTTTTAAATGGCACTGTTGTTCAAGGCAGCAAAGTTAACAGGGCACACATCCCTGTGTGCACAAACGTGTCAGGGATGTGCCCTCCGAGGGTCAGTCTTTCATTTGCCTCTGTTAATTCTCTGTTGCCTATTAGCCGTCCTTCATTGTTAGCCTTGTGCCTTAGCTGGGCACGCTCCCGATTCCCCACTCTAGCCAGACACTCCATGTAAATAGTGTGTATGTTAAGGAAGTCATGTTCTTTGTGACTGGTGCACATCGAAACTGATGTTGTTGTCACTTTAGATTAAGATCTCGGTCTAGCAAAAGCGGCAATTGGAGCGGGCAGCTGAGTGGTCGAATGAAATATTCAGTTCATTTCATTTAAAGCTGCCCTTGTCTTCATTGTTCCAAGCTGGCACGGCTGGTTAACCCTTTGGGGGGGCTGTTTCTTGCTTTCTCCTCCTCTCCTCTCCACACCCCTCATCTCCACTTCAACACAATCCTTTCAGGATACATGTTACAGTCAAGCTGCGTTTCATGGAGATACAAGATCAAGCCAAGAATGTGAGTCAACAAGAACACACAGAAAAGAATGACAGCTAGAACACGGTGAATTTTAAACCTCTGGATTGTGTTTGTCTAGGAAAGAATCAGTTCTGACAGTAGTTTTCTTCTACCTAATTTAAACTTCATTGGGATGGACACTCCCAGGCGGAATGTGGTTGAAGACAGTTCTCTGGAGTAGATCTGTAAGTCCCATGTATCAAATGTAGAGAGCTAGCATGGTGAAGTGGTTTGAACACTTGACTATGACCCCGAAGGCCAGGGCTCGATTCTCTGCTTAGCCATGGCAACCTTGGGTGACCTTGGGCATGTTGTATACTCTGAATCCCAGAAAATGCCATGATAGGATTTAACTTAGAATCACCACAAGCTGGAAATAATTTAAAGGCAAGCAACAACAACAATCAAATGTATCTGACCTGCTGTTGTGACAAAAGGCCTATCCACACACTAATGACAACACAGAAACAGTCCCAACAATATGACTTGAGGGGGATTATACTATGTGGACTGGGCAATCAAGGTGGCTATCATCATCATCATCACCATCATCATCATCATCTTTATTTATGCCCCACCTCTTTCCAAGAATGGAACTCAAGGTGGCTTCCAAATTCAAATGAGCACAATATAGTTAAGAAAATGCAAAAAGCCATCACTAAAATGGAATTAAAGTACTATTGATAGTAAAACAATTCAAAACACACACTTACAAAGGAAAACAGGTTTGTCTCCATTTATCTCCTTAAGCAGAGGCTATCCCATTTGTCCAGTGAAGAACACAGAGGAGCTTTGGCTGCAGAGAATAGTACACATCACTCTGCAGGATGGGCAAGCAAATGCACTGCTGCCATTGTGAGTGACACAGTTAGGACCTGTAATGTTGGTTATTAACCTGTAGGCAATCATACTGCTGCTGGTGTGGTGTGAAGAAGAAAGAGGGCTACCAGGAACATCCTTCACTTGCAACCATATGCCTCAAGCGTGTGGTGTATGGGGGGGGGGGTATCTGATGCTTTTTTTTACTTAAGCCTGGGATGGAACATAGTGGTAGATCAAGGATCAAGTTCTTCACGCCCTCCAATATTTCACTGATGAAAACTAGGACAAGTGTGGCCAAGAGACATCAGAATGTGGCCAAGATGGCAAAACTTATTAATGAGGAAGCACATACAAGCTAGAAGAGGTGACAGCAGCTTATTTTTGCCTGAGCCTACTGAGGAGGGCAAGATTCTGCCCCTCCTCTCCTTTCCCCTTGTTGAATTGAGTACAAACTCCTTTTGCACTTTGCATTCAGTTTGCAGCAACTGAAGTAAGTAGAAGACAAAGTGGAAGGAAGAGAGAGAACTTGGGACATTTTAAAAGTAACTGAAAAAGGCAGAGGACAAAGGAGGAATTGAAACTGTCCCTACCAAATGGGGATAGTTGGGATATACGGTTTCTGCCCCAGGACTATCAGTGGGCTGCAAGCAATGCCAGATGTACCTGGAATTATTGGAACTGGAACTGGAGGAAGAGGAAATGGTCTGTAGCTCGTAGCAAACTTAGGGTTTTGAGATCTGGGTGTTCTCTAAGCTAAACAGTGGAAGGGGGCCCTTCAACCTATTTAAAATGTGGATTATCACTCCTTGAGACTCCACAAGAAACAATCCGCTGTTTGAGTGGGGGCATAAAAAGGACAGTTCAGAGAGCCTGAAGAAATCAAGTGCTGTAAGAAGTAGCTCATGCCCTGCCCCAGAGCAATACCTACTTTCGATAAAAAGTAAATGGCGACATAATTTAATTTTTAAAATGTGCACAGTGAACAGAAAAGCAGGCAGCAAAAGGCTTTTCCCTTTCATAGCACTACAATCTGAGATCACTCTGTAAAACTGTCTTTGGGTTTGTTCATTTGTTGGTTTGTTTGGGGGTTTTTTGTAGCTTTTTTTTATTTTATTTTATTTTTAGTGCTGAAACATTTTAGCAACAACATCACTAGCAATTGCAACAGAATACCTGTCTGAAGCATCAGATGGTGGGGCGGGGGCAAGCCCTGGGTTTTGAAAACATTCAGATGCCCACTCTCGGGACATTTCTGCACTAGCCTGTTATAGCGCTATGATTCCACTTTCAACATCCTATGGAATCCTGGGGTTTGCAGTTTAGGGAGGGGCCAGCCGGCCGGCCCCTCCCTAAACTGCAAACCCCAGGATTCCATAGGATGTTGAAAGTGGAATCATAGCGCTATAAGAGGCTAGTGCGGAAATGGCCCCAGTCCTAAAGCTCAGCTGCTGAGAAAGGACTTTATAGCAAAACCGATGTTACAGCCTGGTTCTTGCAATACTTAAAGCAGCGACTGTGAGACAAAAGCAGTCCCATACAGATGCAGCTGGGCAGAAGTCTTCCTCTAGGCTTTACATTTCCAGGCCTGCTGAAGTCCCAGTGCCAGAGTGGAAGTTTAATAGCATAGCACATGCATTGCATTGAAAAGGTCACAGGTTGAATCCCTTGCACTTTCCATTGAAAAGGATCTTGAGCAGTACGTGATGAAGAAGACCTCTGCCAGTCAGAACCAGATCTCAACACAGTAACTTTTGAATTACAACTCCTAGAATCTCCCAGACAGCATGAGAGTTATAATCCAAATTTTTATATTTCTGAACTCCATCGGTCAAAACAATATTGGACTCACTCAAACACACTCAAACTCAATAAATTTTCTTCCAACAGGTTGAGGCTTTTCAACCCTATATATATATTTTGGTGCTATGTGGCATTTTTCAGCAGTGCTACTTCTGTGATATTTTTAGAACCTCGTGCTTTGCTGTTGTACTATTATCTTCTGTTGCTTTTAACTGATTAGTTGTTTTAACTTATTGTTTCATAATGCTGTTTTTGAATTGATTTATATAGATCTGGAATTTATTTGTGTTTTTACCGTATGTTGTTCTGAGAGCTATTAGCTGTAAATCTTAGAAATAAACAGATAAATTAAAATAAATATTGCTGTGTGGAGCCAATGACAAGATGGCAGCATGGCACACACACACAGAGACACACACACAGAGAGAGAGAGAGAGAGAGAGAGAGAATATACAGATGAAATGGCAACCAAACTAGTACTTGATTCTTTCTTCCACCCTGGGGAAGGAATACCATCTTCCATCACACCTGGGGTGAGGTGAGGGAAAAGTGGGCAACATGGCAAATACAAAAATGTTATCTCCACTTGCTCACTGTTCTGCCACATGCCCTCCAACATTTCATACATGAAAACGAGGACACGTGTGGTCAAGGAATATGAGAGAGCAGTCAAGATTTCAAAAGTTATTAATGAGGAAGAACAAAAAAGCTAAGAGAGGCTGCAGCAGTTTGCTTTCGCTTGAACCTACTGGGAAGGGCAGGATTCCACCCCCTCCCCTCCCCTCCCCTCCCCCCTCCCTTCTCTTCCCCGCCTCTCCTCCCTGCTGTGTTAATTGAGTGCAAATTACATTGGCACTTTGAATGCAGTTTGAAGCAACTAAAGTAAGCTAAGAACAAAAGAGGAAGAGGAAAGAGAAACCAGGTCATTTTAAAAAAATCTGGAAAAAGTGGGATGACAGAGGATTAATCAGATCAGGACATTGGGTGATATGTAACCATGCTATAAGTGCTGCAGCACCTCAACATGTTATGTGAGCAGATCAATACATGAACACATGTGACCAGAGGTGGATCTACAGTGTGACAACGGGGGTGCTTGCCCCGGGTGCCAAATGTTGGGGGGACACAAAAAAAAGAACACCCTTGCCTGCCCCCACTGCCACTCACCCCTCCCCTGCCAGGCACTTGACCCACTCCTACCCACCCACCGCTCACCCCGTCCCCTTGCCCTGGGTGCTGTTGGTCCTCGGTAACCCACTGCATATGATATGTAAAGAGTGTTGACTGGCTGTCTTTCTGATGCCCCTTTGGACCTTTCCCAATGGCACTATGATATACTGAAAGAAGGTGAGCAACAAACAAGAATTACAGCCAACAAGATCCCAGTGCAAGATCAGTGGCTTAGATTTCAAGGGGCTTCATACTTTTTGGAGGATGTTACATTTTTACAAGCTAAGTGTTGGGGGTTTTGTACAAACTGTTTGCATGGAAAACAAGGATTTTGCAGATACACATTTGTCACATAAAAGTTCTGAAATAGTCCTCCTGTCAGAGTAACTTGACTCTTTCTTGTCAAAGAAATTTCAGAAAATCTGCCATTATTATTTACATCCCTATTTCTGAATCTTCTTCAGGCCTTTCCAGTTTAGCTCCTTTCACACACACACACACACACACACACACACATTTGTTGGGAACAGGACATGTTAATAAGTGCTGTTCTGAAAAGTCATTCTGTTAGTCAAGGAGTATGGACGGGGAAGAATTTTTGTACTTTTGGGACTTCACACCCCCTGAGACTCACTGAGACAAACTGCACATGCTTCAGAAATGTGTACATCTGCAAACCTTGCAGTCTGTTTTGTCTGCACCAAATTATGCATACTGTTAAAAAATGTGAGCTGCTAAAAATATGTGTGTATGCACCTTCAAACTGCCTGCGGACTTATAGCAACCCCCAGGAATTTCATAAGGTTTTCTTAGGCAAGGAATACTCAGAGGTGATTTTGCAACTTTCTTCCTCTAAAATTTAGCCTACAGCACCTGATATTCATGCCTCTCTAAATTAGAAAAAAAAAAGTCTTAACCTGCTAACAAAAAGAAGCAGGGAAGGGGTTAAAAAGACCTCCCAGGGGAAGGATTTCCACAGTCTAAAAGAAACCACTGAGAAGTCTCTCTCTCTCTCTCTCTCCTGTGTCCTTACCAACCTCACTTGCAAAGGTGATGGGACCAAAGCCCTTTTTGCAGGGTATTGTTGTTCCATAATGGGGACACGAGAAGGACAGGACTATGACAATGGCTACCCATGACATTGTGGTCCCGTCCTTCTCTTGTCCCCAGGTGGTGTGATCATAGAGTAAACCATTGACATATTTTCTCCATCAATGACCCACAATTGTGCTGCCATCCCTCACTTATCTGATGTGTGGAGGGTCTGGAACTGCAGTGGTTGCGCTTCCTGCCCCAGTGCAGCCTGGGACCCAGCTGCGCTGCAGCAGGAAGAGGCAGGGCCATTGCGCTTCCTGGATTGCAGAGGTAGCTGGTGTGGAGGGGAGTGCTCCTGTCATGCTCCCTCCCGGGAGAGCCACTGCCAGGATTCCCACAGGACACTTCCAGGAATAGATAAGAAATAAAAAGGGCCCAAGTGAAAGCCCTTTCCAAAATTTCATGGAACACAAGTCAGCTCATACGGGGAGATATGGTCTACCTCAGTGATTATTGGGATATATGATGTAGAAGACTGGCAGTTACGTTTTTTTCCAGCATACCAGGGACTGTATCGTATCAGTACTAGTTGGCCACACCATTTCATTTTTTTCCAAGACACTCTCCGCAGACTGACAGCCAATGACTTGGGTAATGGTACCAGTTCTGGGACTATCACTTTGGGTACCACTGCTCTGTAACACCCAACAATAATTTGGGGGGGGGGATGTAACAATGTAGAAATCACACACTTGGTGAGGAAAAGAAAACAAAAGGGATCCTCACTTTGTTCCTTTATTGCTATTCGTTTCCCTCTGCCTTGTGTTCCAGATCACTTGAATTCCAATTTAATTAGAAGAATTTCTAATTCCAGAGTTACAGCATGGCTTTCACAGCTCCTTTAGCTCATTTGCATCTTTTTTCACCTTCTGTGACCTCTATATTCACAAGCACATTGATAAAAAACACCATAAAAATCCCACTGTCTTTTGAGTCTAGATATGACTGCATCAAGTACAGGGAATCATGTGGCATCTTTAATGTATCAGCTGCACTAGCTATCGGTTCATTTCCAAGAGCAATTTAAGGTGTTGGCTATTATCTCAATATCCTAAACAGCTCAGGACCAAAGCAAATGATTGATCTTCCCCTTCCATTTAAATCGAAACATCCTTTGAGGTAGGTCCGCGCATTGGCTGCCTATATATTTCCAGTCCAATTTCAAGGTCTGATGGTGACATTTAAATCCCTAAATTGTTTGCGACCTTAATACTTGAAGGAACACCACACCCTATATATGTCTGCCTGGTGCTTAAGATCTCTTGAACAGACCACCCTCTGTGCCCCAAAACTAGGGTCAATTGATAGTGTGAGGACATAGGAGATGGCTTTCTTTGCTATGACATCCACGTAATGGGTGTTAGACTGTTAGATTTTTAATTATCCAACTTTTATACCAAGCAGCACGGTTCACAACAAACAGTTGTGTGAGCTGTAGTCCAAAACATCTGGAAGGCCAGAAACCAACCACAGGGGCAGGGAACAGCACCAACATTATGTATGTATGTGTGCTAGTTAGCTAGGTATGCTATTTTGCACTTCTCAGCTGTGGTAGAATACACAGCCCAGCCACCATAGTTGATTCAGCTTAAGTCTAGGGCCATTTCCACACTACACTGTTATACTGCTATTATTCCATTTTTAACCTCCTGTGGAATTCTGAGGTTTGTAGTTTACTGAGGCCAAAGAGCTCTCTGGCTGAGAATTCTAAAGGCCCCTCTGCAAACTGCAAACTCCAGGATTCCATAGGATGCTGAAAGTGGAATAATAGCATTATAGCAGTGTAGTGTGGAAATGGCCTAGGTGACTTTTCTGCATGGAATTGGAGGCATGTATCATCTTGTCTTTTCCCTTATCTAGCAAAATGTTTAGAACTGGCTTTGCTCTCAGGACTGAATCTTTGGTATCTACATCCACAACATACGCAACTACATGAGTGCTTCAGTAAAACACTGCATAAAAAGAAAGACAATACAACCACAGCCCGCATCACACCAACACATCTTGTTTGCCATTGTATGTCCATTTCCACATGTGTGTCATTTGTGCAGAGCAGGGACGTCCAAACAGAAGGCCAAAGCAAACTGCACATATGCAGCATATTGTATACTGTACAATACAGTGTAAAACAGTGCATAGCTGCACAAAGTACAACAATTGGAGATTAAAAACCAAGCAATGGAAGATGTCTGAAATACCATATCCACTTCAGAAATCAGCATTATTTGGAATTTGGAAATCCAGAGAGAAACTGATGTAAGGATAGTGATGAATGAATACCTTTCTTTCCAGATGGTTTCTTATGCGTTCACTTATGAGTCTTTTACACAGGACATTTTTAAAGGAATGGATGATTATTTGCAAAAGTATGCATTAAATTGCATGCATTTCCTCACAAAATATTCACTTGAACCATACATTTTTTATGAAATTTCTAAAATGCATTTTTTTGCCAGGAACTTCATTGTAATAGTCCAAGAAATGTGCAAACCAAAGAGCAGTAATGTGCTGATCCACACATTGACTCGGGAAATGTGAATTACGTTGGCTCTCACAAAAATGCAGATCAAAAGGGGAAAAAAACTCTCCAGGTTTCCTAGGTAGGCAGAATATTGAGAATGTCCTGATTTGCTAAGTACTTGACCACATAAGGAAACAGGTAAGCAGGGGAAGAGGGGAGATTCGTATTTTCTTGAGACACAGACCCCTGCAGCATCAGAAATTGGTTTCTCCCAGAGTTGACTCAAAACCTTCAAAGTCCATTCAGATCAAAGGAATCCAGCCCAAAATCCCCTCAATTTTGAAGAGGCTCAGATTAGAAGTTCCAGCTTGGACTCTTAATACCCTCTTCTGTTGAATTATTGCTAAAGGAAAACGTCAGGGATTCTTCCTTAACTGTAATGGCTGCACTCCTTCTGAAGACCAAAATAGATAGGGTGGGACGAAAAGAAGTAAAATACAAAGATACCTGGGGCACATAAAATGCTGGTACACCCACAGCTTGGAACAATGCATACTTTTGCAAATAAATAATGCCAAGGTTTATTTTTCCTCAAAGAGCAATGCTATATAGCTATTTTGCAGGGTCTTTTTTAAAAAATAAAAAGGTTTACATTCTGCTAGAAGATCGAGTTTTCCTGTGATGACCTTTTTCAAATTGTGTGCCAGCCTTCAAGATTTCATGCATGTGGGCATTATCTAAAGACAGCGAGCATTCCATTGTTATGCATGAAAAAGCAAAGACAGGGAGGGCCTTATGCCTACATCTTGCTAAGCCACTGAGCTCAAACTAAGATTATATCTTCAAAAGCTTCCTTCAACATGTAGCCTGATGGGGTCCAATAATTATACAACACACCATATAAATACTCATGCACGCAGAGAAGTGGATGAGAAGGCAGGAGGAGAAGGGGAAAACACATTGCGATTTCAGGAAAGCATTTCCAAGTATTAAGTTTAGTTTAAAATAAATGGTATTTAGCATCATGTTGTACGTTTCAAGTAGTCAAAACACACATAGCCTCCCCAATACATTCTCTCAGTAATCTCTGTGATACTCTTGTAAGTGTACTACGAGGATCACTTCCCCTGTTTTTCAAGTAAGGCCACTGCACCTATATTCAGACAAGCTCAGCAAGAGCTTTCCCTGCAGAAGCTTTCTCCAGGGAGATGAGGAGCAAGGGATATGCATGTGTGGCTCAGAATGAACCAGAACTTGGAAAAATTAACTGGAATGAAGCAGAGTTTGGAAAAGTTACTGCTAACACTGGCTGGGGGATTCTGAAAGCTACATTCCTACAAAGGAACTTTTTGAAGCTCTGGGACCAGATTATCTTAAGACTCACCTCTCTGCAAATGTACACGCCCAGATCTTGGTTTTTCTCTCAGTAGCCATCTCCTGTGTGAGAGAAGAGGGTCTTTTCAACAGAAAGAGATCCAACAATGGTATGCACTCCCTGTTGAGACTTGCCAGGTGCCCTCCCTGATTTCCTTTTGATGACAAACCGAAAGAAAAAGAATCCCACAAAGCTTTTTATTTTCTAATCACCCTTCCCTTTAGATTTAGCTTATTGTTTAGCTTAAATCATTTTTACCTCTGCTCTGGAGTTTTATGTAGCTGTTAACTTAAAAAAGAAATAGATGCAGAATCTTTTATCCTGCATATTCCTAGTCCTGGGATAGTGTCTTTCCATTTTTAAAAAGTATTCTTGGTTGTCACTTATCATGAAAACCCTGCTGAAGAACAGGACATAAATACCCGATATGAATAATAGAATGAATGCAGCAATCAACAACCAAAAAATCAACATAGTATTAGTGCTCAATTTCTAGTGTAGTAAAACTTTGGTCACCTTCCCCTCCCAGTTCTGCTGGCTGAAGCAATTCCATCTGCAATCTTATTGGATCCTGCCCAACATGTACTTTCATCATGTTTTTGGATAATCTAAGCGTAGAATATTGGATTGTGCCAAGGCTAGTAGTCTGCATGGAAACTGAGCATCCTTCCTTTTGCATCCCATCAGCCAAGGGCCCAAAGTATATGTGTGTGAGAGAGAGAGAGACAGAGAGAGAAAGTGCGAGGGAAGGAGGAGAAGAAGGGAAAGAGAATGAGCCTTGGTTTCAGAAGTCCTATACGCAAAAGACCCTCTGAGCAGAAATCAGCACCTCGGAACCTCTTAAGCCAAAGGTGAGATTGTCCCTTCACAGTTGAAAATAAAAGAATAGGGAATGCATTGCCTGAAATGAACCTTACCTAACCACAGCCAGAGGTTCACTTTCATCAGCATTCTAGCAGTGATTTTCAGGCATAGGGTTGCCAGATTAAAACTGGAGTGGGCTCCTGTACTTTAATGGATGTACAGAAGAGGGACTATCAGCAGGTGCTGCTTGTTACCTGGTTGCATGACAGCAACAGCTGCTTGAAATATTTCTAACACAACCATTAAAGGCACAGGAGCCCTCTCTAGTTTTCAGTCTGGCAACCCTGGAGTGCAGCTTACACAAGTGAAAGTCCCTTTTGAGGCAGGGCACAGAGGGTTATTCTCTTACCCCTGTGCTCCATCCAAAAACTTCATGCCCAACAGCTGTCAAGCCCCAAGAAGGAGCATTGCTGCTCCTTTTTAACTGAGAGAAGAGGAGGGAGAAGATGATTCAGACAGTGAAGATCCAGATGCTCTGAGATCTTGGGGGAAAGAAAAGGTGGGTGCCTATTATTGAGACTGCACCTTCATTTCATCTTCTCCCAACCACCCCCTGACCAAGCTGAGGCCAGCTGCTTCTCTGTGATCTGGATTGGTTCCCCCTTCCTCTTTAGTCCTTAGCTTAGCTCTTTGTGGGAGAGAGTTCCACAGCCCGGGAGCAGCTGCTCAGAGGGTCTTCTCATGTGTCCTCACTGGAAGTGTCCATGATGGGTGGTGGGACCAAGAGAAAGTCCTTCCCTGAAGATCTTAAAACTCAGGCAAGCTCACTTTGGGGATACAGGACCAAATTTTGAGGCTTGTTCTTCTGAAGAGTGGTTTGAACCTGATTCATCCTGGTCACACACTAACACTAACCACTATGCATCACACTGGCCCCATACCAGCCCTCCTAGTACCTTGCTCTCTTGCCTGTTCAAGCTCTGAAAATATATATCAGTTCAAGCTTTCCAGATGCTTCTAAAAGCAGAAGGCCCAAAAAGGAGTTGTCTGCTGTCACACAGAGAGTCATGTATCCAGAATAGGTGCATAGAAGTTGTCCCTGTGTTCCCTCGAAAGCTGGTAAATCATACCTGTGTCTTTAAAAGGTACCCAGATAAGCAGACCAAAAGCTGGAGGTTTCACGCTCCGTGTCTGCATTCACATCCAGCCATTGTAATTAAACCCCCAAGTTTCATTTACACAGGCTTAAATCCCTTCAAATCTCTACCTTTGCAGATCTCTTTTCCTTTGAAATGTATACCAGCATTATTATCCTTGAATACACATGAAAACACAGTGCCGTGAATCTATAATAAGAGCTTCATCTGGTTCTGCAGCTCAGAACTGTGTGTGCGCCTGTTTGATTAAATGTCCAAATTACTCCCACTTAAACAGTGTCTGCGTATGGGCAAAGATACAAACCTACTTAAAAATCAGCTTTTAACAGCTGACCCCAGTGGCTCAGCAAGTATATTGCAGTCTTCCCCGGGGAAACTCAGGGTCATGAGCTAACCCAGGTTCCCTCAGCCTCATGGTGGTGTAGGCCAAGCGTGTTAACATTTTGCTGGCTGTGAGTTCAACTGCCATTCTGCTATGACACTATTCAATGTCCAAATGACAGAAGAGCAATCAACATCACCCGCTGCACAACAAGGAGATTGACCAAGGGGCAGAAGAGGGCAGAGGGAAGAGGCAATTGGCCATGAGCAAAGATATCTCCCCAAAACAAACCATAGGAGAACAAAAACATACACTTATTGGAGATTATTTATAGCATGGGGGATATTCAGAGCCCCTCCTGGGTGTGCCACAAGATCAGCTGTTGCACAGCTGCTATCCTTCCAGTTGGCTGCAAAGTGGAAGGGACAATGTACAGAAAACCATGGTGATCTTATGCCATAGAGGTCAGCCAATCTATATAACAACACTTCACATCATCTTCCCCCCCCATGCAACTATTTGGGGATGGGAGCCAAATTTGTCTAGTATACATTTTAACACAAAATGACCTGATATCCACATAATTCACAAACTAGAAAGTAACTATCCTTCTCCTCCCTTCATCTCTCTGAATTTTGAAATATAGTTCTCTCTCAGACCCTACATGGAATACTGTGTCCATTTCTGGTCACCACAGTTTGGGAAGGATATGGACAAGGTGGAACTTGTCCAAAGGAAGGTGACCAAAATGGTAGAAGGCCTGGAAAACATGCCCTATGGTAAGTGGTTTAGGGAGCTCGGTATGTTTAGCCTGGAGAAGAGAAGGTTAAGAGGCAACATGAAAGTTATGTTTAAATATTGGAAGGGATATCATATGGAGGATGGAGCAAGCTGTTTTCTGCTGCTTCAGAAACTAGGACATGGAGCAATGGCTTCAAACATCAGGAAGAGATTCCATCCAAACGTTGGGAAGAACTTCAGGACAGTAAGAGCAGTTCAGCAGCGGAGTACACTGCTTTAGAGTGTAGTACGGTCTCCTTCTTTGAAGGTTTTTAAACAAAGGCTGGATAGCCATCTCTCAGGAAAACTATGATAGTATATTCCTCCATGGCAGGAAACTGGACTAGATAGCTGTTGTGGTCTCCTCCAACTCTAGGATTCTTGGATCTGGTGCCTTTGCAGTGTGCATAGTTGAAAAATGCACACAAGGGTGCTTTAATGAACAGGGGCGGGGATGTACATAAATTTAGCAAATGAATGCATATGTTATGGGAAATACGTATGAGATATGCATACATATTTCCATACAGGAAGCAAAAACAAAATTTCACAGTCCAATATGGCCGTTGTGGTTTCTTCCAGCTCTTGATTCTATGGTTTATCTCTCTCTTTTCTTTTTAAAGAAAACATGCAAAGATGACTACAACAAGATATCAATGCCATTGTTGGTATTTTGATTCTCAGCCAAACAAGTATTTTCATGTAGGGAAAGAGCACTGTGGAGGAGTGTTTATCATTGTTTGTATACTGCAATCATCCATTTTAAAGGATTAAAAACATCAGCATCAAAAACCTCGGAAGCCAGACCAATGCTAAAATGCCTCTGTGGATACAAGTGCATGAAAGTGGCATTATACTGCATCAGGTCAGCAGTCCAGCACAGTTTACCAGCCAGGAAACTTCAGCTGACATTAGCTCTCCAACATCTCAGGCCAGAGGTATTTATTTAGCAAAATATTTATATCCCACCCTATATCTGAAATCTCAGGGCAGCGTACAATAAAGTCAATTTAGGACAATAAGTAAGAATAACAATAATTTTCAAAGATTTAAAATATATTAAATCATTTGTCACAAGTGCAGACAGTTTAAAATCACTTGAAATCACATAAAATGAGGTCACCCTAATGCACATGCAAAATAGATAAAATGGATTAGGTCTCAAAGGCCTTTTTTTTAAAAAAAAGCCCTGATTTGACTTGGTGCTGGAATGCCACCAGCTTTGGCACCAATGGGGCCTCCAAGGAGATGGTATTCTATAACTGGGCCCGCACAGCAGAGAAGACCCTCTCCCATGCTTTCCCAAAAGCATTGCCCTCATTGGTGAGACAAACAACAGGGACCTTCCAATAGTCCTCAGTTCCTGGGCAGACAAATATAGAGAGTCGCTCCTTCAGATGTCAAGGTCCCAGTCTATTCAAGCCTTTAAATGCTATCATCATCACCTTGAATTCGGACAGGCAGCCAAAACAATTCATTTTAAACTGGTGTTCTGTGGTTTCTGTATGGTGTTCTAGTTGGCATTTAGCGGCTGCATTTTTCACTAGCTGTAATTTCCAAATCATCTTCAAGAGAAGCTCCACGTAGAGTGCATTGAGATAGACTAACTGGGGAAGTGATCAGTGCAGGGGCTACTGTGGCTAAGCTATCCCTGCTCAGGAAAGGCTGTAGCTCACAGACCAGTTGAAGCTGGCCCCAAGCCCTCTGAACTACCATGCCAAAGAGGAATCCAAGGGTATTTCCTGAGCTATGCACCTACTGTTTTGGGAAGACTGCGACCCCATTCAGGGCAGGTAGCTTACCTTATTTCCAGACTTGAGAACCATCAATCCAGAGAACTTCTGTTTTATTGAGATTTAGCCTCAGTTTATTGCCCCTCATCCAGCCCATTACAGCATCTAGACATTGGTCTAGCGCCTTCACAGCCCCATCTGATTCCAATGACAAGCAGCACAGCTGAGTGTCATCAGCATACTCATGGCACCCAACCCCAAAGAGGGTCTTTCTAAATGGTCTTCCTTTTGAAACTAAGAGGACTCTCAGCACTGTTAATAGACGTGGGGCAGGGATCTGCAGATTAGAAGTGAATTACAGAGGTTATCAACTAAAATGTGGTCTTTTAAAAATGTAATCATGTTTTTCTCTGAGGACTAACTTACACGGCAACTGCGTCCTTGTAGAGTAGGGATATGGAAAATGTATCTTATAGGCCACACTTTTCCCCAAACTTCACTGCTGTAGCTTCTGATATCGCTTGGCAGAACCCTTAAGTCTCCAAACCCTTGAATATTTACTTTTGGTGGAATCACAACCCTGGCTCATGAAGATCTGCCTGTTTATCTTTAATTTCTGGTTAAGACTGAAAGAAATGCCAGAAAATTGCCTAGCAAAACTATGTTTTCAGGAACAACTGTCTCTTAGCTCCTCAGAAGAAAAATCCTGGTATCAAAATATCACATGTGTTCTTCAGAAATTTAACTTTTCTGAAACTTATTTTTTCCCAAAAATGTAACTGATCAGCAAAAAAAAAGAATTCAAGATATGTGCCAATGATATGTCTTACAAAAAGACTTTGCATCTCTCACTTCAGTTAAAATCTCCCCGTGGTATAATTTACTTAAATGCCTTCCAAGCCCAGAGGACTAACTGTTTAAAATTGAAAAAGTTTTGTATAAGAAGGAAGCTCATGTTAGCTAGGTTTCAGCTAATGCCTTCCACAATTCTGGTGAGCTAATTAGCTAAACTCCCTTGCTATGTATTCTAGTGTCACTGTGGTCTGGATGAAGGTTAGAAACTCCCTCACTACTTGTTTAGCTGTCCTTGGTCAAACAGAATAAAAGAAAAATACCTTGTGGGTTGTTATCTATTAAAAACAATTGGTCCGTCTGCCAAAAATTGGAATTTTTGCTTTTTAATAAAGACTCAAGTATCACTAGAAGATCTGCAACTTTCTTAAAGGCATTAGCTAAAGCTCATTCAAGTCATTATAAGGCATTCCCCAATGTCTGAAATTTTATTGCCCCCATGGCTTCATTTTGTACGTTTTAATTCTTACGGCTAAGCTAATTAGTATTAGAAATGATGTTGGAAATTCTGTATTAAATTTTATATTTTAACTTCGTTGCTTGATATTTGTATAACCTCTTTGTTTTTACATTGTGATGACCTATGATTATAAGCAATTAAAATTTGAAGTGAACTTTATTTTTTGGTGATTTCTTTCACCCCAAGCAGCCCAAAATGACATAAAACTGCATAGAAATGCAGAAGCTTTACACTTTTCTAACTTCCCCATGACTGCCAACTGACCCCACCAAAATCACTTTATTTTGGCTGAAACCCATCTAAAAAACAGTGACTAGAAGTGATCTCACTCTTTTAAAAGGGAAGGAAAGAGAGTGAAATCAGCCCTCCTACGACCAGTGTTAGAAGCTGGCCCATTTTTATGTGTTGCTGAACCCACAATTTTCTTCTGTACAGCCATGACTTCAAGACTGACAATAATGGCCAGCACCATGGGCTGTCTAAGAGCTCCCATGTACTTCGCCATCCAGAGTATTTCTAAAGTAAACACACCAGGTATTAGCTGGAATGCACGCTTCTATTGTGGGAGTATAACCTGTATCTGATATTGAAATCAAATTCCAAAATCGTCTTTCATTCCTTTCCAGAGCTGCCAGCATTAACTCCTTCCACTGAGTCATCATTAAAGTCCTCTTTTTTTTCTTAATAAATCCTTATAAATTTGACGGCTGGAAGCCAAGACCTCCAAGTCAGCTTGCAAATAATTTCGTCTTACCCTCCTAGTTAGTTGTGCCAGACTCTTTTTAGCTTGCCTACATTCGTTATCAAATCAACCTATATTACCAAAAGTCATTTTAGGCTGATTGTTTTTCCTAACTAGAAGTGGCTTTAAAGCTGCGGAAATGGTCATAATACCATGGGCTATCTTCCAAGCCTCTGGTCAGGGCACCCAAGGCCTTTCTGCACTACACTGTTCTAGTGCTATTATTCCACTTTAAACATCCTGTGTAACTCTGGGGTTTGCCATTTATTGAGGCCCAAGAGCTCTCTGGCTGAGAATTCTAAATGCCCCTCCCTAAACTGCATACACCAAGATTCCATAAGATGATGAAAGTGGAATAATAGCACTAGAACAGTAGTTTGGTAAGGTCCTAAAAGTCTCTGGGAGAAAATTCTAAATACTCCTCCCTAAATTGCAAATCCCAGAATTCTATAGGATAGAACTATGGCAGCTGGAGTGGAATCACAGAGCTATAATTGGGTAGTGTGCAAGGACCTCTTAACATCTCCCCATACCACCTCCTTAGAGGTGATTCTGAGAGTGTCCAAAGGAAGACACATAAACGATCCATGCCAGTAATAGTAAGGAGGAGCTATCCACATTCAGAGAGGTGAACTCAACTGAGAACATCTCATTTAATGGTCCCTTGAAATACTTACAGCTACTTTTCCTCAGTTTTCACAGTAAAATTTCCTTTTCTGTCTCAGTTCTGCTATTAGAACTGGTTATTCTTGTTGGTGTGTAGCTAGAGTTGTTTTGTTCTGGGCATTTTATATGTAAAGATGTTAACTGGCTAGAAGATGGTTGCCTGACTCATCATTAAAAGTTCCTTGAGGCTCCTGTGGCTATTAGATTAGAGCTAATATTCAACATTCCCTTCCCTAAGAGGTCAGGGACAAAACTTAGAACCAGGGAAAGGTCCTTGGAATGCCACAAAGATAGGTCTCAGAGATTTCACAGTGGCAGGCCCTTGTTATGAAAAGAGAAGCAAGTAAGGATGGGGAGTCAAGTCAGAACTGCTGCCAGGTCAAGTTAATACAGAAATGAGAAAGAGGGAGTCTAGGTAAATAGGCCTAGAATTCAGTAAAAGCCAGCTGACCAGGTAATATGGTAACCAGAGTCATATTTGCTCATGGCGGCACCTGCTGTTGCTGTTGTTGGGAGCTTCCCACTGTCTTCTCTGAGACTGAGAGAGTGTGGGACCTGGCCAAAGTCACCCAGAGGATTTCCATGGCTGAGCAGAGATTCAAACCCTGGCCTCCCAGAGTCCTATTCCAACATTCAAATCACTACACCATGTTGGCAGTCATTAGAACTGGGCTGAAACAAAAAAAAGTTACTGGGTATGGCTATAGAAAGACTGCTGGCATGGTGCAGTGGAAACCTGGAGACCAGATTTCAAATCCCTGCTTAGTCATGGAAACCCACTGGGTGACCTTGGCCAGGTCATACTCTCTCAGCCTCAGTGGAAGGCACAAGCAAATCCCTTCTGAACAAATTCTGCCAAGAAAACCCCATGGTAGGTTCACCTTAGGGTTGCCATTAGTTGGAAATGACTTGAAGTCACACAACAACAGCTGTAGGAGGTGCAGGGGGCAGAGAGAGATTCTAAGTATAGTTATGAGGTGGTTCTCAGTTATGACTGGTAGCTTCTATGCCAGAGAGTCAGTGAATCCATTCTGGGTTTTTGTCTTCTCTAATGCCCTAAGCCCTAGCTCCAATGTATGTTCAACATCTTGGATAGCTTCTTTAAATTTCAGAGTAAAACTGGAAGTGGGTTCAACGCCTCAGTCGCATGGAAAACACTGGACACCCTGGTGTGTTCTATCGTTCAAAGGTGCAAATACAACCTATGAATATATAAGAATAGCAATTTGAGATTTGCTACCTGGAGAGACTCTTTTTTTAAAAGAGCACCCTACTGTACTAGAAATGGGGAAAATAATAATGAAACGTACAGTGCCAAATTGTTTTAAAAAGGATCTTCCACCTCAAGACAAGTGGCAGTGTAGCTTTCAAGATAGATAGATAAATGGCTGCCTCTAGAACTTCCATCACCTTCTTTTTAAAGGTAATACCTTAATTTGCATAGTAATAACCCAATTATCGTAAGATTAGGCGACAGGAATCTCATTATTGCTATTCCTAACGAAACAGTCGATATTCCATTCAATATCTTTTAATCTTACCTACCTTAAAACATAATTATTCCAAATAAATGCTCATTCATCGTTAATGCAATTTCTTTAATAAGGTTGAAGAAAAGAAAAAGAAAATCTCCCTGTAATTGTTAGCTTTCTCCCCACTAATATATCAGTGTTTAAACACTCCCCCCATCATTTGGGCTGCTATAGAAACAGTTCAAAAGTGGCCAATTGTGCAGGGTGGAGGGAGGAGGTTTTTCATAGCACTTCCCAAGAGAAAACCCAATACTCAGTCCAACAAATGCACATATTACAATTAGCTGGAACACTGCTTGTTCAATAACCCCTTAGGCCACCTGCAGATGAGGTTTTATGGTGCAATTGTCCTGTCTTACAGAATTTTACTGAGGTGTGAACTAGGGTCAAGTCAGTGGCAGTAGGTGATTTCCATGCAGAGACATGGAACCCACTCTAAAGGTTTGCTCCAGTCTTTAAATGAGATATCCAAAGTTCTTACCCCTCTCACCAAAATAAGTAAAGGACTTTGCATAGTGAGCCAGCATGGTGCAGTGAGACACCAGGGTTCAAATCCTTGCTCAGCTCTGTGCTTTAAGAGGAAAGCAATGGCAAACCTCTTCTGAATCAATCTTGCCAAGAAAACCCCATGACAAAGGTACCTTAAGTTGGAGTTGACTTAAAAGCACAGCAACCTTGGTTTACTGCTTTAACTTTTCAGACTAAAATCTACATGACATTCAGGGTTACACTGACACGGGACCCATCAGCCACTACTCACATAAAAGCCAACATATCTCATTTGTAATTCTATTATTATTATTATTATTATTATTATTATTATTATTATTATTATTATTATTAACCACAGAAAATTCATGCAAGGGAGAAAGAAAGATTATCCTTTTTTTCACTGGTGGTGCTAGAAATTGCCCATACAGAAGTGCCTTCACACACTACTCTTCCGGTTTATTTGCATTGCGTGAGGCAACTTAGCATGTCTAAAACAAGAAAACAGGGTGGGAAAAAAACTCACAAACTGAGACCTTGTTAAATGCATCCATAAGACAATAAAGGGCTTTGTTGGAGTGCCTAGAAAATATACACAAAGGAGAGCGACCAAAATGGTGGAGGATCTGGAAGCCATGCCCTATGAGGAGCAGCTTAGAGAGCTGGCTATGTTCACTCTGCAGAAGAGAAGGTTAAGAGGGAACATGGCAGCCATGTTTAAATATTTAAAGGGATATCATGTTGAGGAGGGAGTGGGCTTGTTTCCTGCTGCTCCAGAGACTGAGGTCCTTTTTGCACGGGCTTTCTCTCGCGCAAGAGCCCCGTGAGCCTCACGGGAGTGGGAGCGTCGCTTTGCACGACGCACTCCAACTCACACGGTGCTCATGAGGCTCAAGTGGCGCGAACGCGTATTTTTTTATTTTCGACTTGAAGCTGAAAATAAACCGCACTTGCGCAGTGCTCGCGGTGGCGTCCCGCACTTACCTGAAGTGTGGTGCGCTGTCGCAGACGAGCTGGTCGCGCTTCCTCCCCCAGCACCGCCTACAGCTCCCAGGGTGCGCTGTGGAAGCTGGGGGCTTGGCTGAAGAGCGCCAGTCACGCAAGAAGAAACCAGCTGCGGTAAGGGGAGCGGGGGAGCGGCGACGTTTCGGGAGAGGGTTCTTGCACGAGTCACCCTCCCCTGTCGCGCAATCACCGGCACTGTGAGAAGGGCCTAGGAAAAGGAGCAATGGATTCAAACTACAGGAAAAGAGATTCCACTTAAACCTCAGGAAGAACTTCCTGATGGTCAGAGCTGTTCGGCAGTGGAATCTGCTGCCTCAGAATGTGGGATAGTCTCCTTCTTTGGAGGTTTTTAAGCAGAGGCTGGATGGCCATCTGTTGGGATTGCTTTGACGAGTGTTCCTGCATGGCAGGATGGCCTCTGTGGTGTCTTCCAACTCTATGAGTCTACGATTCCCCCGCTTGTCTGACAGATTAGGGACTGGTGCACTGACAGAAAACAGAATTGGTCGAAAAGTGGAACCCACATCCTGTACTGCTGAGTGCATGAAGAACTTGCAGGGTTCACTTGGGATCAACCAACCACACACTGCTTGCAGAATCTCCCAGCTGGCTTAGCACCATTTTTCTCCCCTCTCAGCTCACTTTGCAAGAAGCATACACATGCCAGCTGTTCCAAGTAAGCCTCTGTAGACAAGAAGAGCTGATGAAAGAGCGACTCCACCCCCAATGAATTAATGGAACTTGTCCTCAATTTGGAAGTGTCAATAGAGCAAGTCACGAAATAACAGGGCGTCAAAAGGTTGGGGGCTTCCTGTATACCACTCCTTCGTATCAAAGATGATGTCAAGGTGCAAGAATGTTAAAGTCTGAACAGAAAACCACCTAAAATCTAAACATGCACTGTAAAACTGAGAAGCTTCAACCTATGTCTCAAAAAAAAAAAAAACAAATTGAAATTTTAAAATAATTTTAAAAATAATTACAATGTTCTGCAAGGAATTCTTGCTACTTTCGGACGCTGTCTGAGCCACTTTGGTTTGATCCTCTTCTTCAGGACTGGTAACTATCACCCTTCCTCTCTCTCTTTCTATTCAACCTTTTATGCCTTACTTTCCAATAGTCTTGTATGGTTCTTGAGAGTGGCTGATTTCCTGTGTGCTGTGATAATCGAAATAAAATACTCTGTTTAACTTTTAACTGGAGTCCTCTCTACAGTTAGTACTGGTATATACAGGTGAAAAGATCCTGCTGTTACCCGCATTTTTCAGGCCTCTTTTGCGCTACAATTCCCCAAATTCTAAGGAGATACTGGCATTGTGGGTAGACCTCAAAGTCCTCCACCTCTTAGGGTAATAGATGTGTGATCCTGCCCAGCTTCCCTGCCCCGTTCCACACCTCCATGTAATGTCTGAAAGGTGCCAAAATGTTGGCATGTGTGAACAAGTCTTTTAATGCAACATTGATATAAAAGTGCTTCAACAAAAATATGCATCTATTTCCCGTAACTCATACTACTTTTTAAAAGGCTGCCATTTCAGTGGTAGAATCACTTCGTTCATAGAATGACAGCTTCATACGGACAGCAGAATGTTTAGCAGTTTCTCGACAACAACAAAAAATACAAGCCGCTGGGATGTATTTATGCCTTTTTTAACTATGTCTTCTTTGTGCTTCTGACATGATTAAAAAAGAAAGGAAGGATGAAGAAAAACTGCTTGTGCATTAAAAGGTCTTGGTAAAACTGAATATTTAATAGCAGAACATTAGCTCTGACTATTCTGAACATCCAAGATATTTCTAAAACATGTTTTAAATATTAAACTCTCTTTAGTCTGAACTATACACATATGGCTGGAATGTTAAAAGCATGTGTCTTTTGAACAGAAAGGGCAGGCATGGATGAGACACAGTGTGTAGCTCACAGTGGAATCAAGCGTGTTTGCAAATATAAGAATTGTCACTAGATGTATGGTAATTATGTCTCTATCAATGTTAGGACTGGGATAAAATGGTTTAATCAAACTGTTTTGGCACCTAAATGGCACCAAAATTATGCTGGGAAGTCAGAGGAGAGAATATGCTTAAAAGCACTGGTTGTAATTTTAACCTTATCTTAATTTCTCCCCACCCCAAGTTAAGAAAGCATTATCTTGCATGAGCAGCGGCGAGCAGTTTCCCAAGCTCTCCAACCTTTCCCATTTTAAAAAAACATGTTTAATTTTCCCCCCAAAGTGCCCCCATACCTAAGGACTTGCGGGGGAGAATTTTGACACATCCTTTTTCCTTTAACTGTTTTAGGTCCAGGAAATGCCTTTTCTCAACCAGGAAGCAAATAGAAAGTCAATTTCCATTTTATTTTCTGGATGGAAAAAGGTTTTTTGTTTTTTGTTTTTAATTTTTGGGGGGAAAAACAGCATGAGGGAGGGTAAAAACAGTGATAGTGCCCCTATATCCCCAGGGGATATGAAGAGTATTGGGAATGGGGGAAAGAAGTAAAAATTAAAAAAGGGTCATATGTGGTGGACCTGTAAGATAGCAAGGAAATTCTGGAAGGAAGTACATGATGAAATTCCAAGAATTTATAACTTAAATTTTGAAATGAAGCCAGAGTTTTATCTGTTAAATATACTAGGGCAACAAAAAGAAATAAGGTGTCACCAGAAGACATTGTTATGTTTGATAACTGCTGCAAGACTGATATATGCGCAATATTGGAAAGAAAAGAAATATGTTGATATAGAAGAATGGAAATTTAAAGTCCTGGATATGGTTGCGATAGAAAAGTTAACATTTTCTTTGAAAAATGAACCTATCCATAACTTTGAAAGGGAATGGAGAGAAGTCTTAAACTGGATAAAGACCTAGTACAAGAAAAGAAAAAGGAACAAAGTAAGATTGTATGTAATGTAATGTAACAATGTAATAAGGGAATGCAACAAAGTGACAATGTAATAATGTAAGATGTAACAATGTAAGACTATCTTCTCCTTTAAGTATGCAGTAACTATGTATGAATGGCATGAAAACAAGCAGATTCAACTAGAAAATGAGCTTGGAAGTGGGGAGGAGGGGTTATTTTCAATTATGAACTTCAATAAAAAATATTTAAAAAAAATAAAAAGAGAAAAGGCAGCAGAGTCCTCCTGGTCCCACAGGGTGGTAACATGCCCTCCACCCTCTGAAATTTATTTACTCCTGTTTTAAAGCTTGGAAGTTTTAAAGCACAAACAAGTATACCTGGAATGTGATGAGGTCTTTCTGTCTTATTCCAAATAGTTCAAGTGGACGCCTTCATTTCTCAATTCCAGAACAGGGACGGATAGATAGTTAAGTTGTTTATGTTGTGGTTGCTGGTGCTGCTGCTGCGTGCCTTCAACTCATTTCTGACTTATGGTGGTTGCAAGGCGAACTTATCATAGAGTTTTCCATGCTGAGAATGTGACACGCCCAAGGTCACCTAGTTGGTTTCCATGGCCAAGTGGGGAGTCCAACCCTTGTCATGAGGGTCATAGTCCAATGTTCAAACCACATACCCTCCAACATGTCACAGATGAAAACTGGGACACGTATGACCAAGCAACATCATAGTATGATTGTTACTGCAGCCTAAGCCTACCCGGAGATAGCACCCAATATCGTTTTCGATATCAAACCATTCGGCTTTCCCCTGCCACCCCGCTCCACGTGTTTGCGAGGCCACCGAACAAGCACGGAAACAGGCATGGCCGATAATTGCCGACATTCCATTCTCCACCTAGGCAGGCCAGACATAGCCGGTTCGTCACTTCAGGGACCTCTCCAGCAAACACCTCATTAAGTATGTGCGATACTAACAAAGGCTTCCTGCCCCGAGCAGGCTACTGAACAAAGGTTGTGCCATCCACTGGTAAGCGCTGAGTATTTGCATAATGGCCACACTATTGTTAATTCGGCTTTGACTCAATCATGCAAAGTTGTGACCTTTCCGAGACATTGTCTTGCACCCAAAACTCATTGTTGTCCCCGAGTAAGGCACGGCCTGCAGTCCCAATTCACGCTATAAAACCCCCCGATTCCGAGACCTTCCTCGGATCACTCCTGAGTTTCATCCCGTCTTGCTGCCGCTGAGCTTGGCGAGCTCCCCTCAGCTAATCGAGCTGAGTTTCTTCTCTGTGCCCCCGGATTTCCCGCAAGATCCAGGACGACAAGACAGGTGTTGTATCACCCATTTTCCTCAACAATCTCTATCCGTAACTCAAGCAATATCTTCTTAGCTAGCGGTGTGATTTTGGTGTTTTTAACATTTGTCTGTCTGCAATAAAGCATCATTTTTATTACTGTACATCTGTGTGGCTGCTTGGCTGACCTGACCCCGTAGACATTGGGTTGCAAGATCCTGCTAAGTTACCCTGCCTCTTGCTAGCTTAAGTGAGTGCTCCAGCTAATTTTCCCCAAAATTGTGTTTTATTGTTTGGTTATTTAGGTGTTGCCCCCGGGGGCCCCCAATAAACAGGGTAACATGATCATAACGGGCAAAAGTTGCTAATGAGGAAGAACACACAAGTTGGGAGAGGTTGCAGCAGTTTGCTTTTGTCTGAGCCTTCTGAGAAGGGAAGATTCCACCCCTTCCTCTTCTCTCCTCTCCTGCCCCTGTTGAGTTAACTGCAACCAAGCTACTTTTGCATTTTGAACTCAGTTTGCAGCAACTGAAGTAAGCTGTGGACAAAGGGGGAAAGTGGAACATTTTAAGAAAGAAACTGGAACATTTTAATAGCAGCTAAAAAAATGGGATGAATGAGGATTAATTGAGACTGTTCCTTTCAAATCAGGACAGCTGGGAGATATGCCATATGCAAATCTAACTTGCACACAGTAATGCCTGAATATAGGATCAGCTCACAACAAACTTTTTAACCCTTTCAAATTAAGGTGTATATCCAAAAAGTAAGGTGTTAATATGGTAATACATAATATGGCTAAACAGATAACACATTGAGAGGTGAGACTGACTGCTGTCTATACTTTGCATAAGGAACGTTTATGAGTCCAGGAACCAAATTCCAATTTGGAGAGCATCTTGCAGGGGCAAGGACATAGTGTGGCCAATTCTTACCTATCTACATTTTTCCCAGCAGAGCGTAATTTTGCATATTTCTGTACAATTCTGTGCAGGTCTACACAGGACTAATTCCCAGGGCAACAGGTTTCAAGTAGTCAATGAATCTCTCATTACTATGCCGATGGTCTTTAAATTATAAATACCTTACTGTTAAAAGGAGCAGGCTATTTAAAGTTTAAATGCTTTTAGAGTCCCTCATATCTTCAACCAAAATAAAAAAAACCCAGCTTCCTTGCTCTGTAGAAATACTGTCATTCTTGAGTGCTGGACAGAGAAATCTTAGCTCTTACCTCCAATCAGCATAAGAGATAAACAGAGTGCTGGAGGGGAAATGGACAAGACCTACAGGAATTCATGGGTCAGATCGGGTGTGGGGAAACCATGAGCTGGATTTAGCCCACACACAAGAGGTAAAAAAATGAATAAAATGTCTGTGTGTATTTGGGTGTAGGCAGAGAATTGTGTTATGAGGACTACTAGATATGGAAAAAGTGCAGGGAACATTAACTTGGCAAGAGCATGCATTCACTGAAGGATGGGATGAGCTCTTCTCAGAATCTCAGGACAGAATTAAATTATTCTTTCCATAGGTAGTAAATGAATAACTCTCTAATAGGAAGGAAACACAACCATAGAGGGAGAAAAATATACAGCTAATAAGGACAATCCTAAGTTTACACTTGAATCTCTCCTGGTCCATACTGAACATCTGACTTCTTCTAATTCTTCTTGTTTGACCTTCTTAGGACAAAATCAGAGTGGAACTGCTCACAAATGAGGATCACTTCATCCCATATATTTGTTGGGAGGGTCCCATTTACATTCTTATTATGTATTTCTTAGCACATGCTAGATGGATGAAGCACATGTAGGGTAGAACAAAAAAAAAACAAAAAACACCATGGTTAGTGGTCTACTTAAAAAGGGATCCTGCCAGTGAGGGTCATCCAGTGTCAGGACTAACAAAAAGATGTACTCAGAAATCCACTCATTTAGATTTTAAATGGTTAGAACAAAGAAAATGGTACTGTTTTTATGTGAAGTAGACTTGTAAAGAAGTTGGAGCACTCAGCATGTCTAATATCTTTTGGATTACTACATACCCATCAAAATTTCACAGATGAAAGCAGGACACAGGTAGCCAAGCAACATAAGAGTGTGGTTAAGATGGCAAAAGTTATTAATGAAGAAGAACGCACAAGCTAGGAGAGGCTACAACAGTTTGCTTTTGCCTGAGCCCACTGGGAAGGGCAAAATTTCACACACACCCTTCTCCTCTCTTCTCCTCCCTGTGGACTTGAATCCAAATGGCTTTTACACCAAATGGCTTGGCACCTCTGCCACTTAGCTATGTATACGTAAAACTACATTAGGTAAAAGGAGATGTAAGATTCTGGTGATAATTGCCAAGATGGGTATTAATATGCAAATCAAAACTATCACAAGAAGGGGAAAAATGTATGCAGGTTTGGGGGTTTTTTTAATTTGCAGAGAAAAGACATGAGATCTCAAAGAATGTTGCTGCCCATATGTACTTGCCTGGACTCTTTATGTCATCTTCATCACCTTTCTTCCAAGTGCTCCACTAAAAAAAGTTAGGCAAGGTACTTCCAAGAGAAAAGAGCTTCTCTGTTGTGTCATCCCATTTACGGAATGGTGTCTCAAAGAGGTTTAGCTACAGCCAATATGGTTATTTTTTTTTTAAAGAACCATGTTTTTTTCCTGTCCATTTTTTTTTTAACTTATAATTGCATTGCTTTTAGCCTATGCCAGGTGAAACAAACAAACAAACAAACAAACACACACTACATTGAACACAGACCCACAACATAAAGTCCAGATGCACCAAGCCATTAATTCCTAGTATCCTTGCCTATGAAGCTCAACATTCCCCATTATTCCTGGATATACACTATGTCCAACTCACCAGTGCTCTTAGTGACAACATGGATATTTCTGCTTTTTCGCCAGCATCAAACCCACATCCATATGAATAACATTCCCACCACCTCATTGGATCAATGCACTGCACTTCTTCACTTGGTCTCTCATTGTAATTGCACAGTACATCTCAAGACAACAATCGTTTATTGCCTCCACCTCCTCTGTCCAGATCCAACTCACTCACACACCAAAGCCCAATTCTTTTAACATGACAAGCAAAACAGGAACACAAAAGAACATTGTGTGCATTACTTAAAACATGTTCTTGTGATTAACAAAGCTAACCTCTGTACTTGTAACAGAACTGGGCCTTTGAGGGGGGAACTACTTTGAAAAAATTTCAGCAAATGTCAAAAACTCACAGCTTTAATGATAGTAATTCTCAGGTTCAGGCCAAGAAATTTTAAAGCCTGAGCAAGATGGCATGTCCTTCTTGTGCCATATAGAAAAGCCAACTGGACTGAGAAACTTCTTCCACACTGATTATGAGAGGGGATGCTCTACCATATCTTCATTTATTGACCTGAGCCCCCCCACCAATGCTATGATAATATTTTAATTGCCATGTGTCAACAAACAATGTAATCTTTAGATTTTCAGGTGAGGGAGAGGCAGTTAGAATTTTAAACCAGAGAGCACTAGTGCCACAACAAACTACAAGGTAACCTCCAACATTTCACAGATGAAAACCAGGGCATGTGTGGCTAGGCAACAACAGCAAAGTATGGTCAAAATGGCAAAAGTTATTGATGAGGAAAAATAGTTACTGATGAGGAAAAACAAGCTAGGAGAGTCTGCAGCAGTTTGCATCTGCCTGAGTCTATAGGGATGGGCCAGATGCCACCTTCTCCTCTCTTCTCCTTCCTTCAAAGTTAACTGAGTGCAAACTACTTTTGCACGTTGAATTCCACTTGCATCAAACGAAGTAAGTTGAGGGAAAAAGGAGAAAACAGGAGGAGCAGAAGGCAAACTTGTACATTGTCAAATCAGCTGAAAAAGTGGGACACTATAGGATTAATCAGGACTGCTGCTATTGAGCAACTTCAAGCCATTTCTGACTTGACCCTTATGGCATTATGGCAAGCCTAAGGTGAACCTATCACCTTAGGCTTGGAAAGATTTGGCAAGATCTTTTCTTGGCAAGATTTTCTTGGAAAGATTTGTTCAGAGGGGGTTCACCTTTGCCTTCCATGCTGGCTCTCTACTAATCCGGACTGTCTCTGCTAAATCACTTGGAAAGTAGTCTGCAACCCCCAGGATTCTACAGGACTTAGCCATGGCAGTTAAAGGGTAGTCATAACACTACAACCATGTAGCACAAAAACGCCCCAGAACAGACAGCTTAGCACATAGCTCTCTCTTGCAAGACCTTTTTGCCACCTCTCAACATCTACTACTACTTCCTTCCAAGTGCAGGTGGGGAGGTACCTCTCCTGAAAGTGGTAAGATGTGTTATGTGCACATGCACATATCTGAATCATAGACACCATGGGCTAATTCCCAAAGTATATCACAGGAAAACTTGACTTACAGGCCACAATATAATTAATGAACTTAATAATCCACAAGAGTCTGAAGAATCCATCAGAGAAGTCTAATCATTGAGACAACACCTCTGTCTGAAGCACTATTTTTCTCCTTTTCTCCTCTCAATGAGCTGGTAACCTTTGTTTTGAATCAGTCAATTTATGATCAAGCCAAACTGCCTCCCCTAGTTTGTAGCTCCATTTATGAAAAGCAAAATTGGAAGGGTCATTTCACCAAACTGGGGAAGGGGGAGAATTTACAAGTGTTCCCCACTGCTGCCAGCATTCATCTCCTGGCAGGACTCGCTGGTGGCTCTCATCTCCTTTAAGCCAAAGTCTTTGGCCATTTCTGCACTACATTGTTATAGTGCTATTACTGCACTTTGAACATCCTACGGAATTCTGGGATTTGTAGTTTACTGAGGCCAAAGAGCTCTCTGGCTGAGAATTCTGAAAGCCCCTCTCTAAACTGCCAACCCTAGGATTCCACAGGATGTTGAAAGTGGAATCAAAGCACCATAACAGTGTAGTATGGAAATGGCCCTTGTTATCACCTAGCACTGATCCATGAACTATGGGGTACAAAAAAAAAAAAGCTCACGGAGTATTGCTTCATGAATTTTGGGGTATTAGTGGAATTCCAGCGACAGTGTTGTCTATCTATAAATTTTAGTCCTCTGCACTTGATAGCTGGGGCATGTGTAAGAGAGAGAGGGAGAGAGTGTTAACCTCCTTTTGGCATCCATCCCTCAAAATTTAAGTCAAAGGTTTTCATATGAAAACTTTTACCTCAGCGCTTGTCAGTCACTTCTGAGGTAAAGATGCCACAAAACTACATGCCTTCAGAGGAGCTATTGTTTCATGTATGCACAGCAGGACTGAATAAAGATCTGGGAAGGTCTTAGGCCATGCCAAGTATAAAAGGCCTCATAGCGTTATCCCCCATATATCCATCATTATTTCAGATTTTAATTTTTTCTCCACTTTTAAATTCCCTCATACTCTGAGCCCTGCCACTTTCTTAGGCCATTTCCGCGCTACACTGTTGTAGTGCTATTTTTATGCCACTTTCAACATCCTGTGGAATTCTGGGGCTTGTAGTTTCCTGCGGCCAAAGAACTCTCTGGCTGAGAATTCTAAAGGCCCCTCCCTCAACGGGAAACCCCAGGATTCCAAAGGATATTAAAAGTGGAATAATAGCACTATAACAGTGCAGTGCAGAAATGGCCTCAATCTGTACATCCATCTGACTGCGTAACAGGACGCATTCATCCAAAGTGGATATTATTACTCTGTCACACTCTGAATGTTAAACCTTTGAAGATATACGGATAGTGTCTTTCAGTTCAGTCTTCAGTTCAGTCTTTCAGAGAAGAGGAGACATGTTTCAGCTATCAGAAATCTGGGAAACATTCCTTTATTGGAAAACTGGGTGAGGACGGGGATGTGTGAAATAATAGCAACTAATTTCACAGCAACTTCCCGCAGTGTGTTCTTCTACAAAGGGTACGCTCTTCTGTTGTGTGTTTCTGGCCGCTTATTGCAGAAAAGTTCATGGTAAGTTCAGAGGAAAGGAATTTTCAAAGAAAATCCAAACAAAGCATTATGGGGAAACGATATAGAGTTGACAAGATGATGATAAACAATGCTGGTGGGGTGAGAAGGAGAAAATAATTGCCCTGAAACACTGAATCAACTTGGAACACACGGTTAGGTATTTTTTTTTTCCATGAGAAACTGGAAGCATTCTATAGGATGTCATTTTGTTTCAGAATCTCACCCTTGGTTAGAGAAGAGAATGTGCACACAACCACCCTAAAGCTTTGTAATGGACAAAAAGAACAGGACAGAATGAGTCTGTGTAGAAAAGAAATTAGGAAAAATATGTCTGTATGAGATAAGGTTTTCTGAATATAATATAATGCGTGGAAATCCCCCTTGAATTGGCTTTCTGGTCTTAAAGAGGTAAGACTCCTAAAAATGCTGGACTTGCAGCAAACACAAAAGTCTAAACAAAGTGTGAAATGTTGCGGCAGGCACAGACAACATTCCCACGGATGAGCCAAGAAAGAAGCAACTTTGCAGAGATGGTGGCAATCTTTATTCTACCTAGCTCCAAAAATGTTTTAGAAATGACCTGTAAATGAAAAGAAAGAGCAGTTGGTGCAATAAAAGCAAACAAAAGGTGGCATGCAAAGTCTTTGAGAACACCCTTAGAGCAAATTCATATTTTATACTATAAGCTTGCCTTGCAAAACTTAAAACAATGTTACGTTCCTAGCAGGGGGTTGTTCCTTTTCAGGGTTAAAGCCAACTATGGAGTCATATCATCCTTCAGGATGCCCTGTTCTGTTCTATTCCGTTTCCCTTTGATTGTCAGGCCATTTCCACAAGGCCCCTCCCTAAACTGCAAACCCCAGGATTCCATAGGATGCTGAAAGTGGAATAGTAGCACTGCAACAGTCCTTCTCATCTTTCTCCACAAGCTGAAACTTAACATTCTGTGACTGCATGCCCTCCAACATTTCACAGATGAAAAACCAGGACACGCTTGGCCAAACAACATCTGGGTGTGGTCAAGGTGGCAGAAGCTATTGATGAGAAAGAACACAAAAGCTAGAAGAGGCTGAAGAAGTTTGCTTTTGCCTGACCCTCTCCTACCCACCTGTTGTTAACAGGGTACAAACTATGTTTGCACACTGAACTCAGTTTGCAGCAATGGAAGGAAGCTGAGGAAAAGGGGAGAAAGCTGGAGGAAGAAACAGCCATTTTAAACGCACCTGAAAAAAGTGGAATGAAAAAGGATTAATAAGGATTCTTTCTGCCAAATTGTGACAGTTGGAGGGTAATTGGCTGTTGAAGATGCTCAACTGTCGTTGGGCTATTTGGGCTTTTTCCCCATTAGAGTTTTCTTAAAGTATTTTTTTCCTTTTTCCACAAATATTGAGTTCTCATCTCCCTTTTTTTTCTCAGTTTCCTAATCTTGTTTTCCCTTATGTTAGTTTATTTTTATTTTCATATATATATATATATTTATTATAATAATAAAATAATAAAAAGAAGGGGAAATACTTGAGGAGCTACAGCTAAATTAAATAACTGATTATACTAGGGAACATCTTAAATATATTAGGGGATATGTTAATATTGTTGTATTACTATTGTAATATTATTGAAAAAATTGTAGCAGTTGTTAAAATAAAAATGTCTATCTATCCATCCATCTATCTATCTAAAACAGTCCCCTAATGCTAATATTGACTGCTCCAGTTTACTAATAAAGGGAGCAATGGTTCCATCAGTGCATGATGCTACAAGAATCATGAAGACAAGGTGTACATTTGTGTCTCAAATACTAGGGATACCATAGCAAATAAAAAGATGCTATTTTTTTTCAGAGCTTTGAAAAGTTACTTTGTGGACTACAAGCCTCAGAACTCTGCCAGACAATATGGCTGGTAGAATTTTTGCTATGGCTCCCTGGCATCCCTGGAACATGTCCACTGCTTCTTTAGAGATGCACCTCTTTCATACTTTAGACCACAGGTGGACAAGCAGCAGCCTGTGGCCATCAGCCTCACTCAAAATGGCCTCACTGAACATCTCTTTCTTTCCCTGTTAGGTTAGAATAAGCAATGTTCTTTTTAACTATTGAAGATCAAGGGTAGATAAGCTGTTAGTGAAGAAACAGATTACTGGGGATGTAAGGAACAGTCTTTAATTTTCTCAACTTTGGAAAGAAATGGTGCTGTGATGCATTAAGAAATTCTATCATGAAAGAGTCAACTGCTGTGAAAAGCCCTTGTTCATGAAAAATAAAACTGTACTCTGTCCATAATAATGGGTTTTGCACAAAAAAAGCCCCTCAAAAGCCCCCACAAGTTTTGGTCAGACTTCCTCCCTGATGTCTGACCAAAACCAATTCCATGTGCTTTCTATATATACATTTCCCTCTCAGGCCACCAACACCCCCCTTCACACTAAGGTGCTGGGTTTCTCTCTTGAGCGGCTACAGATTTCTCTCTTGAGTGGCTATTCTGGTTGCCTGGCAACCTGTTGCTGGGTAACTCTGACACCAGGTGGCCACTCCCCCAGACTCCTTCACACATCCACTATAGCTATGCAATTCATGTTTTTTCTGGGGGAGCACCTGAAAAACTGACACAGACTGGAAAGAGACCGATTCACTGAAACCCAGGCCCTTTCCGCATCTTACTTTTTCGCGGAGGTGGGGGGTGGTGTTCGCGTGAGCAGCCTCTTGTGCGAGGTGCTCACTTTGCTGCTCCTTCATCCCGCAGCTGGCTTGCCAGTCGCGCGAACGACGTGCGAACACCCCGCCCCGCCCCTTCCTACTGCAGTGCAACCTGGGAATTGCAGGCTAGCGCTGAGGCAGGAAGTGCGACCAGCCCGCTCATCCGACACACTGCAGGGCAGGTAAGTGCGCGAGGGCCCTGGGAGCCTTGCACAACCGCACAGCATTTTTGGCTTGAAGCCAAAAATAAAAAAATATGTGCGCAGTTCGCATTAGGCTCGTGAGCGTCGCGTAAATGGGAGGGCATCATACGGACCGCCACTCCCATTTACACGATGCTCAAGGGGCTCCCTCACAAAAGAAACTGCATGCGAAAAGGGCCTCAGTGTTCCCACCCTGACTTCTATACTAATTTTGTTTAAATTGCCCATAACAAAAGAGAGTTGCCAGAATTTCCACAAGTTGTGGGTCCCCCCCCCCCGTATCTATCTACTTTTGTCTTTTCTGAAGCTGGTTAGATCAATGATAATCTAAAAATAACCTCATTTGCTATGTCAACCAATCTTACTGTACTGCTAATTCCTCTGCCACATGACAAATACTCTACCGCAGTCCATTTTGTGCTGAGGCAAACTGATATTTTAGAGAATGAGGTCTATGAGGCAGGCAGGATAGCAGAAATCATGTCCAAAATGACTTTTCAAAATCTGTTTATAATGAATTAAATGATATTCTTGGAAGGCACCCTTCAAGCCAGCATAAGAGTATTAGAAACAAAAGTGTTCCCTCCCTACCTTTTCATCACACTTAACAGTAATAATAGGCAATATGTGATTTTCTCTTCTGACACAGGGTTGAAACATCTGCAACCTCTAATTTGACAGGCACTGTATTATTGGTCTCTGGGAAAATTAGACAAGATGGAATATTAAGACATCCAAAAACTGACACAAACAGAAAACAAGGACTTTCTCTTGGTCTTTGTCCCTTGTACAACGAAAGATGATTATATGCTGTTTGACATTCTATTTCCAGGGCAGCCAAAGTGACACAGAAGTCATACTTCATTTAGACTCTAGCTGACACCAGTGAAGGACCGTGTTAGTCTTTGAAGACGCCATGCTCCCAGAAAGAGAAAGACTAGAATTAACCTTGTCTTCTTGACAGTCTTGTTTGTGGATTTTGTCTTCTACCAGCAAGTGTCGAAGACAGCCCAGATTTCAAAATGCTTTTGTATTGTTATTACCATAATGATAAAGCCCAGAACTTGAAGCCCTGAATCTCTTCCTCCTCCTCCTCCTCCAATAATGAGAAGCACTCAAGATATATGATATTCTGCTACCATGCTGCAAATTTCTACATCACTATGAGCAGCTGCAATGGATAAATCCCCAGAAACTGGTCAGGCAGATGGATAAGAAATTAAGAACACAAGTACAGTAGGCCCTCTGCATTCATGGGGATTAGGGACACAGAAAGTCAAAAAACTGCAAATAACCTTCCCCACTGCCAGTGGGTCCACTGGGGCTGTCGGCAGGAGAGTGCAGTGGGGGAGAAGATCTTTTCCCCTGCACCTGGGAGAGAACGGGGCGAAAGATCTTCCTTTCCCTTCCCTCTCTCGTCCCACGCCCGTGCAATTGTGCAGGCAGTAGTGGGTGGGAGAGTTTGGGGGAAAGATGTTCCCTCCCCTCCCCTTCACTCTCTCACCCCACACCCATGTGGGCCGGAGAGCTGGGGGAAAAAGATCTTCCCTCCTCTTCACTTTCTCGCCCAACACCCATGTGATCACGGGGGAAAATCTTCGCAGAATCTCGTTGGGGGGAATACAAGCAGACACTGCAAATAATCAAACCCGTGAATGTGAGGAGAAGACTGTGCAACCATATCAGGTCAGACCAAAGGCCTACCTAGTCCAATATTCTGTTCCCACAGTAACCAGTCAGTTGCCTGTGGGAGAGTAAACATACTGACCAGTGGGGTTCTGGGAATTGCAGCCCCAAAAGGTAACTTTTCCAAGTCCAGAATAGATTTATGAGTATACTATTGTTTATATTTTATTTCTTTTTTAATCATGTGTTTAACTTTTATGTCAACGCTCCTGCAATATGTCACATAAATAGATTGGGCTCTTGATTTCCGCTGCAGCTGGGTTCCAGGATCCTCCATGGATACCATAATCTGTGGATGCTCAAGTCCCATTATATAAAATAGCATAGTAAAATGACGTCCCCTCTTATAAAATGGCAAAGAACTCAAATGAGTGCCGGAGAGAGCCTGAGAATCTGTGAAATGGTGGGAGGCTACAGCAGGATATGCCCACCCACCAACATAGTGCTCATATCAAAATTAAGGTTTGCTTTTTGGATTTTTTTTTTCCAAATATTTTCAAGCCGTGGTTGGTTGAGTCCATGGGTGCAGAACCTGTGGATATGGAGGGCCGATTGTGCAGAAAGGAGGATATTTTTAAAACTGTTCTGTGCCCCTCAGCAGTGAGAGTGAATTCCACATCTTACCTATATGCTGCATGAAAAACAACTTCTTGTCCCGCAAGCCACTATGATGTCTGGGGGAAAAAATAACCTTTACTTTACATAGAGTTTTGTGCAAACTTCATGTAAAGCATGGAAGGCTAAGTTGGGAGTGGGGAAAAAGACAGGTTGCCCTTTCTTTCTTTCTTTCTTTCTTTCTTTCTTTCTTTCTTTCTTTCTTTCTTTCTTATTTATTTATTTATTGTATTTATATGTCACCATTTTTCCCAAAGTGAGTCCCAAGGTGGCTTCCAAAAAAGACATATAATAATTATAAAATTAAAGACATATAAAATTATAAAAACTTTTTTGAAAAAACCTTAATAAATAAATAAAAGCTCCCCAACTCACCCATTAAAAGCCTGCTTGAAAAGATATTTTTGCCTGCTAGCAAAAGGAAAGCAGGAAGGGGGCCAGCCTAGACCTCCACAGAAGAGAGTTCCACAGGGGTGGGAGCAGCCACTGAGAAGGTTCTCTCCTATGTGCTCCCTAGGCAAGTCTGGGATGGTACTGGGACCAAGAGAAAGCTGTAATATTAATATATTAAATGAAATTTTGAGGAAAGGTACCTTTTCTCTGAATAACGCCTATCACATCCTCCAACATTTCACAGAAGAAAACCAGAACACACGTGGCTAAGCAACCTCAGACCGCAGTCAAGATGGGAAAAGTTATTAATGTGGAAGAGCATACAAGCTAGGAGAGATCGCAGCAGTTTGCTTTTAGCTGGGCCTACTGTGATAGGCAAGATTCCACCTTCTCTGGTCCTCTCCCTACAGATGAGTTACCTGAATACAACTTTTGCACGTTGAACTCAGTTTGATACAAACTGAGGACAAAGAGGGAAGTTGGAGGAGGAGAGAGGAATGGGGATATTTTAAAAGCAGCTGAGAAAGTGGAACAACAGGGTATTAACTGGGACGGTCCCTGCTAAATTGAGGAAGTTAGAGGGTATGGAATATCTATTGAAATATTTGTATATTTTCAATATGTATGGAGATTATCCTCCAAAATTCATCTCAGCCCAGTGAATGCCAAGGTATTAAAAAAGAAGAAGAAGAAGAAGAAAAATGAGAAGGAGAAACAAACTTTCCAGTTGCTGAAGAGGATAATGTAATTGTCTACAGAGAATCATGTTAATCACTTTTAAAGTGTCTCAAGGTAATATCAGGTTTCTCAATTGGCAGCTTTCCACACCGCAGTTTCAAACCACTAAAGATATAATTGTTAGCTATTAATAAGATAATGTTTGTAAAGTGACTTGAACATAAAAGCATTTTATGGGCCTACAAGGTATTATTATAACCACATTGAATAATAAAACATGAATTGTGTCTGAGAGCTCTCAGCCTCCAACACCCAAATGTTTGACATTTGCCTCAGTAAAGTGTGGCATTTTTTTAAAAAAGGGAGCATGCAGGAGGCAAAGGCCCTTTCTGCAACACAGCGCCATTCCAGCATGGGGACGTGTTGCTGCTGGTCTGCAATGCATGCCATTGCACGACGTCATTGCAGTCCCACTGCTCTCATGTCCCTAGCTGTTGAGACCACGCAGTATATCATTACTGGAAAAATCTGGTAATGGCCTCCTGTCACGCAACGATAGTGTCACCGGTGGCTGTGCAAGAAGGATGGAGGCGTGATCGGGCACTTCCTTCCTCAGTGGAGCCCAGGAAGAGGCCAGTTGTACTGCAAAAGGAAGGAGCAACCCATCCGCTAACAGCTGGCCAGGTGCAGAGGAGAGTATTCAGGTCCCACTCCCATCCCCACAAAGGCACTGCTGGAATGACGCCGGAACACTGCAGGATGCAGGTAAGGTGCAGAAAGGGCCAAAGACAGAAAGAGAGATGGAGAGACTGAGAATTTGCTGGCAATGGGCAGATCCCCTTTGTGCCCAAGAAAGTTCACTGCCTTTACCAAAACACTTCAGAGTGTCTATTTGCCCTGAACATTACTTTAAGCAAGAGTTGGCTAATAACCCCCTGCAGATCAATCTTAAACATCTGAGAGGGACAGATTTCATCAGCTCTGCTTCATTATTTTTCTGACACTGCGATATTCCATGAGTATCGTTCCACTGGAATTCCTGCAGGAATTGCTGTGTGGGATTTTTTTTAACAGATGTTGATGATGTTGTTGATGATGATGATAATGATGATTTATTCATTTATATCCCATCTTTTCACTAACACAGTTGGACCTCAATATTTGCTAGGGTTAGGGGCATAGGGCCCCTGCAAAAGTGGAAAACCCACAAATCCCAAAGTATGTGTGTGTATGTGTATGTCTGTGGGAAGGGGGCAAAACACGGTGGAGTAAATGATCACTTAGGGTTCCAACCAGGTCAAGGAAAGGAGAGGGAAAGGGTATGGGTCAGCACGGTGGCCCTATACATCCTCCCTTTTGCCCATCTCCTTCCTTGGGTGTGTGGGACATTGAGAGGGGGTTTGTGGTGCTGAGAAACTGGGCTGTGAGCTGTTCTTAGCTGACCAGGCAGCAGCTGGTAGAGGAGGAGATGGACCAGAAGTGAGTTTCAAAAGGGTTGTGTGGCCTGATCAGAGCCACGGACGGGGAAGGTTCCCCTGGGAAAGAAGCACTAGAGGTGGGGATAGAGGTTGGAGAAACTCTCAATCAGATCTGTGAAAGTGAAAGCCACAAATGCTGAGGGCCAACTGTACTGGGATTCTCTTACAGCAGAGGTGAAGAGGGAGAGCTAACCAGTTAAACAGTGGGGATAACATGCCATCCCTCTGGAGTTTGCTAGAAGGAGATGCACAGGAATTAGATTGTTGTTCCCCTCCCTCTCTCTTCACACTGTATTGTTTCACAATTCCAGGGGAAAAAATTAATGAAAAGAAAGATTTCTTATGCAAAATCTCAGAAATCTAATTTCAGAACCACTGTGATTTCTGACCTTTGAGCCTAAATCTACCTGTTAATCAAGAGTGAATGAAAAATGGAGAAATTAATACTTCTGTTAGTTTAAGTGATTTATGTTGTTGTTGTTGTTGTTGTTGTTGTTGTGTGTCTTTAAGTCATTTCTGACTTATGGTGACCCCAAGGCAAACCTATCATGGGATTTTCTTGGCCAAGATTTGTTCAGGAGGGGGTTGCATTTGCCTTCCTCTGAAATTGAGAAAGTGTGACCTTCCAAAGGTCACCCAGGTGGTTTCCATGGCCAAGTGAGGATTCATATCCCGACCTCCATACTTGTAGCCCAATGCTCAAACCACTGCACCAAAACAGCTCTCTAGTGAGGACTAATTACTGATTTTAAGCCTTAATCTTCTGCTCTAAACATCATATAGTGAATTCAGTCTTACTCAGAGTGAGAGCTGATCCACCAAAACCAATCAGACTTATTTTACTCAGGGCAAACTAACCCCTAACCTAATTCCCGTTTATTCTCAGTGATTCTATTTTACATATACTTAGTAGAGGAAACCATTAACTTGAACTTGCAAGACCTCAGTGGGGATATTAACAACATAATCTCTTGGAGATCGCTCCTTCACAGGATTCCAGTAAATCAAAGCTGACTTGACATCAATTAACAGCAAAAACATCATGTTATGGTAACGCTGAATTAAACCCCACATAACTAATAGGAAATTCAGTTCTTCAAACGGAGATCCACATATTGCAAAAGTGGCATCATCTTTGTACAACAAAGAGGTATCTGTTGTGGCACCACAGGCTATAAATGTTTTTTTTTGCAGGGGACTTCCTAAAGGGATGGCAGTACATCCCAATGAGTTCTGAACATGCCCAGTGGCTACAGAATGCTGAGCATGTGATTATGGGGCCAAATGGAAAACTGGGTGGGGACACGGAACAACCTATCTTGAACAGCAGTGCGGGTGGCCGACTGGGACTCTGAACAGGAGCATTCCATTACTGCAACGTTTTGTTGCTGGTCCTACTTGTTAAACCTATTGCAGAGGATGGAAAAGGAGGAAGGAGAGCCTCCTACTCTGCAGTGCTAGAGCCTATGTTTACCTTGAAAAATTCCCATGTCCAGTCCCTGACATCTACAGGCAGATTTGGGAGCTATTTACCTGTGAATTACAGGCATTGTAGTTTAAAGGGCGCCAGTTGAGAAAAAAATCCAAAACAAAACCTAGACAATGCTGAACTAGATAGACCAAAGATATTAATTTGTATAAGGCAGATTAGGAATGAAAAAGAAATTCACATTAATCTTTTTTTTTAAGAGAAAAAAAATTATCCAGACTATAGTATGTGTGACCATTACTAAAATTCTATGCATATCTGTTGCCTTCTCATTATTGGGAAGAAACTGCAAGTGGCAGATTCTTTTATTCACTTTTTCTTTCTTTCTCTTTTTTTAAATTATACACAAACACACACAACTCAAAATGCCTATCTTGGACAAACATACACAAACCTGTTTTAATCAATAGGAAGAACATGTACATTATGAGAAAGGCATACAGTAATGTATAATAAGGAAAAATTATGTATCAAAATATCCACAGATTTCCACACTGGGGGAAAAACACAGAAAGTTGTGCAAAATGATACTTGACAAGAAGAGAAAGAGAATGCAGATGGATGTCAGGAAAACACACGGCTCTTTCTGCGCAATGTGATGGAAAGTTGCAGCATTTGTTCCGGTACTTTTTCAGATTTTTTTTCTATCCAAATGACACTTCTGTCATTCTGGACTGTTTTCTGGCTATTCCCAGCACGAGCTGCAACTTTTTATCCCCATCTCCAAGTAGATTTGTTTTTAATTCCAAGGCATATTGGAAGAAAAAAAACACAAACAAACAAACCTTTTTCCCTCCTTTCTCTCTTTTTAGTTTCTAAACAAACAAAATGGGCTACAGTGCTAAAGTGCATCAGCACAAGTAAGCTAGGAGCTACAGCATTTTACTTTTTCCTGAGCCAGTAAATGAAGTAGGTAAGCTGAGGACAAAGGAGGAAAGTGGAAGGAGGAGAGAGAAACTGGGACTTTTTAAAAGCAGCTGAAAAAGTGGTACAGTACCGGATTAATGAGGACTGCTACTTCCAAGCCAAAACAGTTAGAGGGTATGTGATGGGTGAGTGAGGTTTGAACAAGGACAATATCTCAGAATTTTATTGCACCACCATCTGACGACTACAAAATTCTCCAAGGTTCTTTTAGATGAGATTGGGTGTGTTCAGGGTGGTATGGCCATAAGCAAAGGTTCTTTTAAATGCTGGTGATTGACAATTTAAAAGAATACTTTTCAATATGCTATTGAAAAGTAAAGCAAGCGTAGAAAGCCCTAGTTGCTGTCAAACTGGAAGGGATGCACATTTAAATTAGGACTCCGCACATAAAAATGGGAAGCCGTGTGCAATTAAGAGTCAAAATAACTATTGAGAAAATCTTACTCTTAGGGCAAGCTAGATTATCTATGGAAACAACTAGGGAGGTTTGATACACTCCTACTCCTGCTAGCCCTGGGCTAGCATACTTTCCTTTTTCTGGGGGATGGTGGAAACACAGTGACACGTCAGGATGAATTTGCTGTCAAGGAGTACTCCATTTTAGGGTAAATGTTTTTGCAAGAGTCCCAAGGTAAAAATGACTGCAATATTACAAACCTACAAATAGCTTCACAAGAGCAGGGGGATGGGGAGAATAAAGTGGACTCATTCCTCTAGCCTAACCCGATTAGCGTTCTGCTTAAAGCAATGAAGCTGTCTTTCCTTCTTGCACAAATATATGGAACAATACATCTTATCTATTTACTGTGGCATTGCATTGTGTCTCCAGGGCCTGCTATCAGCTGGTTTAATTGCAAAACAGTTTTATGTGAAGCCTGGGAGATGGGAATTCAGTGGGCAAAGCAGAGTCAAAATGGGAAGGCAGAGAGTAACCAGATAGCTTATAAACATACCAGAAAGACAGACTAATCATTTTAGTTCCTATTCTCCAGCAGAATTAATGTTACCCTGGCAGCATGTTATCTGGTTCATCCATCTAGTGTATTAAACAAGCAAAGCACCAAATGTCTGGCTGAGAACCGTATGATTATCACATGTTTGTGAAGCAGGATCTGCCCGATTAAATGCATTTTAAATTAAATTTTCTTTACATGCAGTTTGCTTACTCGATAAACCCTTCGTGAATCAGCAACAACTAGAGTGATTAGGGAGCTGCTTCTCCATTATTTATCCACATAACTGTTGTTAATAATGCCATCAGAACGTTAGTTCATAAGAGGGCATTTAATATATTCTGCCAGCAGGTAAGCACATATCTATGCTGAAAGAGCACGGATCACTCTGAGACTTCGAGAATGCCTCGTTTTCATGAGGTTCAAGTTCTCGAGTAACTTCAGTTACCACTAGATTGGTAGGATTCTTTTTCACTTCTCAGACATAGCCCAGTTCCCATATCCTCCACCCCACCACCTGCTGTTTGTCACAGTGGCTGAGAGAGAGTGGAGGATAGGGTTGCCACACCAATATCATCCAAGGCCCTGGCATTTCCAGGCTGAACCCTCAGATCCAGAGATAGCCCCTGGTGATAACCTTGGAATGGAGCCTGGTGTTCACCCTCTGTCTGTTCTGATTTGGTAGGGACAATCCTAATTAATCCTCTGTCATCCCACTTTATTGGATGCTTTTGAAATGTTTCAGTTTCCCTTTCCTCCTCTTCCCTCCTCGCTTTGTCCTCAGACTACTTCAATTGATGCAAACTGAGCTCAGAATGAAAAAGTTGTTCACACTCAATTTACTCAGGGCCTTTCTGCCCTATACCATTATAGTGCTATTATTCCACTTTCAACATCCTACAGATTTGCAGTTTAGGGAGGAGTACTTTGAATTCTTAGGCCATTTCCGCACTACACTCTTATAGCATGATTATTCCACTTTCAACATCCTACGGAATCCTGGGATTTGCGGTTTAGGAAGGGGCATTTAGAATTCTCAGCCAGAGAGCTCTTTGGCCTCAGTAAACTACAAACCCCAGGATTCCGCAGGATGTTGAAAGTGGAATAATAGCACTACAACAGTATAGGGTGGAAAGGCCCTCAGTAAGGGAAAGAGAGAAGGCCAGGGGGTGGAATCTTGCTCTTCCCAGTATGCTCAAACAAAATCAACCTGCTAGCTTCTCTATTCTCCCACGTTAATAACTGCTGGGATCATGACTGCCCTCTGATGTTGCTTGGCCACCCATGTCCTGGTTTTCATCTGTGAAATGTCGATGGGGATGCCGGTGATATCATTCAGCATTTTGCTTTAAGCAACAACTGCAGACATTTTCAGCATGTCATTCACACACATATACAAACACAGCCAAAATGTATTTTCCTCTGTGGAAATCAAGCATCTTTGAAAATTGAAAGTCTTGATTTAACCTTTGCAAAGTACAAGCTGTACAGCCAGCTAGAGGGCTCTCTGTCTAACTAGAGGTTTGCATGCAGTCTTGCCTCTTGCTCAGAGCTAACCCTATGAAAACTGTAGAAACAGAACCCCAGTCTGTCACCTAGAGGTGGCACACTAAAATGGTGAACTCTGGATACCTCCCTAAAACCTGTCAACCTAACACAGCAGGGCAGCAGTTCCACAAATGGAAGGATCTGCAGCTGTGTTGTCTCCAACTTCACCTATGTCTAGTTTATGAGGCAATGGTCCCCAAGTATTGGCCTTGAGTTGCCAAAATATGGCTGACAGCAGTAGTTTTCTAGCAGTTGAGAGTGGGGAAAAAGGAGACATATTGGTCAGAAGCCTGTTAAAAATTATCCCAACTCTACATTTTGTCCTAATTTTTGTTGCTCTGTGCCTTCAAGTAATTTCCAATTTATGGCAGCCCATGATCTGTAGTAGCATAGAAACCAGGTTTTAGTTATCACTCAGAACACAGTTCTGCCAAGAGAGCTTTGACTGTGTATACCTGCATGGCAGGGGATTGGACTGAATGTCCCTTGTTGGTGTCTTCCGACTCTATCATTCTAGGAAATATTTTTTAAAAACATTAAAAGCACAGCACACATAAGCCATCAAAAGACTTCTCTGCTCAATCAGGTAGTCGCTAAATAGCTGCTTAAATAAGATATTTGTTCTTGTTATGAACCTTCAAGTGGTATCCAATTTATAGTGACCTTACAATGAACCTGTCACAGGGTTTTCTGGGGCTGAGAATGTGTGATGTACCGAAGGTCACCCAGTGAGTTTCCATGAATGAGTGAGGAATCAAACCCTGGTCTCCAGGGTTGTACTCCAACATTTGAACCACTACTCCACCCTGGTTCTCCAAAAAGTTATTTACCTGCTACCAAAAGGAGTGTAGAGAACAGACCAACCTTGCCTCCATTGGGGGAAACCACTAAAGAAGCCCCTTCATGTGTCCGCACTGGATGAGTCTGGGACTGAATGAAAGAAAAAACTCCCACAAAGATCTCAGAAGGCAGGCAGGCCTATATAGGAACACAATAGGTTGGACCCAAATAGTAGTCTGGACTCAAGCAGCAGGGCTTTATAGGTCACAAGCATTACTTTGAACCGTGGCTAGAAATAAAGCAGTAGTTAGTGTAGCTGTTGCTGCAAGGACATTATATGTATCTTGTAACCAGCCCTGGTCAGCACTTGGACTTGCTAATAGGAACTAACTAGTTAAAATCAATCAAGTTATCAATTAAGTTTTTAACAAAAAGAGAAAACTTTTTCTTTAAAAAACATTATTAATTAAAGTGATTGACAAGAAGTTGGAATTTGAGCATGAACTTAACTCCATAATTAAATTATTACTTAAGTTATAAATTAATTAAATGTGAGACAGTGCTAAAGAGTCAACAAATTTTACACATTTCCCAGCTGGCTGTTTATCCAAAGGCTAGTTCTGCAATTTTTTGCAAAACTACTTCTTGGAGGGTTTTTTTTCTTATGATCCCTTATGTTTGAGGAATTACAATATTTATTCAAACCAAAAGTAGTTCCAGGAGGATGAATTGTTTAAATGTCTTTTGAGGTTGAGTGACTAATCTTCCCTCATCCCACGGCTAAAAACAAAAAAGGTTTTACATTACTGAAACCATACATTTATATCTATAAAACTTTGTAGAATTCAGAAAGGGTGAAAGGAAGGAGAAGATATTATAAAGGTGGAGGAAGGGCAAAGTAAGAGAAGTGGTTTTGGTGCAGTAGACAAGAAATGGGGTTTTCAAAAATTCATTCAGTTCTTTCCTTCTCTCTAAAGCTCAAAAAAGAGAGAAGGAAAGAGAGACAGAGAGAAAGAGAGAGATGGGGAATGACAGGATTGAAATTATGGATTATTTTTTTCAGATTCATTTTAGTGAGTCTTTTAGTGGGGCGTCTAAATCACATTTAAATGTAAAATAAACTTAAGTGTCTTAAGTCTTTATCACTATGATTTTGACTATCAGATTTAGCAAACTTGTTCACTTGTATTACATTTTCTTCAAGTCATCTCCAAGTTATAATGACCATAAAGTGAACCTATCATGGGGTTTTCTGAGAGTGTGTGACATGCCCAAGATCTCCCAGTGGGTTTTCATGGCTGAGGAAGTAACTGAACGCTGGTCTCCAGGATCATAGTCCAATGCTTAAACTACACACACTGGCTCTCAATGTATATATTTAAGTTTCATTCAGTTGTTTTTTGCACATACTGTTTGGTCAAGCATTTTGTCTTTCCTAGTGATTCACAACCCATCCTAGGATTGCCAGGTCATCCGTCTTCAATCTCATGAGATTTCCTGAGCAATGGTAAACCCCCTCTGAACAAATACTGCCAAGAAAACCTCATGATAGATCTACCTTAGTGTTACCTCAATTTGGAAATGACTCGAAGGCACCCAACACAACTGGCAAAGAGAGAGTAGTCAGAAAAACCCTTCCAAAACTTGGATTTAAGGTTTAAAGGATGACAAATTAATTCAGGCCAAGTCAAACAGAGCTCAAGTCAGCTTGAAATATGCCACAGCTAGTTACCTTTAGGTCTACAAGTTATCTTTAGGACTACAGCTGCCAGACTCCACTGTTCAGGATGGACAGTAGCCATGTAGGTTGGGGGATTCTGACAGCTGTAGTCTCCCAAAAGTATTTCTTTTTTCCCTAAGCTTTATTCATCCCAATAAAAGCATTTGGTGCATGAAGTCAAAGCAGTGTAATTTTTTTCTTGCTTTTTGTCACTTGGGAGAAAAGAATGAGAGAGAGAAAGAGAGAGAGAGATTACAATGTTTGCCTTGTGCTAAACAACCACGTATGTTATTCTAATATGAACATGTGCACGCATTGCCATTGTAATACAGTTATCTTGTCTTTTTCACAGATGGAAACTATTAAATAGGCCGCTAAAACACAAAACTTATTTAAAAATTAAACAGGGCACTAAGAGATGAAGTAGGGCACAAATGAAGCACTTTGTCTGAGAAAAGCATGAGGCATGGCCCCTTACAGGCCCATGCAACTGCATAGGTAGTATATTCTTGTAAAGCGCCCTTTATTTCATTAGGAAAATACATTGTTCCAAAATATCACTGATTCTTTAAACGTAATAGGCACAATAAAACTCATGGTTAAGCCCATTTATTCTCATGGCTTTCAGTGGGATTTAAACAAGTTGACAGCAAACAGAGTTATGAAATAAAAAATAAATAAATAAATTGATTACCTAAGTTAAAAAGTTTACAGCAGATCTACCAACAATCAACAGTCCATACATAATAAATGCATAACCCATACAATTTTTCAGCAATAGATGGGAGGGTCCCTAACTGGAAGTAGATTGATGACCATGGATTTCAAAAACTTTGAATGAAACAAGGGCCAAGCACATTCCAACATTATGTTTTCTTCAGTGGCCAATATTAAAGTTCTTTTAATCTTTTAATCTTCTAGTTCTTCAAAAGTCCTAGTTCTTTGTTAGCTATTTACTACTCTTGTGAGGTACAGTCCAGAGACAACTGGAGGGTCGTGTATTTTCTACACCTGTTTTAAAGCTGTCAAGAAACAAAGGAAGGAGATCTGGAGTAGCATTAACCAATAACAACAACAACCGCCACAACTTGTGAGCATCCCATCATTACTGCAAACCAGACTGTGGGATACAAGAGTATTAGGCATTATTTGATAAAGTCCTGCTGGGTTACTAAACAGCTTACCCTTTAAGCTTCTCTATCTTTCCCCTGCTCCTTCCTACTCACAGAAATCAGCATCCTGTATCCATTTCATTCTCTGCTGTATAAACAACAAATTCCAAACAAGTAAAAAAGAGCCCATCGAGGAAAAAAAAGGCTCCTAGCACTGAACCTAACGCTAATTACCAGTCTTGGCAAATGTCAGCAGTCAGTTGTTATTCTCCCAGTGGATAAAGAAAACTTTGATAAAGAGCTAGCTGTCCTTGTTCTCTTAAAAAAAATCATAAAATATTTTTTGGATATATAAAGAGAGAGACAGAGACCAGGACACAATTTCCTTTGTTGCTTTGACTTTTGCATTATAATAATAGTGGAAGAAATTAGAGCAGCATATACACAACCCAAACACATACCAAAATAAGAGTACTACACTGTCACTTGCAACAACCCCCTTATATCTGTGCAACGTTTGCCATAATCCTTGTTCTTAATTCCAGCCAACCTAGAGCTTGGAAAACTTCCTTTCTGGACGACAACTTCTAGAATTGTCTAATCATGCTATCTAGGGATTCTGGGAGCTGTATTCTAAAAGGAACTTTCCAAAGTTCTAAGTCAAACATATGTATCTGTAGCCACTGCTGGGAGTTTGTGGCCTTCTGAGGGTGTTGGACTGCAACTTCCAGAATTCCTCACCATTGACTACGGTGGCTAAGGCTGCTGGAAATGGCAGCCCAACAATATCTGGAGAGCCACACGGGCCACTTTTGCAGGATGGTGGCATCCCAGTATGGGGACTCATGAGGAGTGGGACTGTGACAGCATTTCCACATGATGTCATTGCGGTTCCACCTTTCTCACATCTCCAACCAGCGTGATCACAGAGTATATCATTGACAGGAAAAGGCCATTAATGACCCCAATCGCACAAGCCTTCTGTCATAGCTGGCCATGCAGAAGGGCCAGAAGCATAATCTACACTCTTCCTCCCCCACTGCAGCATGGGAAGAAGGCTGGCTGCAGTCCGGAAGGACGGAGTGTGTCCCTTGCGCTCCCTTCTGCAGGCAGCCGGTTGTGTGTGGAGAGGAGCACTGGGACACACTCCCATCCCAGCAGAGACACTGTTGGGCTTGTAACAGGGCGACACACGAGAGTATTGTCCTGCCAAAAAGGCCACAATTCCCAGCCCTGAGCTACAGTCACCCAGATGTGTCTTGTACCGTCTTATTGCTACATTCTGGTTGTGCTCCCCATAGTAAAAAGTTGGGTCGTAACCTCCTTTAAAGAGGAAAACTGCAGAATTTCATATGGGAAGAAGATGTAGTGCTATGTGCAGACATTCCCCTTTCTCAGTGTTGTTTCTCTCACCCTGTGGCACCAAAATTTGACAGATTTGTGGGGTTTACTCAGTCACTTCTCTTGATTGCAAACAAGGATTCTGGGCTTCCGATAGGAGACAAGTCAACAGGTCATACAACTTTGCATTGATTTCATCTGCATTACATCATTTCTGAATTCAATTTTCCCAGTGCTTGAAAAAGTTATTTTTGGTCTACAGCTTCCAGAATCCACCAGCAATTAGCCCTGTTATCTGGGAGATTCTGGGAGTTGGAGTCCAAAAAGAAACTTTTCTAAGCTCTCATTCATACTTGTCCTTGGCCAGACTCCCTTAAGAACTGACTCCGTCTATAGACACCTAACCACCAAGAGTATGGTTTCTTGCGTTTATTAATAATTAAAATGAAAACAAAGGCTTGGGAACTTCTGAAAGTTCTGATTGCCACAAACGATAGAATCACAGAATCATAGGCCATTTCCGCACTAGCCTGTTACAGCGCAATGATTCCACCTTCAACATCCTCTGGCATCCTGGGGTTTGCAGTTTTGGGAGGGGCCAGCTGGCCCCTCGCAAAACTGCAAGCCCCAGGATGCCAGAGGATGTTGAAAATGGAATCACTGTGCTGTAACAGGCTAGTGCGGAAATAGTCATAGAGATGGAAGAGACCACAAGGGCCATCCAGTCCAACATCCTGCCATGCAGGAATACACCATCAGAATAAGTGCATCTCCATGTTGAAAGGCCTCCGTGGAAGGTATACTGTGTCCATCACATCTGTGTGTCCCTTTCAATAATGGATGCCCTGCACTATGTCCCTCTGGGGCCCTTTCACACTGTGCAATTATTTACTATTTTTACTACTTTGGCTTATGGCAATCTTATCAATAAAAAGCCTCCAAGAGACCTTGTTAATAACAGCCCTGCTCAGGTTTTGCAAACACACGGATGTGGCTTGCTTGATTGAGTCCATCCACTTGACTAAGATCTTCTTCTTTCACTGCTGCTTCACACTTTGCCACACATTATCTTTTCAAATGAGTCACAGTATGTCCAAAATGCAAGAGCTTCTGTTTGGACATTTTAGCTCCTAAAGAGAGTTCAGGGTTCATTTCCTCTTGGATCCATTTATTGGTCATCATTTTTTGGATCTGCACTTGACTCAGCCAGACACCAACGAGCGAGGACTTACTGCTGAAATCGACAAATTTAGCCAAAACGCACAAATTAACAACACTGATCAGAAGAATATCACTGGTGATATTTTTGAAAGACTGAGAACCTTTGATTGGCTTTTTTTTTTTTGGTGAGAAAAAGAGGATAACATGATAGACGTAAGTTTTGATAATTAATATATTTGGAAAAAAATAAGCAGCAGAAGTGTACAAATGGTATTTACAATCAGAGAAGTTATTTCATATAGTTTTATCTAATCATTGTTAGGAAAGTGGATGTCAGTTACAAATTCTTTTTTTTCCGTTATTCTTTACTATTCTTTTCTTTACTATTTTCATTTTTCTTGATTTTTTTTGTTTGTTTCTTGTTTCTTCTTGGTTATCTTTTGATTTTTTTTATTGTACTGAAAAATGTTTATTTTTAAAAAAAATAAATTATTTAACCAGATAGCTGTAGTGCCTCACCAAAGTACACATCACATGACTCTGTAGGATGTAGTCATGGCAGTTAAAGGGTACACAAGTTCCAAACAGATAGTCCCATGAGACAGGGCTTCTAAGCTACTGAACTTCTTCTATGTAACACCATCCACAAGAAGAACAACATGGTGGCACAGGGCCCAACTGGCTCTTTTTATGAGTCCTTTGGTGGCTGTAACATGTTGGTTGCCAGTACTGCAAATAGATTACGGCCTTTTCCGCATGGGGTTCTTAAAACGGTGCAGAGCGTCCTCCAGAGAGAACGTCTACACCTGGGAGTGGATTGGGTCCGGACTACTTTGTGTAATTCCGGACCCCAGCCCACTCCAGAACGGCCCAAAGTGGTCATTCAGCATGCTTTTGAAAGACCGCTTAAAACAGGTCTTTCAAAAGCACGGAGCGTGCCACTCCGTGGCTGCGCTCTGGTGCAGATTTGCAGGCTCACACCAGTGCAAGCCTGAAGATCTGCTGGGGGTGGGCTTTAGGCTAGTGAGCTTCACCAGTTGGTGGAGAGCCTCCACCAACCGGAAGCCGCCATTTTCGTCCCCGGAGCAGTGCAGAACGCGGCCATGCACTGCTCCGGACCAGCCTGGACCCGCTCAAGGAGCACACAGGTCCGGTGAGTACCGGCACGGGGCAATTCCCTCGCCCCGTGCGGAAAAGGCCTATGTTATCTGTTGCATCTATTCTTCTGGAACAGATTTTCTATCCTGTGTACTAATAGTTAATCCTTTCCCCAAGAGCCAATCTTCAGGTAGCTGAAAGAGCATCATGCAAGGGCAAGGGGGAGGTTATCAGTAGGTCAAAAGAATATCATGGTTTGCAGAAGGAAGGAGCAAAAGTGCAGGGGATCAGGAAGGACTCCCCAAGAAATACAGAGTATGTTCTGTAGGAATGGCATGTTGATTCATTCTTGAGCAGAATGGAATACTTGAGGAAAAGGAACAGAGTGCCTTGGAAATGGGCAAGGCAGGTTGGTTGGAACACTGCAGTGTTCTGTTGCAAAAGTTTCACATATTGCTTTTTTTTTCACTTCTGAAAAGAAGTTTTTTCTTGTTACCTGAGGCCCTTTCACACTGCAGAAGTATAGCAGTATGATTCTACTTTAGCTGCTACAGTTTCATTCCTAGAGTTTGTAGTTTGGTGAGTTTGCTAGAGCTCTCTAGCTGACACTTTTAAATGCTCTTCTTCAAACTGCAAATACCAAGATGCTTTGGGATGGAACCATGGCGCTTAAAGCAGAATCACGGTGCTATAATTTTGTAGTGTGAAATGACTCTTGTCTTCCCTATTTTGGCTACTTATCATTATGTAATGTGTTCTATAACGTATTTATTTTTTTGGTTACTTTTAAAAACCCTTCATAAAATTCTCTTTTATAAATGGTCATCAGTTCCCCTGGAAATTACTAAGAAATTCCACCTGTAATATCTTAAGAGTAACAGTTGTTTTAAAATAAAATAACTTGTAAGTAAGTAAAATGGTATTTTAAAACAAAGTAACTTGTTGCAGGAACAACAAAATTTCAACTTTACAAGTTGATACGTTACCTCTGAGAAGTGCTGCTGGAAGCTTCTGATTATTGTGATGATGATGATCATAATGGTGATGGGAAGAAGAAGGAAGAAGAGGAGGAGAAGGCGAAAAGGAGGAGGACGAGGACAAGGAGGAGGAAGATACAAGTAATGTACAATTGTCCTTGCACTTTTGCAGGTTTAGCATTTGCAGATTTGATTATTTGTGGGTTTGTTTGTTTATTTTAAAAAGTTCCTACTGTATTTCTCCCTGCCACAGAAAAATTTGTTATCTCTAGGAAAGTCTTGGTTCTCCAGTGCCAGAAGCTGACCATAGAGCTGTGCTGGAGGACCTAGAGCTTCCTAGAGAGACACTTCTCCAGGCGCTGCTAGGTCCACCAGCATGACTCTATAGCCCACTTCCACTGAAAGTGGAGGCAGCATCATGCTGGAGGACCTAAAGATTCCTAGAGAAGTGTTCCCAGATTTAAAAACAAGGCATTTGTGATTTTTATTTTTATTTGTGGGCTCTCCACTTTCGTAGGGGTGTTGTGCCACATGAAAGGGAAAGACTGACTATGCTTATTTTTAGCGTGTTCCTTCCAAGTTCAGCACTTCATGTAATTTCATTCAGCGCATTTGTCTAAAAAAGAAATAAATAAAACATTATTGGTAGGATACATCAGTTGTTTCCCTCTGCTTTTTATGTCAGTCACCCTGCAACGTAAGTAAAGTTGAATTAAAGTAACTTGCCTAGTATTGCCCTGCAAATTTTTTACTTGTACAAGGCCTTGAATACAGGCAATGCCAATTTTAGTTCAACACTGTCTGCTACCAGTGGCAGAGCTTGGAGTGGGGGGGGGAGGAGGGGGCGGGGCTACGGTGTGAGGGGCATGGCCACTCTATGAGGGGGTGTGACTGCAGTGGGTGGGGGTGTGGCCAGGGGGCGTGGGGGCGTGGCAATGGGCCAGGACACCCCAGAAACATTGCCACCTGGGGCAAATCACCCCTCTGCCCCCACGTCCCTATGCGAGTGTCTGCTACACCATACTATCTCAGTATAAATACGATAGTTCCGTGTGTGTGCCTTCAAGTTACCTGTTGGCTTATGGTGACCCCATAAATTTCAGAGGGTTTTCTTAGACGGAATATTCAGAGGTGTTTTTGCAAGTTCCTTTCTCTGAAATATAGCCTACAGCACCTGGTATTTTTTGGTGGTTTCCCATCCAAGTACAAACCAGGGCTGACCATGGGTAGCTCCCAAGGTCAGCCAGGATCTGGTGCCTTTTAAGATATTTAGGTCCTCATACTTACTGCACAAATTGTTTTGTGTCCCTATTTTATTGTTAAAGGAGAGCAACAGCTCGGCTATTCGATGCTTTTATAAACAGAGAGATAAGGCTCCTTTTCTCCCCTGTCCTGCCTTCCACCCATAACGCTCATCTGTATTGATGTCAGAAAGGAAGGGGGGAGGTGGGGGCAAACCAACAGCTTCCAATTTGCCCTTTAACCTTCGTAACAGGGCTGGTGGCGGAGCTGAAGCTTAATCAATGCAATGGAAGTGACATTTTGCAGTCAAATCAAATTAAATGGAAATGAAAGGAAAATCTGTGGTCCAACCTAAAGGCTGTTCCCTCTTGCCACCGAGGTCATCGCCATGGCAACTAAATGCTACAAATGTGCCTGGTAAATCCTTAACAAATCTGCAGAAAGCATGTCCAATCGAATATGATAGTTTTTGTCACTATAGTTTGCAGCCTACACACACACACGCTTGCATCTTCTCGTCCTCCCCCACCTAAAAAACAATACCTTGCAATGGCATCTTTACAAAGAAAGTAGCAAGACTAGAAAAGAAAGAAGTACTTAGAGAAAGGAAGAAATAGCCCAAGATAAATCCTCCCCTTGCTGCAAGATAATACAGATGTCTATGATGATGATACAGCCAGCTAGAGGGATAAACGTAGCTCAAAGATCAAGCCCGTGATGAAGAAGATCAGGATGTGGAACAGTGTATCTTCCCAGCCATGTTTTGACTTCAGAGCCAACTTTTTCACACTGCTGTGTTTCTTGCCTAAAGTACATTCAGCTGGGCTAGGAACATTGTTGCAAAAGATCTACGGCTGTGCTATTTCACAGCAGCCACAGTCCATCCAAAGGACAGCTGGGACACTCAAGCCTTTGTATTAATTACAGTTGGCCCTCCACATTTGCGGGTCTGACTTTCACAAATTTGATTATTTGCAAATTTCTTCAATCCCTGCTGCCCCTATCTCAGGCACTTCTCTTCCAGGGGAACTTTCCCTCTTGGTGTCTGATCAGGCCACACAGCCCTTTAAAAATCTGCTCTGGTCCTCCTCCACCAGCTGCTTCCTGGCCAGCTAAGGATGGCTTACAACCCAATTTCTCAGCACCACAAACCCTGTCCCAAAGAGCCCCACATACCCAAGGAAGGAGATGGGTGAGAGAGAGGGAAGAGAGAGAGAGAGAGAGCGAGAGCGGGCGGGGGCAGGTATAGGACCCATCCCCTTTCTCTTTCCTTTCTCTGACCTGGTCTGGAACCTGTGTGCCTGCTCTCCCCACTATGCCAGCTCCTTCCCAGGGACACACACATACACGTTTTGATATTTGCAGTTTTTTTACGTTTGCGAGAATCATAGAATCATAGAAATGTAGAGTTGGAAGAGACCCCAGGGGCCATCCAGTCCAACCCCCTGCCAAGCAGGAACACCCTCAAAGCATTCTCGACAGATGACCATCCAGCCTCTGCTTAAAAACCTCCAAGGAAGGAGACTCCACTACACTCCGAGGTAGCATATTCCACTGCCGGACAGCCCTAACTGTCAGGAAGTTCTTCCTGAGGTTCAGGTGGAATCTTCTTTCCTGCAGCTTGAATCCATTGCTCCTTGTCCTGGTCTCTGGAGCAGCAGAAAACAAGCCCACTCGCTCCTCTACATGGCATCTCTTCAAATATTTAAACATGGCTATCATGTCCCCTCTTAACCTTCTCTTCTGCATACTAAACATACCCAGCTTTCTAAATCTATCCTCATAGGGCATGGCTTCCAGGCCCCTCACCATTTGGGTCACCTTCCTCTGGACTTGCTCCAGCTTGACCATGTCCTTCTTGAAATGGGGTGCCCAGAACTGGACACAGTATTCAAGATGAGGTCTAACCAAAGCAGAGTGGAGTGGTACCAGTACCTCCCTCGATCTAGACACCTTACTCCTATTGATGCAACCAAGAATTGCATTGGCTTTCTTGGCTGCCACATCACACTGCTGACTCATGTTCAGCTTGTGGTCTATTAAGACTTCTAGATCCCTTTCACACCTACTGCCATCCAGCCACGTGTCCCCATCCTATATTTCTGTATTCCATTTTTTCTACCTAAGTGTAGGACCTTACATTTCTCTCTGTTGAATTTCATTTTGTTAGCCTTGGCCCAGCTCTCCAATCTGTCCAGGTCATTTTGAGGGTCCTGTGTCCCTAACCCTAGCAAATGCAGAGGGCCAACTGTACTACCAGTGGCAGCAAGCATGGTGGGGGGAGGTAACAGATTTAAGAGCAACTGAATAGGAATGGCAACATCACAGTGCCAGAAATGGTACTGCTAGCTCGTATCTTTCAACATTTCACAGATGAAAACTGGGGCAAACTGGGACTGGGAAAACATGTGGCCAAACACCAGTGAAGTGAAGATGTGGAAGAAGAGACAACCCAGGAGAGGCTGCAGCAGTTTGCTTTTGCCTCAGTCCACCAGGAAGGGCAAGATGGTGCCCCCCTCCTCTCTCTCTCTCTGCTAATTGAGTACAAGCTACTTTGGGATTTTGAACTGAGTTTGCAGCAACTGATGTAAGCTGAGGAAAGTGGGAGGAGGAGAGAGAAACCAGGACATTGTAAAAGCAGCTGAAAAAGTAGGATAGCAAGCAACTGATCAGGACTGTCTTTGCCAAACCAGGACAGTTGAAGGGTATGCTGGGTTTAGGACAGGGCTAGGGAAAATGTAGGTTGAAGGCCACATGAAGGTTCCAGAAACTCTTCCAAAAATTCCAAAACAAATTTCTTGATTCCCCCCTCCCCAAAGTGGCTCAAAACTTCATATAAACACAGCACCCATGCTCCAAATTGCTACCCCCATCCATTAAAAATTAACTGAAAACCAAATGGTCACCATCAGCAATACTAGTATGAGCTGGGGGGCTGAAAAATGTTCCCCACTTCTCTGCACTTGAATAGCAGTGGTTTAGGAGACACCCCTCTATACATGTCTGCTCAGAGGTAATTCCACTCCTTTGAGTTGAATGAAATATCTTTGTAGTTCAGGTTTCAAAAATGTCATCAGAAAATGCTTTCAAAATACAGAATTTGGGGGCTTTGGGAATGTTTTGCCATTTTCTTATTTATTAAAAGTATCTATCAACTGCCTCCCTAGCCACCAGGCCCCCAGAGTGATGCTCACCAAGGTTTAAAAAAAGTTGGTGGTTTTTTTAAAAAAAAAATCAGCCAATCTTGAAAACCAATTGTGAAAGCCTAAAACCAAAAGAAGCCACACAGGTTTAGCTGTCTTCTGGAAGCTCAGCAGGGATGCAGACAGTCTGATTTGCCTTGGGAGGGACAAAATTTGTGATAGGAAATCCATATATCTCCAGACTTGCAGTACATTTCATAGACGAAGAGAAAAATAGATTCAGCACCAGGGATGTATATGAAAAAATGTGGAAAAACATTGGATATGTGTCTAAAATGCATACAACCACACTTTAGTTAAAGTGGACAGAAGTTCATTTATATGTTCATTAATTCATTTTGGGAAAAGTTTGCAATAATATCAGTGGAGCTTTCTTTTCTTTTCTTTTCTTTTTTTAAAAAAAATCTGACATGGAGTTGACTATAGGTGGGAAAAGGAGGAAGTCCCCAGAATTGACTTTTCAGGTCAATACGAACTATAACTACTATGAGGAGAAATAAAAGCCGGTGTGGTGTAGTGGTTTGAGCATTGAACTATGACTCTTGAGAACAGCGTTCAAATCCCTGTTTGAGCATGGAAACCTACTGGGTGAGTTGGACACCCAGTAGGTTAGCCTCAGAGGAAGGACATGGCCACCGACCTCTGAACAACTGTTGCCAAGAAAACCTCATGATAGGGTCATCTTAGGGTCCTAAGCTGGAAATGACTTGAAAGCACACAGTAACAGGAGTGAAGATAAATGCAAAATCTCCTGAAATTTGTGTCTGTATTTTGTCTCCAGAGAAGTTCTGTATGCTTAATACTGTGAAACAGCCAGGAACTTTACTGATGCCACATAGTTACATGTTTTGAATTTCTAGCTTTCACGCTTGTCTTAAAAGCAACTAACATCTGTAATGATGCACAGAAGAAGGAATCCTCTCTGAATGTGTTTCAGCTGCAAATACAATACCTGGGGATGTAAAATGAGCGTGTTTTTAGGGACAGTGTGACGTGCAAGTACAACAATTGAACTTGAAGAAACAGCTTCCAAATAAGGCACTGTGACAAAGTCCACAAACTGATTTCACAAAACTTCCAAAAACCTGCTGCAGTTGTAGTGTCTCCTGACTAGAAAACTTATTAAATTAAAAAAAAATGATATACTCATTATTTATGTGGAGAAGAATATGTACGGCGGGGGACATATATGAGGGAGTAACTGTTGTGCAAGGTTTCAAAATGTTTTAATGAACTGTATGGAAACACGGGAGATCAGGGAAGCAATCTGCTCCTGAAAAGCGCAAGCTGCTTCACTAGTACTAATTCCATTCTTGTCATTATAATAAAACGTGTGTCTATTTTGTTCTAGTTTTTTTAAAAAAATACATACTGGAGAGCTTATAGTTACCTCTGTTCAATTCCAAAAGATGGAGCTGCAACCTCTCATAATTTTAGACGCCTATGCATCAAGGTGTTGAATAAAACACAAACAGGGAATTTCTACTCTGTCCCAGCCAACTGATGATGCTGTTCAAGAACTCCATCAATGACATTGTTCAAACACATGCCCCCATATGGATACTGATCACCATATTTTCTACTCTAGCCCTTTCTCACGCTGGAAGCAGGCATATATAGCCCCCAAGAACTACCTTTCATATCCTGGTCTGATAGCAGAGGCTGCTGGCTCAGTGGCATAGTGAACCTACTCTGGGTTTTAGTCAGAATTTTAAATTGTCTATCTAAAATGTTGACACTATTTAGAGAGAGGGTTCAGCAGCTGGGATGGAACTTCTAAGTTCAGACTAAAACCCAGAGTGGATTCACTGTTTCAAATGATAAACTACAGGTGACAGAAATAATCATTTGGAAACTGAATGTCTGTCATTCTGCCCATCCATCCATCCATCCATCCATCCATCCATTATATTAAGTTCATAATTTACCATTTATGTATCAGTTGCACTTGCTACCCATCCATATCTGGCTCCAAATTAAAGTGCTAGTTGTGATACTTTAAGTCCTTAACAGGTTGGGATCAGGCAATCTGAAGCACCGCAGCCACCACTATGAGTCAATGTGTTTTCACATTTTACCTGTGAATTGTCTTGTGAGGACCGTGCAACCTCAAAGTAGCTTCAAAATAGTAACTATCTGAATATTCCACTTCTCCTTTTTTGGTGTTCCGCAAAACAGTTTTTGAATTATTATGATACAATTGAAAGTACACAATAAAATAATGAAGATCAAAGATCAAAATGGCATCATTCCAGATGAAGAGGAAGAAGTCTTCACCTTCCATCTAAGGATGGTGCCATTACTTATACATCAACTCATTTAAATAAAACACTCTTTAACTTTGAAATGAAGCCAGAACTTTATTTGTTGAATATGTTAGGGCAACAAAGAGAAATAAGACCTCATCAAAAGACATTGTTATATATAACAACAACAGCAAGATTGACTTATGCTCAAAATTGGACAGAAAGAAAATATATTGATATAAGAGAATGGAAATTCAAAGTCCTGGATATGGTAGCGACAGAAAAGCTAACCTTTTCACTCAAAAATAAGCCAATCCAGGGCTTTGAAAGAGAATGGCGAGAGGTATTGAATTGGATAAAAGAATGAAATAGGGGGAAAGAAAGAAAGGCTGTAAGAAAGGAGGAAGATAAAATGAGATGACAAAAGATAAAATGTAAATAGTTAAATATAAGCTAAAAGTAATAGTTTACGTTTGTTGTAAAAAAGAGATAATGTACGGAACGGAATGCTTATACAGAATGGAATGTTAAACTCAGATTCAACTGGGAAAATTGATGTTTGGAAGCGGGGGGGTACTGTTATTCACTAAAATGTTTAATAAAAATTATTTTAAAAAATAAATAAATAAATAAAACGCTCTTTACAACACACTGGAAAAGGAAGGGAAAGGCCATTATAGGGATTTCCCAGAGTAACAGAACTTGGATACCAACCCTAATAAGTCCCTATTTAATCAGCAGGCCAAGCCAACTGCAAATCACTGTAGGGTGCAGAGTTAAGTGCCTCCCCCAGTGTTAGTTCACCACCAGATAGAAATAGAATCAGGTGTTCTCTCAAAACACCTGAACCCTTTGGGACTTACATTAGTGAGAACCAGTTGAGAGGAAAATGCTTCTGATCTGATAATCAGAACCAGCATGCAGGTGGTGTTGGAAAAGGACTGGAAAATAAAACAGACCTGATGTGCAAAAAAACAACAAGTGAAGCTTTCCAACCAGGGAAAAGGGGTTGGCCAATTGTAACCCCAATACCACAGTTTGGCATGAAGAAAACGAGCGCATGTTCCTTGACCTTGTATCACAGATTGATCTTGGTTTCTAATTCTCATTTGTAGAAATCACAGTTCACCAGATTTGGACAAAACGGTCAACTATGGCTTGACATGTAACCCAGCTCTGACCTTTGTTATCCCTGTGCAAGGGAAGGAGAAGAGGAAGTGGTTATGAGGGCACATCTGAAGACAGCTGTAAGTATCTGCGGATGTCCACGCATCTGTTACAGGAAGAACCACAGTGGCCAGTTGAAAAGCCTTATGTCTGAATTAAACAATGAAAAACCAAATATTTTGTTGTCGGTGTAATTGTCTGCTCTGTTTAAGTCATCAAAATGAAGAAGAAGGAGTAAGAAAAAGAGGAGAAGAAACTTCTTTGGCAACTTAAATCACTCTTAATAAATAAAAACATGACATTAGTCATTAAGAAACAAGAACTCTAAATAATGCATTCAGAACCTATAGATCTGAAACAGAGCATAGCAAAGCCCCATAGATCTGTTTGTTCATTAAGTAAGAAAAAGCAACGGGGAGGGGGAGCCCAGACTTTGTGTTGCGATCATGTCAGCCAGCACCAAACCGTACGCAATTTAGTGCAACTACAAAGTGAAGCCCGTAGTGTACAATGGCAGGGTTTTTGATCACGCTAATTAACAGCCATTTTGTTTAAAATAAACAGATACGACTCTAATTGCCTTTTTTACATAAGAAAGGGAAGATCTTAAAAGTGAATGCATGCCAGAAACAAAAAAAAAGGCAGGGGAGGGATAAGATCAGAGAGATGCCTTTTCAAGCTCTGTGTGAAAGGAGACCAAATGAAGTTTGAGATGCTCTCTGGCTTGTCAACTCAGAAAAAAAGGGGGAAAGCAAATGGGTGTAGGATCACAAGAATGGCCACAGCGGAGCAGACCAATGGTCCCATCAGCTCCAGCATTGCATCCTGTTTCCTATGGATGGTGAAAGTTACCTTCTTCCACCTCCTGCCTCTCCCTGTAAGAAGAAATGCAGCTCATCCTGAGAATATACACACTGGGAAGGATTCTGGGACATTTCAGAGAACTAAGGTGTATTCAAAACACTGTGTTTTAACATGTGAACAGGAACAAATGAAAAATAACTCACAGGCATGCTTTAGTCAATCGGAAAAAAAATGCTTACACTAGGTAAAATACATCAGTAAATGCAGCTGTTAGGGGAACAGCCTCAGTCTGCATGAGAATACCAAGGAAAAATTAAAGTCTTGTAGCCAGATACAAAACAAGTATAGGAAGAAAAAGCAGATAGGTTTCAAAGAAATGCAATGAATTCGAGACTGAAAAAAGAACCCCCTTGTAGGTTTCTGTTAGCGTAACCAAGGAATACACGATCACAATGACTTTTTCCAATATTGTTCAGAAAGGTATTCAGTACTTCTTTCTACAACCATTTTTTCCAACTGCGCAACAGCTGGTGGACTGTAGCTAGGGACAGCTCAGTCACCCCATCAGCTACTTACTGACCAGTTACTGAACTGCTTACCATCCAGCTTGCCACAGTTCCTACACTGTTTAACCCTGACAACTGCTTTCCAAATGAAATGGATCCTTGAATGACCATATGGCATGTCCACTGGAGTACAAGGGTAGGCTGAGCAAGCCCAACCATTAGGCAGACTGTGATAGGCACCTCAAATAGCAAATTTTGAAATATCATGAAAACCCATTATTTGTTATTTAATTAGTGATTTTATTTCCACGGATGGGGGAGAAGTGTCATTGGCACTTACATGTGCCAAAATACTTTGGTGGTCTTTGGGTACTATCCACATTTACTTGAGTTGTTGTGGGACAGGGACATTTGCTCTAGCCAATCCTATGCAGTCATTCTGCTCTTCAATTATTTATTGATAAATACAACCTGATTTCATATCATGTTCACAAAACGAAAGTACAGTTTCTTGGTTGAAATATAACTGGAAACAATAGGCGAAACTATTGGTTCTCCAGATGTTTGGGAGTTCAGCTTCCAGAATTCTTGAACATTGGCCATGCTGTCTGCAACTTTTGAGATCTGAAATCCAAAATATCTTGAGAGCCAGCATTTGAGAAGCATTTCTTTAAACTTCAGTTGCTGGTTACATTTTAACCCACAAATAGTAGTTTAAACTTCCAACAAACCATGACAGAAGCACCCAACATGGCAGACAAAGAGAAGAATAAGGTGAGAGTTAAACAGATGTGGATGGACATAACTCTCTTTCCTGGTTTACACAAATCATGGTTTAATAAACTATGGTCCCTTAAGCTACGATCATTACGGGCCTTTCTGCACTACACAGTTACTAGTGCTATTATTCAACTTTCAACATCCTGTGGAATTCTGGGGTTTGTAGTTTACTGAGGCCAAAGAGCTCTCTGGCTGAGAGTTCTAAAGCCCCTCTCTGAACTGGAAACCCCAGCATTCCACAGGGTGTTGAAACTGTAATAATAGCACTATAACAGTGCAGTGTGGAAAGGCTCTATGTCTTAATAGCACAGTTATGTTTTAACTGTTTGACTGTTGGACTGGAGATGATCCCACTCTTTCACTTTCTCTAAAGCTGATCTATTTACAAGATTACTGTGGGGCTAAACTGGAGAGGTGATGTTGTTCAAGTTATAAATGTAAATAGTATTTTTAAAAAATGTATGTATATGAGCTGCTACAGAAATCCATCTGACCAATTTTCAGTCAATGGACTTCTCCTGTTTTGTCTGGGACTCTTGTAACTGTAGATGCCAGTTACCCAGACCCCTTGTCTAGAGTTGACCCAGGAACTTTTGGTGTACTAATCATGGGCTCTAACAAGATCATAGTCCTATGCTGTCTACCGAACCTTGGTTATGGAATTCCAGCTCCTCATATTTCTTGAAAATTATAATTATTCTTTTTGCAAGCTACCATGTGGATATAATTGGAGAGCTGGTTAAAAATGCTTCTAATAAAAGATAAAAAATGAATAAATAAATGTATGTTTATTAACAAGATTATTTACAGCTCACTAGTAGAGAATGGGAACAAATTCATTTGATTTTCATTTTAATTCAAACTCAGCTTGTATTTTCCAAACTACTACATGAACTAGAATGCAATTACCCTTTATTTTTTGCCCTTGTCAAAATTTTGTGATGTAATTTTTTCAAGCAAAAATTATACTAAAATGTGTAAAGTAAGAAAAGTAGTGTACAAAAATGCAAATATTAGGGGAAATTGCTTGTCAAAAAAAAAGTCATAGGAAAAAATTTGTACCAAAATATGTACAAATTTTCCTGCATACAAAAATGCAAATATTATCTGGACAATATGATTGTGGTGCTGGAGGAGAGTTCTACAGATACCATGAATGGCCAAATAGACTGGTTATGGAGCAAATCAAGCCTGAACTTTCACTAGAAGTCATGAGATGAGATGACATGACTCATTGGAAAAGGCAATAATCCTGTTGAAAATGGAAGCCAGTAGGCAAAGAGCAAAAAAGAGATGGATTGATTCAATAAAGGAAGACACGGCCGTGAGTTTGCAAACCTGAACAGGGCTGTTGATAACTGGGGCTTTTGGAGGGTACCAAAAATTTAGGTCCACCTGATGGCAAATGGGAACAACAGTACAAATGTTTCACTCATAAAATGGCATCCAGCTCCAAATACAAGGAAAATGAATATTACAAAGATGGATCACAGTATAAATCAAAGCAAGTCTTTATTCACTACTGAACATGCCTGCACATAGACACTGAGGAAAAATCTAGGGTTTTTTTAAACGTGCAGTAGTTTTGGGTTATATTTTAAACCGTTGAAGAGTTAAGAATGACCAAAAAAGCCTACTGTAAAGAGGAGGAAGAAAGGGAAAAGGAGAAAAAGAAATTTAGGAGCACCTTTAAGACTAACTGGTTTTTATTTTAGCATGAGCTTTCATGGATATAAACTCACTTCTCTGGACGCAGTAAACACAATAAATACGCAGGTATAATGCATATTTCCATAGTTGTGGAAGTGGGGTGGAATGTAATAGGATCTAGAAAGATGCAAAAGCATGGCCCTTGCCCTAAATCTTCACAGGACTGCATGATGTGATACAGGTCTGTCAAACCTCTACTGTGGTCAGTTAGTGTTGATGTGTGAAAACCATAACGTGTGTGACGTACTTATGAAAAGTCAGTTTCCCTGGTTTCAAAACGCTCTTTGAGAATATTCTTTTTGTTATATATGCAGTAGAGAGGACTCTTGTATTAATATATGTAGTGTGGCATGAAGCCATTGTCTTTGTTCACCTCTCTGCTAATGGATTAGAATTTGTGAATATAATTCCATTCAGTAGTTTCTCTTTCTAGCCTTTGTAATTTCCTTGTTCAAGGACTGGAACCTCTAAGTCTCTTATGGTGTGTTCAGGAAGGTGGAAATGTTGTGCAACTGGTTTTAGGGTACTGACATTTCTCATGTCAGACTGACATGCGTTAATTGTCTTGCACAGAGACTATTCTGTTTGTCCAATGTAGAGTTTAGAGCAGTATTGCTGGCACTGGAAGAAGAGCAAGTAACTGTACCTCTGATGTTGTGAATGATGTTATTGGCCCCTGTAATATTGATCTCAGAGTAGATTGTTGAGACAGAACTGGCATCTGGGTTTGTAACAGGAAGAACTTTCTGATGGTCCGAGCTGTTCAGCAGTGGAATCTGCTGCCTCGGAGTGTGGTAAAGTCTCCTTCTTTGGAGGTTTTTAAGCAGAGGCTGGATGGCCATCTGTTGGGAATGATTTGATGGATGTTCCTGCATTGCAGCAGGTTGGACTCGATGGCGTCTGTGGTCTCTTCCAACTCTATGATTCTATGATTCTATGTAACAGTGTCTTGTCCCTGTATTACCACCCATGTTTTGTATCCAGTTGTAAGTGACTAGCTGTTTAAGGAAGAGCTTTCCAAACTTTTCATGCTGGTGACACCCTTTTTAGACGTGCACCATTTCACAACACAGTAATTCAGTAAGTAATTCAGTCAGTGGAAGCAGCCCCTCCACGTGGGCCTGGTCCACCACTGCCGCCCTTGCTGAGGTCTATGTCAGGCTGGGATGGTGGTAGTGGCGGCGGCGGAGGCAGTAGAGGCAGCTCATCCACCTGGAACTGGCCTGTCGCTGCTGCCCTTGATGGGGTCCTCTTCAGCCCAGCACGGCAGAGGCAGCCCCTTCACCTGGGTCTGACCTGCCATGGCAGTGGGAGAGGCAGCCCCTCCACCCGTTACGTTTGCGTGACATACCTACACACTGCAGCCAACACACTAAACATATCACGACACACAGTCTGGAAAGCTCTGGTTTAAGGTATGGAGACTGTCTGTAGACCAAACTCTGCCTGCCAGAGCTTCTGAAACGGTTGTGTTATTCTCCAGAATTGGTCGTAACTCACAGATGATGTGTCTGAGTGGTTTGCAAAAACTGATGATTATTTTTGTAAGAATAAAACTACCTCTCCTTTTTAAATTATTCTTTTAAGTTTTGCCTGAGCTTTTAGTTATAAGGAGATACATACAAACATGGGGATAAATAGACACATAGGCCATTTCCTCATGAGGTGAGGGAATCGCTCCATGCTGTTACTCACCGGATCTTCTGGCTCCTTGGTCTGGTCCAAGGTGAATCGGAGCAGTGCGAGGTCTTAGATCCGCATTGCTCCAGTTTCCAAAATGGCGGCTTCCGATTGGTCGTGGGTCCTGACCAACCACTGAAGCTCGCCATGCCTAAAGCCTGCCCTCCGCAGATCACAGGCTTGCATTGGTGTGAGCCTGCGAATCTGCACAAGGGAGCTGGCATGCAATGGCGTGCTCCGGAAAAATGAGAAACCTCTTTTTTCCAGTCTTTAAAAAAGCACGCTGGAGGACCAGTTGGGGCATTTCAGAGCGGACTGAGGTGCAGATCTTAAGTAACTAGTCCGAACCTAGTCCGCTCCACGGTGCAGATGACCTCCATAGAGGACACACTGCACCATTTTAATTCCCCCATGCGGAAAAGGCTTCAGATAAACACAAACACACACAGACATATCACTCAGAACAGATGTGTTGACCCCTATCCACTACCATGGCTCTTAATACAAGACTCCAGCAGGGTATGATGTAATCCAGAGACGGAGGTCCTCCAGCATCAGATGTTGTTGGACTGTAACTTCTATTAGCCCTAGCCAGCATAACCAACAGTGAGAGGTGATGAGAGTTGCAGTCTGTCAATATGTGGACGGCCACAATTTGCTGGCACCTGCCATACTTTGGCCATTTCCACACTAGCCTGTTATAGTGCGATGATTCCACTTTCAACATCCTCTGGAATCCTGGGATTTGCAGTTTCAGGAGGGGCCAGCTGGCCCCTCCCAAAACTGCAAACCCCAGGATTCCAGAGGATGTTGAAAGTGAAATCAACGCACTATAACAGGCTAGTGCAGAAATGGCCTTTGTGTCTGCATTATACAGCTATATCAGCTTGGTACCATTTTAGCTCTAATTTGGGCAACCTCCAAAGAATCAGGTATCTGAGGAGGCCATTTGAATTCTCAGCTAGAGAACAACACTGCACACTCTTAAACTATATCACTACGGTACTCTGAGGGAAAATTATGAACACCCATCCTCACACTACAAATCCCAGGATTCCACAGGATGCCGTGATGATAGTTAAGGTGGTCTACACCTGTAGTCTAAGGAAGAAGGGAGCAAGAAACTCAAATTTAAGAGGACAGTACACAATTAATTCATTTCACCCATTAGAAAATGAAGATTGTTCTTGGCTGCGCTGGAGCCTTGTCAGGAATACTGAATGAATGCACACAAGCCACTTTGGATTTTTCGGGAACAGCCTGCGTCAACTATCTGGCTTGACAGGTTTTGATCCCACTGTCTAAATTAGCAAGAATTTGAACAAAACATGTTGATGTAACCAAGTGTTAACAGTATGCTGATTCTGATACAACAGGCACTCTTATTAGGGAGACGTGTGCTCTCACAACTCGGAGCCTTGGCAGAACTGGAACGAGGTCGGGGTTGATGGAAGAGGGTTTGGGGGGAGGCAGGAGAGGGAACTGATTACAATAATTCTAAAAAAAAGAAAATGTTTTATATCTCGCCCTCCTGGTTTTTTTTTTCCTAGTAGCTTTCATCTTTGAAACCCTGAGTGTCTAAACAGAAAAGCCATCTATGGGGTGGAATTTGGCTGTGAAATGGCACAGTAGCCGAGCCACACAGCGAGAGGTTTTATGTTTGTTTAGACATTTGCATCCTGGCCTTTCGTGAGAAGACTCAGAATGTCTTACATGGAGTTCTGAGGGGAAAGTCCCATCCACACACACTGGGCAGCCTTAGGCCTGTTTACTTTTAAAATTATTAGCACAGCAACATGGAATCTTAAGGTTGTTCTCTGGGTAGGCTCCTGAACAAAACTGGGGGTGGGATGTTTCTTATTTGGACTACAATTACCCTGGGCAATTGCCCTGCCGCTGGGATTCTGGGAGTGATAGTCCAAAGAAGAAACCTTTCTATGCTCTGTTTCTAAAACCTGAGGCAAATGTCATAATTTTTGCCTAAGTTAAACATGAGAAAAATGTGATAGTTTTTGTTTCAGTTAAACACTGAGGGAACTTTCAGGGAAGCTTTGGGGAAAAAACAGAGCATACCTGCAATGAAATGTTACAGTATGGGATGGTTCAGCTCACGGTTGGTTGGAATTGCCATTTGTTCAAGATACGCCATTCCATTTCCCCTCCTTCCCTGTCCCGTCTCGGTTTTCCTCCACTTCTGTCCTCCAATAGTAAGGCCATTTTCGCACTACACTGTTATAGTGCTATTATTCCACTTTAAACATCCTATGGAATCCTGGAGTTAGAGAACTCTTTGGTGTCAGTAAACTACAAACCCCAGAATTCCACAGGATGTTGAAAGTGGAATAATAGTACTATAACAGAGTAGGGCGGATATGGCCTAGGTGAGGATTCCCTGTACAATGAACATGGCCAGTCTTCGCTGAGTATTGGAAGAGACCAGCTTCTGAAGTTTTGTGTATGTGTTCACATGTCCCTGAATCTGCAAAAGCTGAACAAGATGGTTGGGGAGAGGGTGACATGGAGATCTCTCATTTGTAGGGTTGTCATAGGTCAGAGTGAACTTGACAGCAGCTAACAACAAGCTGCCTGTTAAATTATGGTGACCCCATGAATTTCATAGGCTCTGCTTAGGAAAGAAATATGCAGAGATGGTTTTAACAGTTCTTTCCTCTGAAATACAGCCTACAGCACCTGGTATTTGTTGGTGGTCTCCCATCCAAGTACTAACCAGGACTGACCCCGTCTAGTTTCCAAGATCAGATGGGATCTGGTGCCTTTAGGCCTTTTGGGGAAAAAAGTTGTACTTTTGCAACTGTTTTAACTCAGGATAAGCACAGGAATAAAACCCACTGAGTGAAAGAAGACTTGCTCCCAATTCAGTGGAGACAGGATTGCAACTTTAGTTGTATACTAGTTGAAACAGAAGAGTCTTTAAAAAAAAAACAATCAAAGGAAAGGAAATCATTAATTCAGTATCAGCTGGCAGGAATTTCATGAATGAAGTGCAAAAAGGTGGGGGGAGGTGTAAAATTTAAAGAGGGAGGGGGAACATGTGGCTTAACCAGAATTAGAAGACCAGCAAAAATACAAAGGTCATGGCAGTCACAATTATACTGGAACCACAAATGCAAGATAAATTGGAACTAGATAGAAAAGGGATATCATAATCTGAAAAGCTGGCTGCAAAACAGAAAAGTCAACCAGACAAAACAATTGAAAGAAAGGAAACACAATCACATTAGCGTTCGAGGAAAAATGAGATGGGGGGCAAATTACAAGGTGGAAGCTAAAGAATCTGAGTGGAGAAAGTAAAGGCTGGCTACAGAAAGCATTGCGATACATTAAGCGAGAAGAAACAAGAGAACATAATAATGGCGGGGGGGTAGAACAAACAACAAGGCAAAAGGTATTTTTAGGTCTGTGCCATTTAATTAATCTGCTGTACTTCTGAACAATGCTTGAAGGAAAACCCAGTCTTTGTTTCAAGTACAAGTTTGGTGGATTCTGTGGTGGGGAAAATGTAGTTGTAGAAAAAAAAATAGCTTTTCCAAGTTCGTCTTTTGAACAGCTACTGACACAGCAGGCTACTGCACAGCAAATCAGAGCAGAAGATGACTTAACTCAGTACTGTTAGCATTGACTTCAATCAGAAATCTCTTACCCAGTAATACAAGGAACTGAGTCTGAGAACTTTTATATATAACGCATGTCCCCTGTATCTAGTTACAGCTCTTCCTCTTCAAATTCCCCTTAATACCACTGTATATTTTGCAAACTGGAGAAGATGAGGTAATTTGGGAGGCCTCGCTACAACACATTCTGAAATCACAAGTCACTTAGCCAGGAGTTAGCTAAATTTCAAGATCTGCAGCTATTTTCTGTGGTGACTTCTGAGAAATCCCACTTCAGTTCCAGATTCAGATGAACTCGTCTCACTTCCCACTTCCTGGATGGCTTTACGGGACAGACACAGTTTATCTTCTGCAATCTTTATACTGGTGGACTGCTCTGGACACATCCCTCCCAAAACACAAAACAATCCCTGCATAGATATGAAATGTGGTAATAGAAATTTGTGTACATTTTAATAATGAAAGTGAAATACTGCATAAACTTTCTTTTCTTAATGCACAGGGGATGCATTTAACTGTTGCATATGATTTAAAAAGGTATATATGAAAAAATAAGAAAGGGGCAGATTTTATCCTGTTAACATGGAGGTGGGGAAGCTCTGGGGGTCCACAGGTCAATTCTATATGTCTTGAACCTGCCATGGGCTGCACATCCCACTCCCCAATGAAAATGGATATAGCTGAAGGTCTGCTACCTCAGTGGTAGCTGGTGAATACCATGTTAGCGAGGGTGTAACCTGCTCCAGATTTTAGGCCCAGTGTTAAAGGAGGTATCCAAGATGATGAAAGTATTGTGAAAAAAAAGTTCAGCAGCTTGGATAACTCCCTTAAAGTTTGGATTAAAACACAGAGTAAATTCACTGCCGCTGTGAAATGGAAGCTACCAGACCCCAATTTTATGCAACTGAGTTTGGTAACAATGCAAATTATGGGCAGCTGTTCCTTCTTGGGGGGAAATATATTTATTTATTTATTTATTTGTTGGTTTGTTTATTTATTTATTGTTTTGCATTTCTCCCAGCATGAGACTTAATTGTTGCAAAAGAAATTAAAAATTTTCAGAACCAGCAGGTTTCCATTCTCAACCCTTTCTTTCTTTCTTTCTTTCTTTCTTTCTTTCTTTCTTTCTTTCTTTCTTTCTTGATGAGGCACATCTAGGGTGTGTCCAGGATGACCTCAAAGCCACAAAATGTCTCCAAAGCCACAAAATGTCCCTGAGGGCCTTTCATAGCCTGCAGATCATATAACTCTCACCACTGCTTTAAAACAAACGAAGAAAAAAAAATGACAAAATGAGTGTGGACCAGACATCGTGGTGGGACCTCCACAAATGCAGACTTTATAGATGTGCACATTGCCGGTTGTTCCTCTTGAACTCATCATATTTGGGGTATAGTTGACACAAGACAATTCTGCAAAACTGTGAGTCCTTTTTTGTTGTTCTTGCCATGTGACTTCAAGTGGTTTCTGATTTATGGTGAGCCTAAGGTGAACCTATCATGAGGTTTTCTGTGTTTGAGAGAGTGTGACATGCCCAAGGGCACTCAGTGGGTTCCCATGGCCAAGTGAGAAATCAAACCATGATTGTACTCCAGCATCCAAATCACTACACCGTAATAGCTCTCTCTCAGTCCTTTTACCTCATCTCTATCTCAGGTTAGATCCTGACCACTTAAAAAGACCAGAAACTCTCAGATTTTGTTCCTATTTGTTCCTATTTTATTTTGGAGATGCACACAAGTTTTGTTTATCCCAGAATATTTCCAGTACAATTAGAGACTTTATACCAGCTCCCCAGATTGATTATTTTAATCCAGCATAAAATCAGAGAGAACAGGAACAAAATCTGGGGCTTTACAAACAGTCTGGATGCACCTTCAGCCACCATATCACGGAAGTTCACTGAAATGCTGGCTCCCACTTCGCTGTGATGTTGGATAAGAAATTTAACTTTTTACATAAATTTATCAACTGCCTGTCTCAAATTTTCTGAAAATTTCAGGTGTCCTTTGAGGTCACTCATAAAGTAGCATGTGGGTATGCCTTTCAGTAAAGATGTTCTTTATTGATCTACAATTGTACCACAGCAATACCTTCATCTAATTTAAAACGGTGTCTTGAACTGGAAGACAACTCTGTCTTTCTGAACCGTAAGCTTTCATATTGTGCTTGAATAAATGCATCTTGAAGGCAAAGCTGGCATAATATAACTTCAGATGCTGGAGTAAAAATAAATTAGTGCATTGGCTTGCGTCGTGAGGAACAGCCTATTTTCATATCAAACGTACAGATGAATCGTTATTGAGCCATGATGACCTATAATATGCAAATCAATAGCACAGACCAGAATACATAAGGAGATACTTAGCTAAACCATCTATCTTATTCATTCCCAGTAATCTGTAATCATTATGAAGAAAGAAATACCTTAGTTAAGAATATGGCTCAGCAGACACAGAGTCAGTAATAACACATTTTATACCTGTGTACCACTCTGTCTTGGCTTCCAGATAATAGAAACCACATTTATAAATTGTTGAACTGTACAGAATGGACTGATTGCAGGGTGAATGATAAGGTGACATACTTTTCAGCAAAACTTTGAGCAGCTGTTAAAAAAAAAATCCCCTTTTGCTAATTTGTCTAGGGAGGATGCAAAAATAAAAATAGATTTTTCTTCCTACCCACTTAGGGATCACATACTGAGCAAGATGACAATGGTATCTACCACAAAACACAAGAAAACTGCAGCATGTTATCCTTCCAGTTTGTTTTCTCCTACCTCTGTGAGAAAGGTTGACCAACACTTGGTAAGAGTTTTCAGCTTTATTTTTTGTTATGTGTCAACTATAATTTATGGTGACTCTACCCTAGGATTTTCTTGGAAAGATGCATTCAGAGGATAGTAGTCACTGCCTTCTTTTCAGGATGAGAGAGTGTGACCCACCCAAGGTGAACCAATGGGTTAGAATCATAGAATAATACAGTTGGGAGAGACCACAGGGGCCATTCAGTCCAACCTCCTGCTAGGCAGGAACACACACTCCCGACAGATGGCCATCCAGCCTCTGCTTAAAAACCTCCAAAGAAGGAGACTCCACCACACTCTGAGGCAGAATATACCACTGCGAGACAGCTCTGACTGTCAGGAAGTTCTTCCTGAGGTTCAGGTGGAATCTCCTTTCCTGTAGCTTGAATCCATTACTCCTTGTCCTAGCCTCTGGAGCAGTGGAAAACAAGCCCACTCCCTCCTTGAAATGACATCCCTTCAAATATTTCCAAGGCTAAGTGTGGATCGAACCCTGGCCTCCTGGATTCCTAGCAGAACACTCAAAACACCACACCACATTGGCTCTCAAGTTTTGGGTGAGGTTATGGAAAATGAAGGGTAAGAGCCAGTGGTGTGCAAACCGGGTTAAATCTCTTATGTTTAAATTTGGATCTATTCAGGTTATCCTCCAACTGTCCCAATTTGGTAAGGAATATCCCAATTAAATACAGCCAGCATAGTGTAGTGGTTTGAGCATTGGACTATTGCCCTGTAGACCATGGTTTGATTCCTTGCTCAGCCATGGAAAGCTACTAGGTGACCTTCGGTGTGTCACATACTCTCAGCCCCAGAAAGCCTATGATAGGTTCACCTTAGGGTCATCATAAGACAGAAATGACTTGAAGGCCCACAACAACAGCAGCAGCAGCAAGAACAACCCCAACTAATCATCCCACTTTGTAAGCTGCTTTCAAAATGTCCCAGTTTCTTTTTTTTTAAAGTCCCAGTTTCTCTCTCTTCCATCAATTTTCCCCCCTTGTTCTCAGCTTACTTCAGTTGCTACAGAGTTCAAAGTACAAAAGCAGTTTACACTAAACTGATTAACTGAGCAGAGTAAAGAGGACAGAAAAGGTCAACATCCTGCCCTTCCCACTCAGTTGATGCAAAAGCAAACTGTTGCAGCCTCTCTTATCCTGTGTGTCCTTCTTCATTAATAACTTTGGCCATCTAAACCACACTGTCCCCTTCCCCTTCTGCACTGCATCAAGTCAACAGCAATCCAAGATTTTAAACAGTTGCACCACCTTGAGTGGTTCATGGAAAGGCAGTGTATAAGAGTAAAAAAGCTAAAATGCAGTACACTTGAAGAGACAACACTGCAATGAATGATTCAGTCTACAGCCTAACAGCCCCTTGCCATCTGTTGTCAAGACTTTCGGATAACTCTCAGCACTAAAGTCATTTACATATGCGTAAAAAATTACAAAATGATGTTACAGCCTTGGATATGGATAAGAAAGCAGCCATGCCCATGAACCAAAGGGCAGAATTTGATCTCATGTTCCTTATTATCCAGACACCAGCTAGCTTATTAAAAGAGCATAACACTGAGAAGTCTTCAATTCCCTTATGAAAATTTTTAAGCACTGAAGACAAATACACACTCCTTTCCCCTCCCTGTCCCCCACACATATTATTTACAGCAGAGCTGCTATGAGATCCTTCTCCTACTTGCTGTGGTAAACACAGAGCTTGGAGAAGTTTCTTTTGTAGGCTACAACTCCCAGAATCCCCTTCCAAGATGACCACTGGAGTATTCTCAGCACTGTAATCCTAAAGAAAAATATAGTTTCCCAATAGCTTTCAGTGGCCATTGTAAAATGTTTAAAATGAAATAAACTATTTCTCTCTAGAACCTGAGACCAAGCTTTTTTAAAGTCCATACACATTCATATGAGGTTGCCTACGTTTTAAGTTGTCTGGTTTACAAAGCCCTATGGGGCTTGGATCCAGGATATCTGAAGGACCATATTATCCCATATGAGTCTAGACAGAACTTTGGGGGAGGACTTTCCTGCCACTCCCACAAGTGAGTCTGGAGGGCATGTGAGAATGGGGCTACCCTCAAAATCTGGAACTCCCATCCTACAAAATTTAGACTATCTCCCTCCTTCTTATCCTTTTGACTGCAAGTAAAAACTTTTCTGATCCAACAGGCTTTTGAATACTGACAGGAAGGGCTTTTACTGAAGCGATATTCTTTTCTTTTTATTCTTGCCTTTTAATATCTATGCTTTAAATGGTTTTAATTCTACAGATTATAGCAAATTTTGGTCCATGTTTATATTTGTGCCTCTATTTGTACTTGTTTTAATTGCTGTAAGCCATTTTTAATTCCAGCTCCGGGGGAGAGGTGGGATCTAAATTAAGAAAATCATCATAAGCACCTTCATCTTTAGGGAGGCCTGTTTTTCAGTGCCATCATCCTTGGAGAAATGAGTGACAAAAGCAAGAGATGGGCTGTGAAAGGGTCTCTTCCACTTGGTCAGCATGCATAGGCCTTCTGATACAGACAGAAGGTTATTGAAAGGGGTTTTGTTAGGGTTCTCATAGAATCAGAATAATAGAGCTGGAACAGACCACAAAGGCCATCCAGCCCAACCCACTGCTATGCAGCAACACACAATCAAAGCACTTCCGATGGATGGCCATCTAGGATCTGCTTAAAAAATCTCCAAAGAAGGAGACTCCACCAGGCTCCAAGGCAGCATATTTCACTGTCAAACTGTTCTTACCATCAGGAAGTTCTTCCAAATGTTTAGGTGGAATCTCTTCTCCTATAGTTCGAATCCACTGCCCCATGTCCTAGTCTCTGGAGCAGCAGTAAACAAACTTTCCCCAGTTGCTTCTATTTAATGGATGTGTTTAAAATTGTGATTTTAAGTTTGTGTGGATATTTGTCTTCATTTGTATACAAGTGCCACTTTTTGTCAGAAAGCCAGGATCTAAGCTTTAGAAATGAATAGGTAAAGCAATCAGTCTAAAGTTGTCTATGTATTTGCTGAACTCATTTGGCTTGGTTGGTCCTTCAGAGTTGCCAGGACATGTCAGCATTTTTTTATAATTTAAAATCATCATTGTATCATCATGTCAACTACCAACATGTTAATAATGACCGTTAACTACTAACACTCACCCAGGGTTACTCTTCGTATAAGGCAGAGTGAGACAGCACCTTAAACAATAGATCCAAGTGGTGGAGGTGGTTGAGAAAGGTGATGAGATGTTGAAGAACACAACTGTTTCATGACATAGAGTATGCCCTGTCCTCCCTAAACTATCTTGCTGTTTTTTCTATTGTCAGAGTTAAGTAACCCTAAATTGCCAGCTGCCAGACTATAGAACTGGAGTGAGGGGGATCTTTCTTCTTTCCTTCAAGCAACAAAAAGTTCTGGGTTGCCTTTGCATAGTTTAGTCATAGAATCATAGAGTTGAAAGAGACCACAGAGGCCATCCAGTCTAACCCCCTGACATGCAGGAACCCATATCAAAGCACTCCCAACAGATGGCCATCCAGCCTCTGCTTAAAAACCTCCAAAGAAGAAGACTCCACCACACTCCAAGGCAGCAGATTCCACTGCCGAACAGCTCTGATCATCAGGAAGTTCTTCCTGAGGTTTAGGTGGAATCTCTTTTCCTGAAGTTTGAATCTATTGCTCCTTGTCCTGGTCTCTGGAGCAGCAGAAGACAAGCCTGCTCCCTCCTCGACATGACATCCCTTCAAATATTTAAACATGGCTATCATGTCTCTTCCTAACCTTCTCTTCTGCAGGCTAAACATGCCCAGCTCTCTAAGCCGCTCCTCATAAGACATGGCTTTCAGACCCTTCACCATTTTGGTCACCCTCCTCTGGATGCACTCCAGCTTGTTGATATCCTTCTTGAACCGAGGTGCCCAAAACTAGACACAGTATTCCAAAATTATTTCCAAATTTTTTCCAGAACTATTTTACCCTACTATGGAAAGAAACCATTGCTACACTCTGCTTCGGGCAGCAAAATGTCTTGGGATAGTAGTGCCAAGCCCTCTGCATCTGAAGAAGCAGGTTTATATCCATGAAAGCTCATGCTAAAATAAAACTTAGACAGTCTTAAAGGTGCTGCCACATTTCTTTTTTTTCTCCCCTTCCTTCCTCCTTCTTATGCAGTCATCTGGTCATCATCAGTGTATCAAAAACTGGGGAGCAGGGCAACAGTAAAGCTTGAGCCTACTCTTAGGATGCTGCTTGCTTATGCTGCCCCCACTGGGTGGTGTTGTTCTGGTTGTGGTTGTGTGCATTGTTGACTGTGACCCTAAGGAGAACCTATCTCATGGTTTTCTGGGGCTGAGAGTATGTGATGAATTCAAGGTCACCCAGTGGGTTTCAATGGCCAAGCAGGGAACCAAATCCTGGTCTCCAGGGTTGTAGTCCAATGCTCAAACCACTACATCATGCTGGCTGGATTACCTACCTTCCAACATTTCACAGATGAAAACCAGGTTATCTTTGGCCAGGCACCATCATCAAAGTCTGGTCAAAGTGGCAAAAGTTATTAATGAAGCAGAACATATAAGCTAGGAAAGGCTGCAGCAGTTTGTTTGTGCCTGATTCTGCTGAGAAAGGCAAGATTCTGCCTCCCTTTTGCTGAACGCAAACCACTTTTGCAGATTGAACTCAATGGGCAGCAACTGAACTACACTGGAGACAAAGGGGGAAAGTGGGAGGAGAGAGAAATTAGAACATTTTAAAAATAGTTGTAAAAAGTGGGACAACAGAGGAGTGATTGGGACTGTTCCTCCCAGATCAGAATAGCTGAAGGGCATGGGACTTCAACTCCTAGAATCTCCTACTCAGCATAGACACTGGGAGGCTATAGATTCTGGGCACTGCAGTCTCCAAAATGAACTTTTTGAAGGTCTAGTGAACCCACAACATTTTCCCTCAGATGCCATTCTCCTGGACTGATTTTCCTCTCACTCTTTTCTCTTCGTGAACACTCACAAGCTTCTGCTCAAGAAAAGAGCTTGCCTGAGAGTGAACTCATTCTTTTTTACCATTATCTGGTCTGTTCTGTCTTCCTGTTTGAGCTGTTGGTTTGCTGCAGCTGCTTCTGGGCTTGCCACTGAAGCCACAGAGAACTTTGAAAAAGAAAAGAAAAGAAAGAACACCAAACAGAGTGGGGAATTCCCTTTTTTCTCTTGCATTCCTCTTACTCGTAAAGCAAGGATGACGTGTCTAACCAGGCAAAAGGCTGGGCAGGAGGATGTGTTTTATTTTAAGCCTTCAAAAGAAATGAGTAAGAATTCTCCTCCACTCATGCTGAGTTTGCAGACTGGAGAAGAGGAAGCCTGCCTACGGTCACCACAGTCCTTCCATCTTCTTCATGCAAGGCTCCTGTCTTTTTGTAAGGTTCACTTGTTCTTTTTCTGAAAAGTTATCCCTATAACATGCGTTGCTATGCAAGCTGGAGGATTCTGGGAGCTGTAGTCCCAAAAAGCAACTTTTCAACCTCTGCATGCCATTCCTTTCCTTTGGAGTAAGGGATAGCTATAAGGTTGCCAGCCTTTTTGCTGGCAAGCCTCCTGTGCAGAAATTAAAAATATTAATCTATGTGCCACTATGAACCTCTGGCTTTTCTTTCTTTCTTCTACCCTGCCTTTCTTCCAGGAATGAGACCTAGGGGAGCTACAGCAAAGCTAAAAGCACAGACATAAAATGAGAGCTAGCATGGTATAGTGGTTTGAGCACCCTGGAGACCAGTGTTTGATCCCCCGCTCAGCCATAGAATCTCACTGGGTGACCTTGGGCATGTCACACACTCTCAGCCCCAGAAAATTCCTTGAAAGGTTTGCCTGAGGGTCACCATAAGTTAGGAATGACCTGAAGGCACATAACAACAATGGATAAAAATAAATGCTAAAACACATTTAAACAAATCATTGCATTAGATTCAAAGCAATAACTCTTATCCACTCAGACAGGACATTTTACTCCCTAAGAGTTTGTGGTTTTGTTGCAGAAATTCACATATAACTGGACCTAAACGACATTTTACAACACTGTCCTCACATTCTTTTATTTGCTATCTATGCTGGCTGGCTTAGAGACAAAAATGGATGGTATAAAAAAAATCTCGACTGATATATTGCCTTTTTTGCCACTGGAATACTTTTCTGTCCCTCCCAATGTAATGTATTGAGATTAAAGAAAAAAGACCCATAGCATTTTTGTTTTGGTTTGGTGTTTGGCAAGCCACCACACCAAGAAACAGGTATGAAATATTCTGGTCATCAGTAGGTTGATCATCTAGAGGTGGAGGGACTGGAATTCTCAGTGGATTCAGGACCAGAAGGTAGCCCTTCTGCTAACTCTAATCTTAACCCTCAAAACATTGCCATTCCAGGAGGGTCAGAAAATATCCCAGACTGCACTCAATGCAATTTTAAAGATCCTTCTAGATTCCTGTAAAACACACACACACACACACACACGTCAAGAAAAAGTATGGCATCAGCCTGTTAAAAGCCTCTTCATTCTGTCAAATTATTATGATTTTTGTAGCCTAATTTCATTATTTTTCTTGTTTTCATTTGCATTCCCTCACCAAATAAGTGACTCAAAGAGAGGGCCTTCTTAGCGGCTGTTCCCAAGGTTTTGAATTCCTTGCCAAAGAAGGGTAGACTATTTCTTTTACTGGTAAGCAGGATTTTTTTTGGCTCTGAATGGATGGGAGCTTTTTCACCCTTCTTATCCATTTGGTTTTAATTGTGTTTTAACCTGTTTTTACAGATGCAATGCATTTTGGCTTCCTTTTTAATTTGAACATCACCCTCGTTAGCCATCTTGAGTACGATTTTCAGAAGACTGGGAAAGATATAAACTGAAAAAATAAGGCATTTCAGTCTTTCCCATTTCAGGAAAGGAGAAAGCTCCACCTATGGAAGTTCTGACGACCACATATATCTTAAAAGCAGCAGAGCCATACCAGAAAACAGTTGGCAATCCCAAATGATCCAAGCATCACTTTGTCTCAGGAAGCTTTCAGGGACCAGCTGTTTTGTGAACTATCAACATGCCAGCTGCCTATAATCCGTATTAACAGTGCTGATTGCTGCCATCAGAACAACAACAGCTTCAAACTTCCAAAATTACAAGTAGCTCATCCTTCTTTTTCTTTCATAGACTGACAGCTGTTACCACTGGGCAAACCAATATTTGCAGCTGATCTTGCACAAAGGAGAACAAGATTGAGTACAGATCCAGGTTCTTTTAAAATAATCTTATTATGGGCTATGTTTCCACATCACACTACACCACACTTTATCATGACGTGCATAAGCAGGAACAAGCAACAGAGAACTTCAGTCTCATGCACTCTCCTCTTGCCTGTCTTCCTTGCACAAAATTAGCTTTTCTTTCTCTTTTGCAGTGGTCATGTCACCTGGACTGACAAACTGTGGTTAACAATAACTATAGTCGGTTTTAAACAAACAAACTTCAAACTAGATTGTGAAGTTCACTTATTTTCAGCTAATCATACATTTCCTGGTTTGGTTGACAGCTGAAACTGTGGTTTACTAAAAGTGGAAGCAAATACTTCTGAACTCATCCTCTTGGCCACTGGGTGGAGTCAGGGTTTTCCTGATCTTATTGAGAAAGACAATTCACTTCTTCACTTCTTCTCCAGCTTCCCAACTGGTATATCTTCAGGTCAGGTTTCCGTGAGACCAATTTATGACCTGTTTGTTTGTTTATTATATTTGTATGCCACTTTTCTCTGGGAATGGGACCCAAGGCAGCTTCCAACTGTTGCTTGTGTGCAAAGAACTCTAGTGTTTTCATTAACCCAAAATTCTCCTCAACACAGACAATGGCAAATAAATAAATAAATAAATAAATTGGACTGGAATTCCCAGAATCCCCCAATTAGCATATCCACTAGATCAGAAAGGTCTAAATCAGGAGTGAGAATAAGGTAGCCCACCATAACCTATTGGACTGCAACTCCCAGCATTCTTCACCATTGGCTATTCTGATTAAGGCTGTTCAGACTAGACCAGACAGATAGTTTTCAAAAGCTCTATCTAAAAAAAAGAAGAAGAAGATGTCATCCTACCTAGCCCCCAAAGCCAAATGCTCAAGGAAAATGTTCACAATAATGCAATATCCCATCTCATATCAAAAGCTAAACAGGATTAGGCTTGATTAGTACTTAGAAGAGCGATCACCAGGGAACATCAGGTGCTGTTGGGTACATTCAGGAGAAGACAACGGCCAACCACCTCTGAAAATCCCTTGCCTAAGAAAACCCTATAAAATGCATTGCGTTGCCATAAGTCAAAAGGTGACCTGAAGGGATATAGTTTATTATAACACATTTTCTGCAGCTTTTCCTGGTTTTATGTCCTGAGTGCAGATTTTGCAACATCTTGGTAAGCAGTTCAATAGTATGGAGCAGAAAAGTTTCAACAACAACAACAGAATGTCAAATATCCACTATAACTTCATCAAGAAATTTTCCTTTTCTACAAAAATGTAGCAATAATGTAATGGGTTCAATTTCACTCTAATGAAACAATTGCAAATTACACACACACACACACATCCCGCTTTGGATAATCCCATCCCTAAGGAAAACACATTGGGTGTATTAAATTTGTTACATTAGCAGCTTTCACCATGGTTGTCTTATTTGATTTTAAATAATAATGAATGTAAGTGAGGTAGGTGAGTTGTTAATTATCAAAATAGTTTCCAAGTATCCCGCTGGAAAAGACTTTAAAATACATACTTCCAAGCTGTTTGAGTATAACCTGCCTTACAAACTTCAGTCCTAAAGTCAACCAATGGCTGGATTAGGGGCTCTAGGAAGCACTGCAGGTACTTCTCCACCAGCACAGAATGGAACTTTTCTCATGAGAAAAGATGCCAGTACAGGTCCACAGTTACAAGTGTCCTCCCAATAGGGTTCTGCCAATATTGGGGATTAAAACAGGGCATTCCAAATGGCAGAGTTGGTCTCCAAACTGACCAAGGGACAGCTCACTCCAAATGATGGCAGGAGAGACCCACCTGGTTTGAACAAGGAACCCCCTGTCCCAGATGGCATTGGAGAGTTCACAGAGATGGCAAAACACTTCTGGAAATGGTTCAAAACTACACCAGACCTCTTCCTGATTTCCCTCCCACTGGAATCAAAGAGTACAAGACCCATCTGTTTGTCTATCTAACCTCTCACCCCATTTCTGTCCCAACCATAGAAAGCCAACAGGTGTAGGCAACTGCAGCAGGTCTGGAGGTCATTTTTATCACCTGGGACTCTCCAGGGGCCACACGGACTACTGAAAAACAAAACAAAACAAAAACAAAAAGTAACTGGTAGTTAACTTCTGGTTCTCGAAAACAGTTGCTTGCTCATTTGTTTATTTTATCGTTAAACAGTACAGGGAGGCTGTGCAAATTATTTAAAGTAAATTGTAGTGTCTGGAGGCTTCCACGAGCATCAATTCACCTTCACTTTTGGCCAGAAAAAGATTGGTCTGAGGATTCTGGAGGTGTTGAAGGCCACGAAAACAACCCTGGGTGCCACATGCCTATTCCTAGCTTATAGTGTGGTGGTCACTTTGCCACACAATCTCACCAGCATCACAACAGAACTGCTCTGCCTATGATTTCTGCCCCCCAGGAAAAATAATATTTTTATTCATATTTTATGCCCTCTCGTCTCTACCTACAGGCAGGGAAGTTGAACCACATTCGAGATATTCATGGAGCATATACAAATTAACATGGTGTCTTTTATTTTATTTTTTATTATTTTGTGAAAGGCACTGCATAGAAACAGAAAGGAGAGTCAGTATGGTATAGTGGTTTGAGTTTGGACCGTGACACTGGAGATCAGGTTTCAATTCCCTTCTTGGCATGGAAACTCACTGTGTGACCTTGAGCGTATCACACATTCTTAGCCCCGGGAAACTCGATGATAACTTCATCTTAGGGTCACCATAAGTCAAAAATGACGTGAAGACATACAACAACAACACAACAAGAAACAAGAAATGCTACATCAGATCAGAATTGATTCAGGTAGAATCTTTTCTAGAAAATCTGTATCACCACTTTGAAGGACGTCCAACTGCTGGGATGGTAGAGCCTTCCCCTCTTTTATTTCTTGTTGAAAGAGAGGAGATTTCATTTGTTGTCCCCATCCAGAGCATCTGAGACTAAACTAAATTTCTAACACTTGCACTCATTCTAGGGGGACTGCAAATTTGAAACAAAAGCAAATACAAAAAAAAAAATCATTTCCTGTATACATAAAAGCACAGTACATTTTCAAAAGACCTCCCCTTTGTGCTATATATTTCTTCCCTTTAGTTTGGGGAGCATGGATTCATGGGGACAGGGACTGAGGAGATGATTTGATAGCTGGCTTATGTCAAATGAACCAACCTTTGCAACTACTCCAACTCTCACACCCAGCTCACATACTGAGGTGTCCCCCTTTGTCCTTACAGTAAAAGCGACAGCTACTGACACGAAAAAGACAACAGAACACAATACCAATACTTTAACAAGTCACACAAAAGATTTAAGGTGCCAATTACTTCTTCATCTCCCCAGTAAGTTTTCCATAATATTCACTATCACTTTATTTAGCCTACTGCTGTGGTTTGGAAAATGAAAGGGGGAGCAGAAACCCCACACTTACCAGTAAACTCTTTAATACCACTTCCTCATGTTTTTTCCCCCGTGGAGAGCAGACCAGCGCTGTAATGCCTTAACAATTAATTCCCTTACCTCTTTCTCTCTCCCCCACAGTTTAGCCAGCCTACTTTGAACAGATGAGAACAAGACATATTGTCCCTGAACGCAAGGAAATCAGTTGTACGCTCAGTAATTATCAGTGAATATTACTAATCCCAATAGAGGAAAGAGACCATATATATAAAATTCAAGCCAAAGTAGGCAAATATGCCATGGGGGTTCAGGCAGTGAGTGAGCGAGGCAGGCAGGCAGACAGGCATGAAGGACGGAAGACAGACAGACAGACAGACAGACAGACAGACAGACAGACAGACAGACAGAGAAAGGAAAAATTCTAATTACAAATTAAAGCAGAAGGCGTGATTCTAGTGAAGTAAATTTATGGCGTTAATGTACCATTTGTCTTCCAGGCAAGTTACGAAAGGTCATTTGTTTTTCATGGCAAGTGTTGAAAATAGTTTATGTTGAGGGTCTAACTTAAAGGAACAATGTCAGAACCCTGAACCCTCGGGCCCAAAATGACCTTTCGACGTGGATGGAGAGCTCTAAATCCCTTTATGTCTGCAGGTCCCCCTCCCTCCATTCCTCCCACTCACCCTATTTCATCTCACCCATTCAGTATGAAACACTTTATGACAAGGAAATGGACTGCAGTGTTAATGCACTTAACTCCATACTACTAAATCTTTAGTTCCAGCTGCTTTGCTGCTGTTGGACATCCATGGTAAGAGACCTAACCAATGTGGCCCCTTTCTAACGTCTTAAAATCTGTAGAGATGGATGCTTCCCACTGGGCCAGATTCTGGTTTTGCACATGTCTCTAAACATCTGCATATATTATTCCCTTCAAAATATAGACCATAAACCCATTCAGTATCTTCATACATGTTTACTCAAAGGAAAAATAGAAGAAAGGCATTCAGTGAGGCCTCTTTTCCAGTATAGTCAAAATCAGTTTGACTGTAGCTTACTCCCTAGTAAAAATGCAAGGATATTTATTTCTAGTCCCTGTTGGTTTTGTAGGTATTCAGTAATAAATTGGTTCTCATGTGCACTTTAAATACACACATAAAAACGCAACACTTTTGCACTTATTTTCAACTGCAGCGTTCCTGTGTACATCTTTCCATTATATATTTGTGTACATTTTCCATTATTATTTGTGTACATCTTTCCATTATATATTTGTGCACAACTTCCCCTAAAGTGTACATGTTACACAGAAGCTACCCCAAAACATGGTTTTTGTAAGCATCTTTTCCTAAAAATAGAATATTTTATTTTGTAATTTCCCCCCAAAATGTCTATGTTTCTATACAATTTTGAGCTAAGAGTTCACATCCCTACAATTGTGTGTGTGTGTGTGCGTGTGCACCTATGCCTTAAAGTTGTCTATCCAGTTATGGTAACCTCATGAACTTCATAGGGTTTTCTACACAAGGAAGACTCAGAGGTCATTTTGGGCCCTTCCACACTACGCTGTTATAGTGCTCTTATTCCACTTTCAACATCCTATGGAATCCTGAGGTTTGCAGTTTAGAGGGGAGCCTTCAGAATTCTCAGTCAGTGAGTTCTTTGGCCACAGTAAACTACAAACCCCAGAATTCCACAGGATGTTGAAAGTAGAATAATAGCACTATAACAGTGTAGTGCAGAAAGGCCCTTTGTAGGTTCGTTCCACTGAAATATAGCCTACAACACTTGGTATGCAGCACTGGCTATTTTGTTAGAGGTCTCCCATCCAAGTACTAACCAGGGCTGACCATTCTTAGCTTCCAAGATCAGATGGGATCTTGTACCTTTAAGGTATTTAGGCCAGTTCTACAACTATTTAAAAAAATATCTAAAAAGTACTTACTTTCCAAATGTAATTGATTGAAGAGGGGTTTTTTATTACTTTATAATTGCAATGTACTATCTTCATTATTGGAAACAGGAATTAATTTCAGGTTTTAATTTCAATTACACTTAAGTTCAATGAAATTCAATTCAATTTCAATTTAATTTGAAATTAATTTCAATTACTTTCAAGTCCTTATACATGTCACATATTTTTTAAGATGCTGCACCGTTACATATTACAGATAAAGAGGAAACATGAAACTGTTGCTTTGGCAAGAAGATCTCATTGTAACCCACAAAAATCAAGTAACATGTTTCAGAAATACCTGTTTCTCTATATGAAGTACAGTACTCAATTAGGTTGATTAATTTAGGGTTTCTCAGTGATGTTGTTTCACCTCCTGAGTTTTTACCAAACTTTGAACTTCTAATTTCAAATAATTCAGGTTTTTTTTAAAAAAAAAAATCTTCAGCATTTTATAACTTTTTTTAAAAAAAATTAAGTTCTGGGCATTGAATGGGCACAATTTAAGGTCTTTATTTTTACCTGGAATTTTTTTTAAAAAATGGCTTGGGTTCATGTTATAAAAAAGCCACACAAAATGTCTTTCAGTTACGGTAATTTTCTAAGGCCTTGCTCTGCACTGTGCCAACAGGACAAGCAGACTTTGCCGATAAGTGAGACAAAGTCGTTTCTAGTGATGGCACCAAGATTGTGAAACCTCTTCCCATGGCCTCTAGACTGTCATCCTTTAGGCAGATAGCTAAGGCTCTTTTTATTTCCTCCACTAATTTTCTCTAGTTATGGTTTTCTCTGTTTGAGTTTGGTTTTTTTTTAATTGTTGCTATTTAAAAAAAAACTTTGTTGCTAGTTGTAAACTACCTTGGGAGCTTTTTCTAGCACTCAAAGAAGATACAGACATTTTATAAATAAATAAAAAGAAAAATAAATTCGTAAAGCTACTTACAAGATTTTAAAGAGGTTATTCCCCTTTCCACTTATAGTATATAAATGCCGTAGTTATTAGAATCCATGCAGACTTGGGATTACTTCTGTGTATTTGCACTCAAGACAGGGAGTAGCAGAATCCCTGGTTTGGTTATTGTCGTCAGCTAATCTGTTCAACTGAAAGAAGACCATTTTGTATGAGCACATGTCTGATGCTGTTTCTAATACTCTGGGCATTGTTGATTTGGTTGGAGGGATGGGATGGTCTTACTGTTTGTGGGGGTATTTATATTGATTTTTTTAAATTGATGCTATTACATCTACTTTTCTAATATTGGAAGTTGCTCTGAAGTTCTATGTGGGAGGAGGAGGGTTGAAGATGCAAGAGATAAGTAATATACCATGCAATCCCCATATGTACATATTCAAGTCCCATTGACTTCCACAAGGCTTACTACCAAGAAACATCTCTGAATTGCACTACAGTTCCTGGAATCCTGTGCCAACAGCGAAGAGAGAAACTTCTCTAAGTTCTTCCCTCAGCTAAGTAGGTAAACTCTCCAACTGTCCCAATTTGGCAGGGGACGGTCCCAATTTGCACTGTGCCATCTCACTTTTTCAGCTACTTTTGAAAAGGTCCCAGCTTCTCTCTCATTCTCTCCTTTTCCTTCTTTGTCCTCAACTTACTTGAACTGCTGCAAACTGAGCTTAAAAGTGCAAAATATTCTGTATTCAATAAACTGAGCAGGAGGAGAGGAGAGGAGGTGGTGGAATCGTGCCCTTCCCAGTAGGCTTAGGCAGAAGCAAACTCCTGCAGTCTCCACTAGCTTGTGTGTTCTTCCTCACTGATAACTATTGCCATTTTGGCCACGTGTGTCTTGGTTTTCACTTTTGAAATGTTGGAGGGTATGCAATGGTGACCTAAATAAATACATTAAACCAAATTGCTGGTGACTAATATTCACAAAGATTCCTATTGAACACAAGAGTGTTAAGCACAAGAAAAGGCTGCCCCACCAGCAAACACCTTTGAAAGGCAGACATTGTTCCTTTGCATCAGTAGGCTCATGTTGTCATTTGCCAACACTTCACTCATTTTATGAGCTGACGTGACACTCTCTGGGTGTCAGCAGAGAAAAACAGCAATGCGACAAAGCCAAAGAGATTATCTTGAAGCTCTTTAAGTTAATTAAGCTTCAAATCTTCCCACATCAGATGTAAATATTCAACATCAAGCAAAGGTTTGTCCTTTCATTACACCTGCATTTCTGCTTTCCTCCAAGAAGCTTTGGGCCAAAATATGGAGGGCCACCTCATTTTATCTTCACCAACTTTCCTCACCAAGTTCACCTAGCAAAATCCACAGATGCATACCTTGCAACATTTCACAGATGAAAACCGGGACATGTAGGGCCCAGCAACTTCAAAGTATGATCAGGATGGCAAAAGTTATTAATGAGGAAGACATAAAGCTAGGTGAGGTTTCTAATGGTTTGCTTTTTCCTGAGCCTACTGGAGAGGGTTCCCCTCTCCTCCTCTGCTGATTTAACTGAGTGCAAACTTACTTTTGCATCTTGAACTCAGTTTGCAGCAACTGAAGTGGGCTGGGAATAAACAGGGAAAGTAAGAGAGTGGGAGTTCAGCTATTCAGTGCCAGAGACTTTAGCACCATGAGTGCAATACAATACAGACAATGAAAATAAGCCTTGTTTGTTATGTGCCTTGACTTTTCCAGTGCCAGCAGACCAGCACAGATCCTCACCTTCTCCAGCTTTGAAAACAGAAAATAACCACTTTGTTTCAGGCAAGAGGACTGTTCTAGTGTGTTTTTCACTTGGCAGCTAGAAGTAAAACACACATAAATACCCAAGAGACCAGCTTTAGAGTTGTTGTTGTTTTAAATAAATAAATAAATATCTGCAATCAGAAGAAGAACAACACTGTGAAACAGAATGGCTCAAGAAGCTGGAAGGCATTAAAAACATTTGTTTTCCTAATGGACTTGTCGTACAAGCTACTAGACCAACACGACATTGCACCTTAGGTGTTGTTGACATGAGAAACTGATCCAGAAGACTGCCACTGACACATCAAGAATGGGTAAATGGGAACTGCAAGAGCCATAATTTACCTGATGCAACACAAAAGTGGGATGGAGCGCCATAACAAGAGTGTATAATAGGCAGAGACAAGCCTAGCACAGGGATAAGAAGATATATCTCTTCTACTTCAATCTAAACAGCTTTCAACTTCCACAACATTATCCAAAAACATCTTGTCAGAATTTCTTCCTGGATTCTGGAGTTCTGAATTACAAAGGTTTGCTTCAGTGGTGGGACTGGTGTATTAAGATCAGTCATAATCAAAGAATCATAGAGCTGGAAGGGGCGTCATGGGCCATTGAGTCCAACTCCCTGCTCAGTGCAGGATCTCCAGCGAAAGCAACTCCAACAGGAAGCTGTCCAGCCTCTTCCTGAAGACCATTCAGAGAAGGAAACCCCACCAGCTATCTAGTAATTGGTTCCGCTGCTGAACTACCCTTACTGTCAAGAAGTTCCTTCTCATCTCCAGTCAAACTCTACTCTCCTGCAAATTCAAACCATTAGACTTTGTCCTACCCTCTGGGGCAGCAGAAAAAAGGCCTGCCCTCTCCTTTCTATGACAGCCCTTCAGGTATTTAAAGAGTGAAATCATGTCACACCTCAGTCTTCTCTTCACCAAGCTGAAGATGACCAGCTCATTCAACTTCTTCTCATATATTTTGTTCTCCATACCCCCTATCATCCTCGCTGCCCTTCTCTAAGCCTGCTCTAACTTATCTATATCTTTCTTAAAATAAGGCACCCAGAACAGAACACAGTATTCCAAATGAGGCCTGACCAGTGCAGATTATAGTGGGAGTATTATTTCCCTTGACTTGGAAACTACGCTTCTATTAATACAGGCTAAAAGAGCATTCTCCTTCTTTGCTGGGGCATAACACTGCCGCCTCATGCTCAGCTTAGGATCAACAATAACCCCAAGGTCTTTTTCACAAATATGACTGCTGAGCCATTTCTGCCCCATTGACAGTGAAGACAGTTCACTGTTCCAACTCATTTTCAGTGCTGACATTTGATATGGCATTACACAAAGACAGGATATGGCATTACATGGATATACACAGTTTGCTACAGCTGTACAGTTTGCCCTGTCCACCGTTCCCTCTATATTGTGAGTATGCACATATGCTTTGACATAGGAAAGAAACCAGACTAAAATATATCTAGACAGAGACTATGAAATGAACGAAGTTTAGGCTTGTTATTTCTAAGTGAACTTCCACTGATTTCAGGGGCTAGAATCATGTTGGTGACATACATACATAAATATTCCACCAATAGTACTGGGGCCACTGAAATTAATGGGACTTCAGTTAGACTTGTATGCAACTTTGGGGATATAACTTAGACATATGTTGCAGAAGGAGGTACTGAGTATTTCTTTATGCAACACCCTCTCTGCTCTGGCATTGCAGTTCTGAACCTGGAAGGATACTGGGAAACAACGTAGAACAACGTATGCTTTGTATGTGTGCTCTGTTCTCTCAGATGCAGAAGTGCAGTTGGACACTGCATGGTGGCTAGTATCTGCTGTTTTCTCACGGTTGCAGAAATGCAGCTGGATGCTGTCCAGCCACTAAATGGCTGTAGGGCTGTGAGCCAGCACTGAGAAGCTGCCATGCATGGAGTGAGAAGAGAAGGCACATGACAGCATGTAGGATTGTGGTCAGATTGGTTTTTTCTTATGACTAAGTCAACACCAAAATCTCATTGTTTTATTCCCCACCCACCTCCCACTTCAGTCTAGATATGACTGCATAAAAGAAGTAATAAAATTCCGTTCCTCTAGCGGTTAATGAATCCACATATGCACTTGCACAGATTGATTTCAACAAGAATCCAAGGAGAAGAAAGAAGAGGAAGAACAGAGTAAGGAGAAGGAGGAGGAAAATTTGATCAAGAATTTTGGGTGATGTTTTACCAATGTGTAGGAGCAGGGATCACAGATTACCAATATTTTAAAAGAATTACACAGAGGTTTCAATTCTTATTTAGCAAAAAATCTCTCAAAGCACCCTTGCATGCAACAATACCTAGATTGCTTTTCTTTTTTTCTTTTTTTCTTTTTTTTTTTTGTTAATGAGAAAAGAATGGAAGTGGGAAAATGATCCTGCCTTCATTGACATAGGGGGCTAAATCACAAGTCAATGGAAGAGGACCTTCTGTGAAGGCAGAAGGACCTAGGATCAATCCTGCAACTCCAGGTTTAAAAAAGGATCACTTGGAAGGCAATGGGACTGTCCTCTGCCTCAAACTGAAAAGTTGCTGCCATCAGAATAGATTTAGGCTAGGATCCTATTGGTAACATGTGCCATTGTAATGGCCTTAATTCTATTGCTTGTCCTCAATAGAGTTATACCCATTGAGTCATTAGGATTTACCTACATGTTGACTCACCATTCAGTAACGGATGGAATAGATCAGTGGTTCTCAACCTGTGGGTCCCCAGATGTTTGTGGACTTCAGCTCCCAGAAGCCCCAGCCACTATGGTCAATGCTCAGAGCTTCTGGGAGCTGAAGTCCACAAACATCTGGGGACCCACAGGTTGAGAACCACTGGAATAGATCCACTCTAATTGGGACTCACCAACAGGATTCCAGCTATGTCAGTTACACCAGTACAAGCGTTTTCTTATCTTTCCATTTACTTTAGTGCCACTTTTTCTGCTCAGCATGGACCCAAGGAAGCTCACATAAAAGGCAAAAACAAAATAAACCTTAAACCTGATTGTTAAAGGAAGTTAAAACATGGTTGAACAAGCTATTATGATAAAGCACCATTTCATTTTTAAAAGTATAAAATAGTTTGAAACAGAACAATAAAATTAAAAACAAAGCAAATACTCACATATCCATAAAAAGACACTCTGCCACCAATTAATCATTAAACGCCTATTTGAACAAATAGGCCTTTGGCTGATAGCAAAAGGAGAGAAGGACAGGACAGACTAGCTTCCCATAAAAGGAAATTCCATAGCCTCGGAGCAGCCACTGAGAAGGTTTTCTCCTATATCCTCACCACATTGGCCTGTCAAGGTGGTGAAACTAAGAGAAAGCCCTCCTTCAAAGATCTTAAAGTTTTCTCGAGTGCTGTGTAATAGCAAGAGAGACAGCATAGTGTAGTGGTTTGAACACTGGACTATGACCCTGGAGACCAGGGTTCGATTCCCTGCTTGGCCACAGAAACCCTCTAGGTTACCTTGGATGTATCACATACTCTCAGCCCCAGACAACCCTGGATAGGTTTGCCTTACAGTTGCCATAAGTCAGAAACAACCTGAAAGCATACAACAATGTAACGCCAGCAGAGGGCAAGCAGTGAAAGGTGAGAGAAGAAACTGCACTGCCACCTGCCAAATTGCTAAGGAGATAGGAGAACAGCTTCTTTGCTGACCGAGAGAGCATCTGCAGCCATCCCTCTGCCTCCAACCACAGCACATGTTGCCCCATTAGCTGTTCTGCTGCTGCCTCCTCCTCTTCTTCCAGGGCCAACAGAACCACAGCAAATATTGATCAGCACTACTCAAAGTGATGATCCAGGGACTGCATACCTTCCCACATTTCACAGACAAAAACTGGGACACATGTGGCCAAGCAACACCTGAGAGTGGTCAAGATGGCAAAGGTTATTATTAAGGAAAAACAGACAAGCTAGGAGAGGATATGGCAGTTTGCTTTTGCCTGAGCCTACTGAGAAGGGCAAAACTCGGTCCCCTCCTCTCCCTTCCCTCGGCTGAATCACCTGAATACAAACTACTTTTGCATCTGGAACACAGTTTGCAGCAACTAAGGTAAGCTGAGGACAAAGGGGGAAAGTGGGAGGAGGAATTGGGACATTTTTAAAGCAGCAGGGGTAAAAAATGGGATGACAGAGGATTAATCAGGACTATCGCTACCAAACCGGGAAAGTTGACGGGTATGTTGCTACTGCTGGTCTTCATGCTATTGGCTGCTGGTCCACAGACATTCTCCCAGAAAGAAACAGTTGTAGCCAATTGACACAAATATGGTGCTGGTCCCTGGTACATTAGGGGAAAGGCCATGCTAGTCCTTTACATCAGATAGTTTAAGAGGCACTAGAGTAGATGGACAAATATTGGATGATGTCAGGGAGAGTTACATATTTGCACTACAATTCCCAGAATCCCCCCCAGGATGCCTAGTGGTTTGCTATAAGGCAGCTTCTGAGGAAGAAAGGGTATACAAGTCTGAAAAGCAATGCTCACTACACTGCATGGGCTCATTCGAGGGGAAAGCAGCCTTGATTGAAATAATTGAAATTAAATGAAATGAAATGTTTGCCAGCATGAAAAGAAAACCAAGGCCCAAATCTTTGACAGAAACATAAAAGCAGAATTCTCCTTGTGCCTTTCATAATGGTTTTTCTATTGAGTTTCATTCTGACCTTTCCCAACACTGAAGGATATTGCCTTTCAGCAACCTTCATGTCTCAGCTCTTGGCTATTATTCCCGCTCCCATTGTTAACAGTTGTTAGTCACAGTTGTTCTAAATGTGCACTCTGGCCCACTGTGTCCAGAAGACAGGTGGTGAAAACTTGAGAAAGAGTTTATTCAGTGCTTTCGCTTTTCTTCTCCTAGCTCCATCTTTTCCACAAATCCACACAGACAAATGTCTTGACAGAAACCACAATGAGGGACATGGCAAATACAAATTATCAGATGTAATAAATATTATGTTACCTTGTCACAACTTAATAAAAATCAGATTACAGTAATACGGTGTGGATGGAGAATGGTTTTGACAAATGTTTGCAAAACTATAGCAAGTACAAAACGTAGCAAGCTGAATCATCACTTGAATTTATTTTGGGGAGCCTGTTAGTCCAGTGATGGCATATCTGCTTTATCTTACAGCTCAGTTCTACAAGTTAAAGCTCTGGTTTCCTCTTTTAAATGCTTTGGGGACAGGCTGTTTCAAAGATTGACTCATTTACTAAATGAATATTGAATGCTCATTGCATTCACTGTCAGGGGCCTTGTTCCACATTCTGTTGTCCTAACGTAAGAACTAAAGCAGAGCTGTACTGGGTCCAGAGGTGGGTTTTCATTATGTCTAAACAGGACAGACCCTTCCCACCTGTTGTACCAAGTCTGATACATCCCCCTTTAAACAACAACAACAACACTGTTTTGCAATAGGTTCACCTCTTGATCCTGTTATTAGTCCTCACTAGGACAGAGCCATTGAATCAATTTGATTTACTACAAGTTGACTTACCATTCAACAAGTGATTCAGTGGGCCTACTCAATGGGCTTTTGGATCTGAAACTCACATGGCAGAAGAGTCTTTTAATGAGGTAGGGTGTGTTCTTCCTTTTTAAAATTGTATGTTTTCAATACGCGTTTTAAACTGTTTTAACTTTATGCTCTTAAAAGAATTGTTTGATTTTTTTTTAAAAAAAACCCGTAGACAATAGGATTTCAGCTGGACTTGCTTTGACTTGTTGCAAGTCACCTTGGGCCTTCTATCAAGAGAAAGTCAGGATGTAAATAAAATAAATTGTTGAGACTAACCAAGTGGAGTCCAGCAATGTTGATTCCCCCTCTTATTACTCCCCTGGCTGACCTTACGGTGGCTATTCTATCCCTGCAAGGGGCACCAAACTCAGAGGATCATCTACCAAGCCTATCAAGTCCAGCCTTCTGATTCCCACAGTGACTGAGCAGTTGCCTACAGGACAGACCTGAGTGCATTAGCACCCCCCTAGTCTTGATCCCAAAAGCTGATATTCATGGGAAGAAATATAAGTTAGGGGCCTAGGCTCAGAAGTAGAAATGCTCTCCAAGCACCCCGCCACCTTTCATTGCCATCACAGAAAGGCTACATTTTTTAAAAAAAATGACATTTAAGAACTGGGAGGCCTGGACAAGAAACACAAACACACACACACACCTCTATGCAGTGGTGGTGCCAGTTCCAATAGTCCTTTTTTTCCTGGAGCAAATAAGGTTACCACACTGTTATGTTCCTTATTTTCCCCTCTGGCAGGAACTGGAGGAGCAGGGCAGGTGGCATTTTCCAGCCCTGATTGGCTGGTCACCAGCAGCCCTGATTGGCCTCGTCCCTGTCCCTGTCCAAGCACCCAGACCAGCTCTGTTCCCTGTTTGTTCAGAGACATATTGCACACCGCTTATGATTACTAGAACTAGTATGTAGCCTCATGGGAGGGGCATGAGGGAGGGAAGATGAAAAAACACTAGTTTTATCTCTGTCTTAATTAACAAAACAGGGGGGGGAGGAGAATGCCATGCAAACAGAGCCCAAAGCAAATAAAATGCTGCACAGGGATTCTATTTCCAGCTGCTTCTGTCCTTTTATTTCCCAACTGCATTTCCCAACAGAGAATGACAAACAGGTGAGAATCAAAGATAGGTGGCAACCACTTCTTCAAGTGAAAACTTCCATAAAGACAGAAGACGGTTTGCAAAAATAATTATGTGCTCCTACACAGCAGCTATATTTTGAACCTCTGGATCTAGGTTAAAGAACATTACTTTCAAACACCTTCCTTAAAGAAAACTGCCTCTCTTTCTCTCTCTCTCTCTTTAAATGTCTTTGCTTCCAGTCCCTCTAGGGCAGTAGTGGGCAACTGTGGGAAGCTAGGGGCAGCAATAGCCCTCTAATTAGCCCCCTAGGAGAATTTGGGGGACTGCGTCCCCACCAAACCTCCCAACTGAAAAAAAAAAAAAAAAAAACACCTCCCAAATACCCTTCAATGCCCTCTAGGACGTGCTGCAAGTGACATTTTCACCATGTTTTCAGCCTCCCCCAGCAATTTTAGAACTAAGAGAGGTCTTATTTGCATTTTTAAAAAAGCTTTTTCTAGGCCTAAAATGGACTGTGGAGGCTATAAATGTGGTGAATATGCTCTCCATGCCCCTAAGAAGACATTTGGGGGGATGGTTTTTTTAACCATTTTTTTTATGGGAGGTTCTGAGGGGCCACCAAAACAGCCACACTTTGCCTTCTCATGCTTTAGTAGAATCCTTCTTGCCGCCCTTAAAACAGTTCTTTCAAACTCCCCAGCAGTTTAATTCAGAGCTTGAAATGTTACATTTTTAAAGATTAATTTGTTGCCTTTACTTGTTTCAAATGAAGAAAGTAATTAACTATCTTACCAGTTGCTTGTTGAGCAAATGTAACTTCCTCTATTACTTATTATCACTTTTTTAAAATAAAATTCCTTTAAAATAGAGGAATGGCCACAAATTCTCCCCAAAATAACCTCTGCCACGAAATAAAATCTAGGTATAACAAGTAAACATTATTTATAACAAACGGTTACCTCTAAATGGTACAGAAAGCAACATGTCACACATACATTTTTGCTTTTAATGTGTTGACTTCAAGCTTCAGCTTAACATCTGAGAAAGTAGCAGCACTATGGCCACCTCCAGAGAACAGCAGCCAGTTGACTACTTATTTTCATTGTAACTCATAACACATCTTTGTGGAATCACCTTGCATCTTGCATCTACCACATAGCAAACCAGAGCCCTGGAGGATGGAATGAGAAGCTGGGCCAAGGGCTGAAAAAAAATGTGTGAAATTTCTCTGAAAACAGCATAACATTGCCTAACTGTGCAATCTTTCATCATAGGTATTTGAATGCTGGATTTCAATTCCACATTCGAGATCCTGCATTGAGCAGGGTGCTGGACTAGATGTTCTCCCAGATGCCTTAGTTTATTTTTTTTTTAAAGCTGGTGGTTTCCAACCATGGGCTGATGGGTCAAATCCTCTGTGGTAGCAACATTTTTACGGTTAAAATCTAGTGTGCAACCAGCCTAGTTATGTGAAGATATGGTGAAGAAGTTACATGACTGATTTATCCACAAAGCAGAAAAAAAATGTTCTCCAGTAATAAGAAAAAAAGACTTCAAATCTTAAGATAGCTTTCTAGAGGGGAGATCCAGCATGGTGTAGTGGTTTGAACATTGGGTTACAACCCTGAGTACTTGCTTGGCCATGGAAGCTCACTGGGTGATCTTGAGCCCATCACACACTCTCAGCCTCAGAAACCCCATGATAGGGGCCCTCTCTGCACGTTACCTTTCTCCTGGAGCCATCGCATGGTGATCCCGGGAAAGTCTCTCTCAGGAGGGAATTGCATCTGATGAGTTCTCCCTCTGCACTGGCTGCCTGCTGGATGGGAGGAAGCGCGATGGCTCAGCTCCTACCTTCCTCAGCACAGCCTGGCAGTTTCTGAGGCTGCGCTGGAGGAGGAAGTGCAGCCATTGCGCTTCCTGATGTTCCTCACAACAGGTAAGTGCGGGAGGGACGGGGGAGGACTCCACAATCATGGATCATGTTCGGGAGAAACCCAAACATGATTTAATCCACGATTGCGATGGGATGGCCACAGGATGGCCAGGGGATCATGACAACATCATGCAGAACCGTCGTCGCAATCCCATGGCCATCTTGTGACCATTTCGCGTTGGAGGTGGTGTGCGAAAAGGGCCAGGGTCATCTTAGGATCACCATAAGCTGGAAGTCACTTGAAGGCACACAACAATAACAGGAGTTGTAAACAACTTGTCTAACTGTCCACATGTTTGTAAGTAATGCTGTGGTAGAACAACATCACTGTCAACGACACTGAGTTCAATGCAGGCATTTTAACAATAATCATTAGCATTTATGCAGAACTCTGTAATATCCACATCACTCTCTATCTCCACGCGCACACACACACACACCACAACCATGAAAGGTAGGCCACTATTATTGTCTTCATGTAATTGTAAATGTGGGAACATTGAGAGTGAATGTGGCTAGCTTATGGTTAATTAATAAGTTCATGGCACAGGTATGATTCAAGCCAGAGACTTATGGATATCTAACTCATTCGCTTAATCAGCATAGGACAGTAAAATTAAGGACAGGAATGTGAGGGTCAGTATGCGCACTTCATGAACTTCCATCCCCAACAAACAGGAAGAACTAGTGAGGCTCTTCAAAGAAAAAGCCACTTCAGTAAAACCACTTGAAGATGATGTACCATTGGTAACTTACACCAGAGAGACCAGCAAGGATGTATAAAGAGATGAAGGCTACACGTTGGAAGTGTCAGGACTACATTGGCTCGTTGTCCCATATGTGGTGGTGGACATGCAATAAAGCTAAACAGTCCTGGATGAAGATACAAAAATGATGCAAAAGATTTTAAAGTGTCAAGCACCTTAAAAATCCTGAATGTTACCTATTAGGAATCCAGGAAGAAGATACAACAGCGGATAAGAAGCAACATAAACTGGTATAACATATGTTGTTAGCAGTAAGATTAGTGTATGGAAAGTATTGTGAAAAAATCCCAGAGTTACCAACAGTGGATGAGGCTAAACAGACTAATGGCAATTGTCTAAATGGATAAGCTTACACACAGGATAAAAGAGAGATCACAGAATGAATTTTTGTTTGAACGGAAATGGTTGATTGAATTTTTTTTAAAAAAATCTGATGACAATAGGTTACGATATTTAAAATAAATGAGAAGTGTAAAAGTATATTTAGAAGATGTATTCTGTTTGTTGTTATAAGACATTGTTTTTATATAGATGATTATTATTTTTATTGGTTATTAGTATAAAGTAGTCTAGAATATGTTAACAATTAATTATGAGCTTGAGAGATTAAATAATTAAAATGACTAAAATGATAAGTGATAAACAACAGTTCATGATTATGAGATAAAATGTATGACTTAATGGTTAGGTGTAAATGTTTTAGTAATAGGAACTGTTTGCAATAAGGGGAGGAACCAAATTTTAGCTATAGAATCATAGAGTTGGCAGAGACCACAATGGTCATTGAGTGCCATGCAAGAACACACACTCAAAGCAGCCCCAGCAAATGGCCATCCAGCCTCTCTTTAAAAACCTCCAAAGAAGGAGACTCCACCACACTCCGAGGCAGCATATTCTATTGTCAAATGAAGTTCTTCCTGATGTTTAGATGACGTTTTGTTACTATTTGTTTAAGATATGTTTAGTTATGTTTTGTTAGTACAGTTATCCCTCCACATTTGCTACGGTTAGGGGCACATGACCCCCATGAAAGTGAAAAAACACTCTAGGCCCTCCCATACTGTATTTAATACACACATAAAAATATGATCATCATGTTCAACCCACTGTGGATTCCTTGGAGGCAGCAGGGTTCCTTCATAAGGCAGAAGTAGGTGGCTGGTGCGGCTCTGCTGCTGCCCCACACCATTTTTAATAGGGACTTACTAACCTCGTTTGCAGTTTGTCAGTCTTACAAGGTTTGCAGTCCCTATTAAAAATGGCATAGGGCACTAGCAGAACGGACAGCAAATAATCTGTGAATAATCATATCTGCAAAAGTGAAACCCATAAATGTGAAGGGCTGACTGTATTTGTTTTAGATAGATGTAGATTATGGTGACTGTAGATGTTTGTATAGATGTATTTTTGTTGTTTTGTATATTTGGATTATTTTTTTCCTTCTTAATACAATTTCTAAAATGTGGGGGGAAAAATCCCATCACATGTGAGGACTCATATATCTTCCACAAAAGTAGAACTTTATCTGTTGCAACCACAGAACAAAAGGTTTGCATAATTCCATTTTTCACTTTCCTTCTGCAGGCAAGTTAAATGGGATCATGATCATTGCTCCTGGTGCTTGTCCCTCTCCTGCTGTATGCTGTTTCCACAGAGCCTCTGTATTGCTAGATTGAAAACCGCTGCTCCTGGGGAGAAGGTTGCTACAGCTCTTTTTGTGTCATCCAACAGGGAGAAAAAAAGCCTGTTTGTTTGCAAAGGAACCAGGTTCGTTGTTTCATTTATGCTTGCCTCTCATATCTCACAAGAACCAGCACCAACAGATGCAAAACTAAGTTTTCTAGGGAAGAGGTTACTACAAATCACCTTATTCCATATAGTTATTTATGGTAAAGAATGGAAACAAGGGCAGTATCATGTCTATACTTCACATCTCTAGTATGCTCCATGCTCACACACCTTGTAGGCTGCTCTGCATGGCCAGTTCCAAAACTACTGGTGCAGAGAGCCTGTCTTGCAGCTGCAGAATGCATAGTCCTCAGTATGCAAACAAAATGAGAGCCATTGGCAACCCCCTGCAGTGAAGCTCATCATGATTAACTTGTTAAACAGGATGAATAATTTTTACCTTGGGTGGTGAGGTGACAGGACCCAGAGGGAAGCCCTGATAGTTCTGCAACTGTAAAAACTGTGGTTTGGTTTCTCTAGCTCAACACCTCCTCTCACACCATTTTTCCAGTTTTGTGTAGGACTGTCTTCCAATATGAGCCTGCCTGTGTTCTCGGATCTTCTGTCTCTCCGTTCTACCACTGTCTCAGGTACATTTGGTGGCCACACAAGAACGGGCTGTGAGGATCGTCTGCCTGTCCAACCACTGCCACCAAATGTGAGGACCTCCACCTGTCGCACTGCTACGGCACCAAATGTGGGGACCTTCTAGATGCCCCTTGTGGTTACTGTGTGCGATTTTATTACTATAATCCAACCAACAGACACGACCACCACCCTTGAACCATTGCTGCCACCACAAACACCATGTATCTAAACTCATCCACACTAGTAATGTTATTGTAGCATTCTCAGGAACTCAAATGCATAACACAAAAGTAGTTTAATAAACAGAACTATGACATACAATTAAAGATTACTTAATTGTATTGTTAGTTAACATATCTTAATCGTGACAGAGTCAGACTCTAACTCACATTCCCTCTTTGTCTCATTTTCCTAACTGAACCTAACCATTTTAAATTATCTATTCCCCTAAATAAATCTAATTCCTAACATTGACAGAATCCTAACTCTCTCTAACTCTCATACACATCAATCTTTTTAAAATCCCTCCAGACATTCAACAAATCACCATTAACCCCTCCCAACAAATCACTTATCCTATTACATTTACTGTACTTCACATATGTAACCATCCTTTACCTTAATTTTTCTAATAAACATAGCAACGTTCCCCAAAGTCAACACCATCACAAGGGCCTTCCCAGCGACTGCTCCCAGGCTTCAGAATTCCCCCCTTAGGGAGGCTTGGCTCCCTCCTTCTTTGCCATCCTTCCATTAGCAACTGAACACTTTTTTGTTTTAACAGGCATTTAGGAATAGACTATTAAAGATTTTAATACTCCGCTGCTTTGTTGAGTTTTTAATATATTTTCTTTCAAATGGATTTTTAATGGTTTTAATTCTATGGGTAGTTTAGCTGCATTTCAATGACAGCTTTTTATATGTTTTGGTCATGATTTGCTACGGTTTTTAAAATGGATTTATTTTTATTTTTGAATCCCTTTACTGGGGAAAAGAGAAGCCACTGTGGTGTAGTGGTTTGAGCACTGGGCTACAACCTTGGAGACCAGAATTTCATTGCCCACTTGGCTATGGAAACCCATGGGGTGACCATGGGTGTATCACACACTCTCAGCCTCAGAAAATCCCATGATAGGTTTGCCTTGGGGTCACCATAAGTCAGAAACAACTTGAAGGCACACAACAACAACAACAACAAATTGAGGGAATGTCATGATAGGTAGTGATGACGATGATGATGATGATGATAATGTGAAGAAGGAAAATGTATTCAGTCAAAACCAACTAACTGGTTAAACATCTAACAAACTTTTGATTTCTGCATAAAGCAACAGAAAGTCTAGTGGACCCTTAAAGACTAACACATTTATTATGGAACGAGCATTCATGGACACAGCCAACCTGATCAGATGAAAGCTGTGATTGTTGGAGACAGAAAGAAAAAAAAAATCCCTCAGCTCTGATTGTGATAGTAATATCATAATGTCTGAGCCGGGACAGGCTAGATTGAACTAGACAGACCTGAGGGAAAAAAAACAAAGCCACCAGTATGGAGAACTTAGAGAGGACAAAGAGCAGATGCCATAGAAACAGAGGAAAGTGTGGGAGAAAAAAAGAAAAAAACCCGACAAGATGAAAGCAATCGATACACAAGGACTGATATGATGGAAACTCAACAAGAAACGAGTGGAAGTTTTGTAAGCGCCAAGTGTTCTCATAACAGACAAAAGGCTGTACGTTTAGAGCCACAGGAACCCACGCACTCTGCTCTTGCTGCTTGGATTTCTTTTTTTCCCTGTGATGTTTTTCTCCTTTTTGTATTCTTACCAGGGAGGCTGATATGTTGGCAGAGAGTCAGCAGGAAGTCTCTCCCTCCCTCTCTCCTTTTCTCTCCCTCTCTTGTTCTCCCCAAATCTTTTTTTCCCCTGCCCTTTAAAAACAGTATCTCTGAACAGCAATAGCAGCCAAAAAAAAAAAAAAAAAGGCATGAGAAGCTGCCTTATATTGAGTTGGGCCATACATAGCTCAGTATTGTCAACACTACGGAGAGCCAAGATGATGTAAGGGTTTAAGATGTTAGACTAGGACCCTACTGTTGAGGTCAGTATTGTGATATTGCACCCCAATTCACTTACAGCAAGTTTCAAGGCTTTTGTTCACAACCCACTAAACTGAAGAACTATACATGACCAGGACTGGAAGACCACTCAGCCATCAAGTCCAACTGGGTGGCCTCGGTCAAGTCGTGCTCTCTCGGCCTCAGAGGAAAGCAATGGCGAACCTTCTCAGAACAAATCTTGCCAAGAAAACCCAATAACAGGATTGCCTTAGGGTCACCATAAGCCAGAACTGACTTGATAGCACCCAACAACAAAATTGCCAACACTGGTGGGCAGAAGGTGTACCTAGTAATCCTTGGCAGTTTTCCACACAAACTCTAATAAGGCTCAACCCTGAAATGAAAAGAAAGCTGGTGTGTTGAAGGTGGTATGGTGATATTGCACCATGGTCCATTTAAATCAAGTTGCAATACTTATGTGTACAACCTACCAGTTGAGGACCCACACATGCCAAACACAGGAGCCTAAGAAAAGCTCTGCTGGTGAGATCAGAGCTCCATCTCATCCAGGTGTGGCAATGTGTGGCCTTCCAAAAGTTCCGAAGTCACTAGACAAATGAACATAGATGGGAGTTGAAGTCCAACAACATGTGAAGGGTCACACATGTCTTATCCCTAACTTGCTCAAAGCCAGGTGTCTCTGGGTCATCGTCCTCTCTTGCTGTTACCGCTTACTCTTCACTGGCGTTTTGCTTCTGAACCCAAAAGTTCCAGTCAGAGTCCTCCCTGCCCTCATTTTGTAGCAGTGAATTCTCAAAATCAATTAGGTCAGAGGTTTTCAAAATGCTGACTTTCTGGGAAATATCTCCCCCATTACATTACCTAGCAAGGATTTCCTAAATGCTACAGGGCATTTTGGAGACTCTTCCAGGGTGTGTACTCAGTTCATCAACTGGCTAATCCTGTTACCTTCACAACCCATTGGACTATGACCTTGGAAACCCAGGTTTGATTCTCTTTTTGGCAATGGAAACCCACACTTCACACACTCTCAGCCTCAGAAAATCCCATGATAGGTTCACCTTAGGGTCACCATAAGATGGAAATGACTTGAAGGCACATAACAACAATACAACATATTCCCAAAGATTAACAAATGTTCCTTCCAACAACTGGACTGCCCCAGAGGTACATCCAACAGCAATCAGATTTCCAAATCACTTCTGTGTTTGTCTTAGAACAGCCTTTCACAAAACAAAACACAGATGGACAGATGAGCACTTCATAGGTGATGAAAAGTACGTGCTATGAAAAACAGACTTTCTTCTCCACTTGAGGGAGCACCTCTTCTAAATAAGTGCTAAATGACCTCCAATGGGACTCACTTCTGAATAGATTGCACTTTTCAGTAACACAGATGCAATATGAACAAAGTGCTTCCTCTTTATATATAAAAAAGAAAGTGTGAATTGACCTTTAAAGTCCAGCATGTTTCAAAAATATAGTAAACCTTAAAGTATATGTTCTTTTTCTGGGCTCTATGGGGCCCTTCATAAATGAACATCGCAAATACAATCACAATTCAAGTCCCATATATCCCATATAAACCAATAATACAACAAATTATATATTATATTGAACAGATATCCAATGTCCAAAAGTCCCATGAATCCACTGAAGGGCCAGTACAGGACTTGATTGTAGAATTTTTCTATCTATGCTGCTCAGCAGTACAGCAAACAACCTTGGGGACAAATCTTAAAGCCTAAACACAAGAGACAACATAGGTGCAAATACATAACAGAAATTCCACTATAAAGAATTTACCCTTTTGTCCAGCTCTAAGCACAGAACTGAAAATCTTGCTACCTTGATCAAAGTGAAAAGGACCTAATCTTTATCTCTAGCAATTGCAGCTCTTTTCCTCTTCAGCCGTCCTGCTTTTTCTAAACTCAACTGGTAAGAACAGCCCCTCTTTTAGAGCTTCCTCCATCCACTAGACCAAACCAATCATTCACAGAAGTTACATATACAACACTGGTGTCAAAAGGCTTATCACAATTTATTCCAGCCTGGGAAATAAGTTCACACACTGGTTTTCAAGACCCAGGACACACTTATAGATATACATGCACTTCTTCACTTATGGTGAATAGGAACTGCTAGCAGGTGGTCTGTCAGGTAAAACTTCTATGTATTTGGTCCTTTTCTCTCACATGCACATAATGTAGCTAACGTCCAGGCCTATCCTCATTCCAACGCTCTACAGACATACACAAGCATTGCATGCCACACTTACACACACATGAATATTTAAGTTCACAATAAATTTGTCTGTCCTTACCCTCAAATACACACAAGCCAAACAGATATGAACGCTAGCAATACTTTCCGTTCAGATAGATGGGTACCAACGTGAACAGCAAAGACCTCCTTGTTACTTTACCTTATTTTAAAAACAGAGATTGGGTACAAAGTGCAGCCCTCTGGAGGGCAATGCCCACATTCTCTATGACATTGGTGGTGTGGTCTGGGACTGATGGAAGTTGCAATCCAGCCACACATGCTCACCTTGACTTGAAAGGCTAACCTAGTGCTAACTTTATGCCAAGGTGATTACATGTCATTCTTCTTGCCTTATTACTTGGAAAATACTGTAAGCCACTTTAGATCCCACACTGGCATAAAGTCAGGATATTAGGCCATTTCCGCACTACACTGTTATAGTGCTATTATTCCACTTTCAACATCCTGTGGAATTCTGGGGTTTGTAGTTTACTTGGGCCCTCTAAATGCCCCTCCCTAAACTGCAAACCTCAGGATTCCATAGGATTTTGAAAGTGGAATAATAGCATTGTAACAGTGAAGTGTGGAAATGGCCTTAATTAGTACCATAGTACAGTTAGTACAATAATGTGCAACTATTCATTCATATTGAACTCCTCAAAATCAACCTCCAGTAATTATTCAATAAACCCTAAATAGGGCTAACTTCATTGATGTTAACATGATGAAAAGTGCTACCATTGGCCATTGACCTGATGGTGGGCAGTGGGGACAAAGAAATTGTTATGACTTTAACATGTATATCTGCTTTTCTAAACTCTGCATAAATAATGTACATAAAATATCTTGGAGCTTCTGTATTTGGTGGTAGGAGAAAACAGTCCTGTAAGTAGAAGTCAACATTCCAGCCAAAGTCTCATTAAACTGTTATGAAGTACACCTACATGGTAATGAATGTCTGCTCATCCATAATAATGAAACCACTCTGGTGCTAAATATTTTAACTTACTGTCAATGCACTATTGCTGCTGTTTCAGAAAAAAGACTTTTGTCATTGTTTATTCCAAACTCAGGTATTAGGCTTATCAACTGTGCTTTAAAAAAAATGAAAAAGAGAGCACATTTCCATTCAAGAATGAACATTATGTGATATTTCCAGGTAAGAATGAATTTGCCCTTTTTTAGGGAAAATCCAGACAGCTTTTCACAGTATGAAAGTTAGAATTTAGTCCTCTCTGTCCCTATTAAACTTCAGAATGAAATGCTACATCTTTGGTTCATTTTTGCTTTTAAAAACTAAAGGGACTTTAATAGTATCCGTTATTTATATAGGGTAATCCATGCACATGGCACTGTATAGAGTAATAGCAACTAACACCAAATACAACCAAATGCCATGAGGCTCTTCAGAGACACAGGCTTCTTATAGTGACAAGTTTCTATAGTGGCAGACTTGGTGTAGCTCAAGTAATTTGACAGTCTCTGTGTTCATATAAGGAAGTATCCAAGACCTTAATGTGCAAGCAGAGGCCATTTCCATGCTACGCTGTTATACTGCTATTATTCCACTTTCAACATCCTGTAGAATTCTGGGATTTGTAGTTTACTGAGGCCAAAGAGCTCTCTGGCTGAGAATTCTGAATGCCCCTCCCTAAACTGCAAACCCCAGAATTCCACAGGATGTTGAAAGTGGACTAATAGCACTATAACAGCATAGGGTGGAAATGGCCAGAAGAGCAGAGACAGTGGCAACAGTGATGAGAGGAGGAGATGGCCACAAACTGCCCGGGTTTAGAATGCCTGGCTTCAAGAAATCCTTAGCGAACACACAGGTGATTTTTCCAGTCACCTCTCTCATAACATCTTGACTCCAAAGACTCCACAGAGCCAGGTATTCAAGCAATAAGTGGCTCGGAGCTAGCCGTTACCCATTCCTCCTCCATTGGACCTCCTCTTCCCTCTCAGCTGCTGCCCCCATCCTTCCTACCCCTCCCAGCCACTAACACCTGTTTCTTTTTCTCCTCACTGTTGCCAACAGCATGTACCATTATGCACCACCATTTTCTCCTCTTCCTACATGCTAGTGAAGCTTATAATTTTCAAAGAAAAACATATCTTTTGAGTTTCTGTTTGGCATTTAAACTGATACTATTTCACCTAGTCTTTTTTTAACTTTTTTTTTAAAGAATACTTTTATGCATATTTGTGTTTCTACATTGTTTCAGAGGCCACAATGGGCAAAGAAGTGATCAACAAATTCTTTCAAGAAGATGAATGAACAAAGGAATAAAGTCCAGATGAAAGACATGCATTTTTTGCATGGATGAAAATTTGTACCTTTTTTTTTTTTTTGCCATTCCCCACACGTATGACTTTTTTTGCAAACACATTCTCTTGACATATATAATGTTTGTATATTGCTTCTCCTAATGTGCACTTTTTTCTATGCAAAGTCTCCCAAATTGTATTTCTTTTTCTCTCATTCTCTCTCTCTCTTCTTCTTCTTTCACTCTCTCTCTCTCCATATATATATTTGAGCAAAGAACTGCTCACAAAATTCAGGTCAATGTGATACATGAAGGACAATTAGCATTCCAGGACTATATCTTAGGCCATTACCACATGGCATCGCAGTACCCGCAATGGGGACACAATGGAAGGTTCATATAACATCATTGCAGTCCCACAACCAGCACATCCCCATGCATCATGGTATATTAACTTAACAGAAAAAATCCGTTAAGTGCCCATGATCAAACAACGCTCCTCTCAGCCCCGGCCATGCAGAAGAGGTGGAAGTACAATCATGTGCTTCCTTCCCCAGCACAGCCTGGAAAAGAGGCCAGCTATGCTGCAGAAGGCAGGCACGTGTTGCTTGCGTCTCCTTCCACAGGGAGCTGGCCGGGTGCAGAGGAAAGTGTGCTTGTCATGCTGCTATCCCAGAAAGGTGCTGCCAGGATCATGATGGGACATTGGCAGGAACCGGTAAGGTACAGAAATGACCTCAGTTTAGGAAGTATTAATGAGATTGATTCATATTAAAAAAGCAAAACAGATAAATTTCTGTCCTGTTCCTGCTCTTTTATCCCTCTATTTTCTTTGTTGCCAGTGTGGACAAAAAAATGCAGTACAGAACTGAAGAATACCTCCCAACAATGACTTCCAAGACACAAAAAGGGCACCTAACTAAGCCAAACACCTCATGCGCACACACTTTTTGACACTGAATCTGAGAAAACAGGTACAAAGACTGCCTGGAGCCATTATGAGCCATTTACACACAATAACATGGCATGGGATTTTTGCAAGGTGTAAATTCTGAAAGTTTTAATGAATGTTAATCATCTGGCATTTCCAACGGCACACTCGCTACTCAGCCATATGGTTTGCCTTTTACACCTGTGTATTTTTTTCCCCAGCTGTTTTTCTCTTTAAACTGTTTTACCTTCCTACAGTGGTACAAGTATGAATATTGGAGAAACAAGACTACTGCAGCCTAGACAGTAATTCTCCATGGTTTATGTACTGTATGTTATTCCCAGGGCTCTGGGAATAAGTGTGAATGAATGTAGTGGAAAAGTGCTGACTTATGGTAGGAGCCTAGCATTTCTACTGCCTTACTGAAATTAATCTTGAACGAGGAGGGTAGTGCTTTCAAGATATGGTGGTCCTTTCTTTTTCTGGGTGTGGGGGTTAACTGTCTACCCAAATCATAGATCACAAACTTGCTCTGGCTGCAAGTTCATGATTTATGCTAAGTGGGGTTAGCCAAAACAATAGCACACAGGTGATAGAATCCATACTGGGAGGGGGGAAACTATGGTGGTGGTGGTTATAAGTATATTCCTTTATATTCTGTTTTTCATCCAATATTGGGATTCATGCCTATTATAGAACATTAACATCTGAACAGATTAAAAACATACAAAAAATAAGTAAAAATATATAAAAAGTTATTTTTAAAAGCAAATAAACAACCAATAGAACTAAAACGATTCAAAAATTCTTTAAAATACAGGATTTTTTTTTAAAGTTACACTTAACTCTGAGACCAGAGAAATATGGTGGAAGAATATTTCCAAGGCACGAGTGGGAACTGTGCAGAACATAAGCCATATGAAGCCTTTGAGAGATTCTTTGTGGCACTCAAAATTTGGGAAAAAAAGTTTCATTCCTCCTCAAAAAAAAACCCAGGTTCAGACCAAAAATAGACTTCGGGGGCCCCATTTTGGCCCATCAGTGTTGTTCGACCATCCTTTGGTCATCCGCAGCATCACTCCTGGTCACAAGGCATATCAATGTGGTCAGCCATGGGTCTGGAGGCATCATGTCTAACTCTAATCACAGCCCATGGGATGCTCTTAGTCAGGAAGCTATGGTTAGGTAATTGGTTAATGTTACAAACAGCCAAAATGTATTTAAATTTTATTCAAATATCATCATCTCTCTCCATATCATTTAAAATAGGAGGCAGCTGACTCTTGCTCTCAAAAAGGCTTAGTTTCTAACATGTAAGTGGTGACTTATATATTTAAAACTATGTAAATGATAACATTGCGTGCCTCTTTAGTGGCCAACATCCTATTGAGAAGCTACATCATCATAAACTGACTTACAGCTGCATAAAACTTAATTTCACTGTTCTGAAACATTCATATTCTCAGGAAGGTTGCAGACACATCTATACCGTTGAGACTGCTGCATAAGTGAAGCCGGCAACACAGCCAATGTGCAATAGGTCTCTTTGCACAATAGGAGAATCCTTTGTGCAATGAGGCATCTTGTGTGGTGTTCTGTTGTGCATCATTTTAATTCACTACTATAGTTTCATATCATGTCATCAATGCTGTTGTACCATCACATAGTTATTTAGCATCACTTGTGATACAGGATCTCAGCCAGTGTTTCAAGTAGCTAATCTGGGTCTGCATTCTTTTATTTGTTGGCAAACACTCAGCATTGATTCCAGCCAACAGGGGTGCAAGGTTTGCTGCTACTTGACACAGGAAGAGAGGCATCATCATTTCCCCTTCCTGGCATGCTTCCTTTTTTGCATCTTTCTTCTCACTGCCCCCCGCAGCTTAGCAATCATGATTTTGTGGCTGCAAAAACTGCCAAATACAGCTATCTGGAGAGATGCTGAGGACCAAGTTTCTCAGTGCCCCCCACCCATCCACAGAAAGAAGCAATGTGGGAGCAGGAGCTGCACAGACCCCATCTCTGTGGCTACTACCCCCATGGCAGCCAGTTCTGATGAAGGATCTATCAGAGCAAGACATTTGGGCCTAAGCAATCCAAGAGAGGCTGCCCATCTCATTTCTCATTCTGAAAGTATCCCCTAGAGTAGCGGTTCTCAACCTGTGGGTCGCGACTCCTTTGGGGGTCGAACGACCCTTTCACAGGGGTCGCCTAAGACCATCGGAAAATACGTATTTCCGATGGTCTTAGGCTCCATTCTCTCCTCGGTGGTGATGTGCAAGCGCGAGCCATGCGCTCATGTCCTCCTGCTCCCTTTGGCGGGAACACGTGTGGCCGCACGTGCTCCTGCCAAAGGGGGCAGGGGAACACGAGCACATGGCTTGTGCTTGCGCACCACCACTCCTGGGTCTTTTCCGCACGTTACCTTATTGCGGAGGTGGGGGGTGCCCTCTCTTCGCTGCTCCTTCATCCCGCAGCTGGCTTCCTGGTCGCGCAACCACCATGCCCCTTCCTTCTGCAGTGCAGCCTGGGAGCTGTAGGCTGCGCTGGGGGGGAAGGGAAGGGGCTGTCTCGCAACCAGGAAGCCAGCTGCGGGACGAAGGAGCAGCGAAGAGAGCACCTGGTGCAAGAACCTGCTTGCGCAAATGGCACCCCCCCACCTCCGCGATAAGGTAACGTGCGGAAAAGGCCCAGGAGTGGTGGTGCGCAAGCGCGAGCCACGTGCTCGCATCCTCCTGCCCCCTGTTCAGAAGGGACTGAAATCGCTCCCCTTCTCTGCTACTGGGAGAACCTCCATCTGACAGGCCAGCTTGAGGGGACAGCGGCAGCACAGGGGGCAGGCCCCCTCCTCGCCACGGCCCCTGCTCCACATGCCATGGAGTGGGGCACTGCAGAAGGGCCGAGGGGCTGCAAGGCGGCCCTATTCCGGGGGGGGGCGAGCTGCACCCGGCACAAAAAACAAAGGCGGTGGGATTCCCCCCCCCGGCCAGGGTCGACACTCTGGAAACTTTTCCCACACTGCCCACCCCAGTGGAAACGAGAGCGAAGCAGAAGCAGAGCCCAGGGGAGTTCTTGGAGTTTTTTCCCGGGGGAGATGCACGGCTCCTCTTCCCTCCCTGCCCACCCCCCCCCCGTTCCTGGCCAATGAGGTGGCCTTTGCGGGGGGGGAAGCATTGTAAATAATAAATAAATAATTTTATGGTTGGGGGTCACCACAACATGAGGAACTGTATTAAAGGGTCGTGGCATTAGGAAGGTTGAGAACCACTGCTCTAGAGCAAGAGTGGGAACTGTATGGTCTTAAGGCTGCATGTAAATTAATTAATTCAGCTGAAGAGAAGAGGAGGCGAGAGGATGGAATCTTTATCCTCCTAGTAGGCTAGGGAAAAGCAAATTGCTACAGCATCTCCTAGCTTGTATGTTGTTCATTCATAACTTATTCACAACGTTTGCTATCCTGACCATACTCCAAGGTTGCTTTGCTACGAATATCCCATTCCTCACCTGTGAAATGTTCCATGGACCGCCACTCTGATTGTCACTGATCTAGCCAAAACTGACTGTGGGTCTACCGGCTGGCATAACTATGCCTGTGTTGGAAGAGAAAGAGGAAGTAGAGCAGTGGTTCTCAACCTGTGGGTCCCCAGATGTTTGTGGACTTCAGCTCCCAGAAGCCCTGAGCATTGACCATAATGGCTGGGGCTTCTGGGAGCTGAAGTCCACGAACATCTGGGGACCCACAGGTTGAGAACCACTGAAGTAGAGGCAGCAGCAGAGCTGGGGAAATGGTAGGAAAGGTCATCTCAATGAGGAAGAAAGCTGTCAAATTGTTGCAATTTCTCCTAGCTTGTGTGTCCCTCCTCATTATTGTCACCTTGACCACGAGCTGCTTGGCCAATACCCTAGTTTTCATCTGTGAAATGCTGGAGGTATGCATGGCTCCGAGGTTGGCTAATAGTTGTTGATGGTTACTTTGCTGCTCCACCTATATATATGCTGCAGTGAGAGAGTAAGGCTGGCAAGACTCTCCAGAACTGTTCCTATGGTACATTAGTGAGGAGGCAACGGCACAGGCCTTCCAAGGATTGAGAAAGAATGCAAGTCACCACCCCTTCTGTTCTGCCATCTGAGGTGGGGGATCTACCCTAACTCTTCCAGAAATGCATCAAGGAAACTCATTGGTCAGGCAACACATTGCCTGTGTCTGGTTGTTTCAGCCACAGCACTGAAGAGACGGAGCAGAAAAAGTCAGCCCAGAACTTCTCTTTTTAAAGCAAGAGATGCCAAGAACCCTTTGAAATGTTCTCTTTTTTTAAACATTTTTAACACTTTTTAACACTTTTAAATTTTGATTCCCCCCCTCACACAGTTGGTACTTTTTGTGAAAAAATTGTCTGTGCAAAAACCTCAGGAGGTTGCACAAAAAAAAGCACCCCCGCACCAAAAAAACCTGGGGTTTACACTAAATACACTGCGTTCTACACAAAGATATTGTCTTTGCACCACTTCATCAATTTTCACACCAGCAATAATAATGATTAATATAGTGATGTTGGTGCTGTAAGTGATAAAGGAAGGAATGCCAGAAGGAGAGTTAGCTAAGGAACAACTGTGTGAATGTGAGATCATATACAGCCACCACTGAAAAAGACCACAGCATTAGCTTTTGGGTTTTTTAAAAGCTTTTATTGTCATCTGGAAACAGTCTAATTGGTTTTTTCAGGCTCTTGACAAAATATTCCTCTTTCTACCTGTGCAATTCCTAGCAGATCTCTGTAATTTACAATGTTTATTTTCCAAGTTCTTTACTTCTGTTTAAACAGCTGTTCCTCGGCATACGTTGACTTAAAACCATTAAGGAAAGTGGGGGAGAGAATCTGAAGCTACCCATTGTGAACATTAAATAAAGCTGCTGTGGGTTTCCTAGGAATAATCACAAGCAGCAGGAAACGAGTTATTTTTATTTTTCCACATCATGAGGCAAATAGCGCAAAAAAAGACATGTGCCCAATGCACGGTTGCACACTTAAAACATCATGATTTATGTTGCTCAAAAGGCAAGAGGGAAGAAGCAAACTGAAGCAAAGGCAGCAAGCTAGTCCCACCAAAGCTCTGTTGTGTGGACTAAGACAAACAAAAGGCTAAGCTTGCCCAGAATATCTAGCACATTGCCAAACCTGCATATCCCTAACAAATGGTATTCATAAAAACAACAGTGCGATACAGAGAAAACTCACATGAGGAAGAAACTCACATAAAGTGTGTTTGCATGTTCTCTCAGCAGGTTGCCAGATACAGAACAGCTGGACAATTAAGATTACCCTAATGCAGTGGGTTTCAATTGGTGTTCCAGGGAAACTTGAAGCTCCACAGAAGTTTACTAGGAGTTCCTCAAGGAGAAGATGAGCAATGGAGGACAAGTTTTCTGTCAGAAATTTTGTTCACAATCACTGTAATGTAAAACTAATTGTTAATTGAGTGTGTTCTTGTGGTACTCCAAGAAAGCAAAACTAAAGTCATGCGAAAACTACATACATTTTTGTGTACAAACATGTCTAGAGGCCCTAGATATTAAACTACATACATCCCAGCATCCTCTGTAACATCCAGAGGTTAAGTTGCAGAGATCCAAGAGTGCCTCAGAAGACAAGCTACTATGGAACAGATTCCTTCAAGGAACAAAGTTTGTACAACATACAGCTAGTTAGTAGATACTTGTGCCAGCTCAGGAATAGAGATCTGCTGGAAACAACAGGCTGTCTGAAAGGGCTTTCTTTGCCATGGAACCCAATTCAGGGATGCCCTCCTTGGAGGTCATACTGATGCCAACATTGATTTCATTTAGGTGTCAAGTAAAAACATGGCTATTTATTAAGTCTTTGTACCTCACTGATTTACTTCAAATACTATACATCTCACTTTTATCATTTAAATATGTTTTGACTTAATGTGTTTAATCTGGTTTAGACTACTTTATTTCTTTTGTTTTAAATTGTTTTAATCTGTCTGTATTGATCTTACTTGTATGCTACCCTGAGATCTTTTGATATGGAGTGGGGCAGAAATATTTTAATAAAATAAGTACCAGTGTATTTTCGCACAGATGCAATGGACTAGTCAAGAATAGGAATATATACACATGGGGATGGGTAAAAAAATTGTTTCAATTCATTTTTGATAATACTCCACTAAAATTTGCATCTTCCGTCATACTGGGGATGAAAAGAACTTTGAGATTAACTTGAAATGACTGAAGTCAAATGGGGGAGGCAGCTAAAATGGACAGATTCATTCATTATTCTAGATTCAAGGCTTGGATCTTACCAGTGTGGGTTTGAATCCCAGGGCTGAGCTCTTACTAGCCTGAGTTTGAATCCCATTTTATTCAGCCATGTTTGTAGTGCTGAACAAGGGTGGGGACACCTTTTTTCCTAAGTGTACCTCAACTTTAATATACACAGGGCAGCTACAACACGGCCCTCTCCAAACTGAGAACAGTTACACCTACTGAATTTGGTGATTTGAAATATGGTGCTGGAAGAGAATTCTATGCATACTATGGTAAAAACACATGTAAATAGGTTCTAGAACAACTTAGGCCAGAATTGTCAGAAGATGCCAAAATGACCAAATTGAGTCTGCCATACTTTGGACATAACATAAGATGACATGACTCACTGGAAAAGAAAATAATGCTTAGTAAAGTGAAAGGCTACAAAGGAAAAGGAAGACTACATTGCAGGTGGATTTTTTCAGTTAAGGAAGCCATGGCTATGAGTATACAAGTCCTGAGCAGGCTAGCTAATGATGAGGACTCTCACTCAACGGTTACGGTAAGTAGAAGTTGAATTGACTGCAAACGACAACTGAATTTGAAGTCAGCGTAAATGGGGGACAATTTCATGTCTATTCATTTTTTAAAAGAAATATGCCAAAATTCACACATTGCTTCATATTCATGATGAAAAGAACATGAAGTGTAAAACACTGAAAGGTGAGAGAAAGAGAAGCTGACAGATTCTCCAATCCTCATATGAAAGGTTACAATTTTGTTAAATATAGTTGAAAGGAATCATTGCTGAGATAACCCAAATTAACTTCAGAAGTCTGCTAACCCAAATGAATTGTCTTCTCATTCTATAGTCAGCTACTTAATTCTCGCTTTCCACTTCTGCACCCCCATTTATTTTCTCACTTTTCCTCTCTCTCTGATCAATCATGCCTTCAAATTAATGAAGAAATTTAACTGTATTCATAAGTTTGCAACAAGAAGGAAAATATAGTTATCCTCTGTTGGATCATTACGACTGCAAACAATAGGATGAAGAAACTGATAGGATACTTTTTAAAATTAGTAATTTGAGAAGTTGGTCTAGTATGTTTTCATATATATTTCCCACTGACACAGTGGGGTAAATCTTTACTGACGTTTTGCTAATGAACTCACAGCCAACACCAGCAGTTGACTCTGAGGTGCTAATTGAGCAAAAGAATGTGTTGGGAAATGGGTGAAAAATTGTCATGGAAAATGTATTAAGATTTCAAAATTTTCCCAGAAATTGCAACCAAATATCTCAAGCAACCCAGGAGAACTGGCTTCATTTCTAAGATACCTCCTCAGATAAAAGGCAACCTGGGGCTGTATGGAGTACTGTAAGCAATCATAAGTGAGTACCTTTGGGGCCTGTAATCCTGTTAGTGGCTTACCCTGAGGTAAGCCACTAGTGCAGTCCACTACAATTCTGGTGTAGAGTAACTCTGAGATAGCTATTGTTGTTGCTGTTATCTCTCATCAGGTTGACTTTGACTTATGGTGACCTTGTGAATGAGAGATCTCCAAGATCCCTGGTCATAAACTGCCCTGCTCTGCTGCTGTTAAATTTACACAATGCAAACAGGATCTTAGCCTTTCTTCTCATAGTTCATAGAATCATAGAATCGTAGAGTTGGAAGAGACCCCAGAGGCCATCAGGTCCAACCCCCTGCTATGCAGGAACACCCATCAAAGCATACTCAACAGATGCCATCCGGCCTCTACTTAAAAACCTCCAAAGAAGGAGACTCCACCACACTCTGAGGCAGCAGATTCCACTGCCAGACAGGTCTGACCATCAGGAAGTTCTTCCTGAGGTTCAGATGGAATCTCCTTTCCTGCAGCTTGAATCCATTGTTCCTTGTCCTAGTCTCTGGAGTGGCAGAGAACAAGCCTGCTCCTTCCCCAACATGACATCCCTTCAAATATTTAAACATGGCTATCATGTCCCCTCTCAACCTTCTCTTCTGCAGACTAAACATACCCAGCTCCCTAAGCCGTTTCTCATAGGGCATGGCTTCCAGACCCTTCACCATCTTGGTTGCCCTCCTCTGGACATGCTCCAGCTTGTTGATATTCTTCTTGAATTGAGGTGCCCAGAAGAGGACACAGTATTCCAAATGAGGCCTAACCAATGCAGAATAGAGTAGTACCATTACCTCCCTTGATCTAGACACCATACTCCTATTGATACAACCAAGAATCGCATTGGCTTTCTTGGCTGCCACATCACACTGCTGACTCATGTTCAGCTTGTGATCTACCAAGACTCCTAGATCCTTTCACATGTACTGCTAACCAGCCATGCATCCCCCATCCTATATTTGTGCATTCCATTTTTTCTGCCTAAGTGTAGCACTTTACATTTCTCTCTGTTGAAATTCATTTTGTTAGCTTTGGCCCAGCTCTCCAATCTGCCAAGGTCATTTTGAAATTCGATCCTGTTCTCTGGGTATTAGCAACCCCTCCCAATTTGGTCTCATCTGCAAATTTGATCAGCATGCCATCCACTCCTTCATCTAAGTCATTGATGAAGATGTTGAATAGCACTGAGCCCAGGACAGAACCCTGTGACACCGCACTAGTCACTTCTCTCCAGGATGAAAAGCAGCCATTGATGAGCACCCTTTGGGTTCAGTCAGTCAACCAATTACAAATCCATCTAACAGCAGCCCTGTCCAGCCCACATTTTACTAGCTTCTTTGCAAGAATGTCATGGGGAATTTTGTCAAAGGCCTTACTGAAGTCAAAATATGCTACTTCTACAGCATTCTCTTCATCTATCAAGCTTGTAACCCTATCATAAAAAGAGATAAGATTAGTCTGACATGACTTATTTCTGAGAAATCCACATTGACTTTTAGTGATTAAGGCATTGCTTTCTAAGTAATTACAAACTGACTGTTTAATGATCTGCTCTACAATCTTTCCTGGTATTGATATCAGGCTGACTGGGTGATAATTATTTGGGTCCTCTTTTTTCCCCTTCTTGAAGATGAGGACGACATTTGCCCTCCTTCAGTCTGCTGGGACTTCTCCTGTTCTCCTAAAGTTCTCAAAGATTATTGCAAGTGGTTCAGAAATTACTTCTGCCAGTTCTTTTAATATCCTTGGATGTAATTCATCTGGCCCTGGAAACCTGAATTCATCTAGTTTAGCCAAATATTCCTGTACTACTTCTCTACTTATTCTATGCTGCATCCCCCCCCTTCCTCACCTGCTCCCCGTCCCCCAGGTTGAGTACTTCTATCCTTATGGGAGAAAACTGAGGCAAAGAAGATATTGAGTAGTTCTGCCTTCTCCCCCCCGTTATTAATTGGCCATCTTCTCCATGCAGCAACCCTAAAATGTCCTTATTTTTCCTTTTGCTGCGGACATATCTAAAAAAGCCCTTGCTATTGTTTTTAATGTCTCTGGCAAGCCTGAGTTCATTCTGTACTTTAGCTTTTCTGACCTTCTCCCTACATATCCTGGCTATTTGTTTGAATTACTCTTTGGTGGTTTCAACATTCTTCCATTTCCTGTACATGTTTCTTTTAACACTTAGCTCAGCTGAGAGTTCTGTTGTCAACCATTCTGGTTTCTTTAGACACCTGCCATTTTTCCTCCTTATTGGCACAGTTTTCAATTGTGCCTTCAGTATCTCACTTTTAAGAAATTCCTATCTGTCGTGAACATCTTTCTCTTTTAGTATTCTTGACCATGGGATTTCAGCAAGTAACTCCCTAAGTTTAGAGAAATCAGCTTTCTTAAAGTTTAGGATGCATGTCTGGCTACACTTGGCTTCTCCTTCCCACTGAATGACAAACTCCAAAACAGCATGGTCACTCCCCCCCTAAGGATCCCACCACCTCCACCTCATCAACAAGGTCAGCCCTGTTGGTGAGGATCATATCTAAAACAGCCGATCTCCTTGTTGCCTCTTCCACCTTCTGGACCATGAAATTGTCAGCAAGGCAAGTGAGGAACCTGTTAGGCCTTGCTGTCTTGGCAGAGTTTGACCTGCCAACAAATATCAGGATAATTGAAATCCCCCATTAACACTGCATCTCTCCTTTTTGAATGTGTGGTCATCTGCTCCAGAAAGACCTCATCCAAGTCCTCAGGGTGGCCCAGAGGCCTGTAGCAAACCCCCAAAATCACATCCCTATTGTTTCTCACTCCCTTAATTCTTACCCAGACGCTCTCAACTTGGCTTCCCAGATTTAAGTCATGGATCTCTTCACAGGTGAAAACATCCTTGACATATAAGGCTACTCCTTTTCCTTTCTTGTTTGGTCTATTTCTGTGAAACAGGTTAAACCCCTCTCTTCCTACATTCCAATCATGATATTCATCCCACCAGGTTTCAGTGATGCCTATTAAATCATATTTATTTTGTTGTACTAAGAGTTGGAGTTCATCTTGCTTATTTCCCATGCTCTGTGCATTAGTGTAGAGGCACTTGAGACAATGTGCCCTTCCTGGAAGTCCTGTACTAAAGTTACTTTCCCTCTCCCTGTTGGTCTGTTTTTCTGCTTGGCCTGCCCTATCTATATCATTTGGGCTATTTTTCACAGCACTCTCTGAATCCTCGCCCAGAATAATACTGTCTCCCTCCTCAGTCAAACTCAGTTTAAAGACCTCCTAATCCATTTTGCAAGACAGTTAGCAAAAACATTCTGGCCGACGGTTGTGAGGTACAGGCCATCCCTTGCCAGAAGACCATCTTCATGGAAATGGGGACCATGATCCAAAAACTCAAATTGCTCCCAGCAGCACCATCTTCAGAACCAGTTGTTGATCTCCACTATTCTTCTTTCCCTTCATGGGCCATGTCTTTCCACAGGGAGGAGAGATGAAATGACAACCTGCATACAAAGGTCCTTCAGTTTCCTACCCATAAGCTCATAATCCTTCGTGATGCGGTGAAAGCTGCTCTTTGTTATGTTGTTGGTTCCAACATGAACCAAAAGGAGGGGGTTACGGTCAATGGGCTTGACCAGTCTCATTAGCCTCTCCGTTATATCATCGATTTTGGCCCCAGGGAGACAGCACGCCTCATGATTGATCTTGTCCAGGTTGCAAATGGTCGGTTCCGTTCCTCTCAGCAAAGAGTCCCTGACCATTAGAACTTGTCTCCTCTGAGGCTTGTCCTGGGTTACTTGACAAGCAGATTCTGTCATGGCCACCTGAACCTTTTGTTTGTGCTGAGACTGTTGGTGCTGCTGCTGTTGGATGTTGTTCCGCTGGTGTTGGGATTCCTGTTGCTGATGTTGGATTTTCTACTGATGACGTTCCATTACCTCTTCCTGCTGTTCTACTTTGTCATTAATAAGATCAAGAACTCAGAAGTGATTCTGTAGCTCAAGGGTCTCCATTTGGCACCTTGCCTTTCTACCTCTGTGTGTCACATTCCTCCAAGCATCCATCTCCTGGTTTTGTGAACCAACTTCCTTGTCCGCTAGCTCCTCCATGCACTCTGTCTTCAAAAAAAGTCCTCTCAGCCCTATCCAAGAACTTGTCTCCCTCCTTAATAATGTGAAGATTTGAAACGTGTGCCTCCAGCTGTTGAACCTTCTCCTTCAAGAGGGCGACCAGCTTCCATTTGCTGCAGGTGTACCCAACAACGTCTTGTGGCAGGAAAAGAAATATGTGATAGCTGTGGCAGGTGACCGCAACACCTCCCTCCCCCTCCATACTTGATAGGCTAGATAGTTGAACTGGAAAAGGTAAAACTGGGCTTTGCCATTAAAGTCCCCTGGTAAAACCTATGTCAACTCCCCTATTTTTCAACCTATCAAGAGAGGGTGCAAATCTATAGTGCTTATAGTCACTCCCTCAAGGCGCCAACCCTACCTAGATGGCAGATTGACTCCGGACGGCTCAAAGAAATTAAGTCTTGCTAAGCTTTGGTAGTGAAAGCGTGCGTGCCCTCTGGGGGGAAATATAAAGAGCTGTTAGCTCCTCCCCCTAGCTCGTTAGCGAGTCAGCTAGGACTAATGGCTGCTAGCTCCTTCCTCTAGCTAGTCAGTTAGACCATGTGCTCAGGGACAGCACACAGCCAGAGAAAATAGACAAACAAACAAATGAACAATCAAACACAGCCCCAGAAGCCTGTAAAAGATACCCGGTCAAGATGTCTTCTCAGACACAGCTCACCTTCCACTTTCTCCTCTGGAAATGAGTTTGAAGACCACTGGGAGCAAATATAAAGAGCTGCTAGCTCCTCCTCTTAGCTCAGTTTTTCCCAATGTAGGAAAGCCCTCAAGATGTTTGAGACCATAGCTCCGATCATCCAGAGTCAATGTGACCAATCGCTGGCTGACGAACACGGGTGTTGTAGTCCAAAACCTCAGGTGGATGTCAAGTGGAAAAGGTTGTCTCAGACCAATGCTCTATTTAGAGCGGCTCCAAACCAAACAACAGAGAAGGCACGGAGTAGCAATAGGTCTTGCTAGTGCTCTGGGGTCAAGTAACTGTCTAAGGATGGCATGTGATGATACCAGCCCAACATTGTGACATGTCAGCTTCTCACACAGTTCAACTAATTTTTCAACTGACAGTTCAACTGGCACAGTGATTTCCCATACTATCCAATCCCAACTACCTTGACCTGGAGCGAGCCAACATTCAGGGTTTAACAGCTCCCTTTTTACAAACGAGAACCCTTTGGTTTGCTAGTATCATCTACTGGATGCTAAAGGTAAACAGAAAGGCAGACAACATCCTGCAACAACCAATGGAATCAGGGACCGTGCAAAATGCGGAGAATATGTAAAGGTTCAGGTGAGAGCACAGAGTGTTGCAGACAAATGACACAGCATGGCCCAACTAACAATGTCTCTGAAAAGACAACATGTAACACTAAAACCACCATGCCACAAGATACAAACAATGGACTTTTCCATTTACTCAGAAGACATCTATTTGGGGCTTTTTGTTTTTTGGGGGGAAAAAAACCCTCCAGATTTCATCAGACCTGAATGATTAACATAACTACAGTACAATCACAGGGGTCCATGAGGTGGGGGGAACCTTCCCTAATTCATCTGTTCATTCTCAAGGTGTATGTGTGTGTGCTGTGGGGAGAGAGGGGTTGTGTGTGTATGTTTAAGAGAGAAACAGAGAGAGAATAATGTACAGAGGCATTTTATTGCAGGAAAATACTTGTGACAATACAGAATCAATATTCTGCCAAAAATATGCAGATGTTATGAGAAAATGCAGAGGAAGCTTTTGTTTCTGGGTTTTGAAGTACTAGCTCTCTAAGTTAAAGACAACAAAATCTTTCAAAGGCCAAAATATTAAAAGTCATTCTTATTTTGCACGTGCTGCGCCTATATGACAGGGGGGAAAGCTACAGCTGGAAAGCTTTCTTCCTTTGAGAAGGCTAATGTTCAGCACCCTGGACAGCTCTTTGAAAATCTGGATGGAAACGTGGCGCACCACTCACATTGGAAATATCAACACCATTGGTCAGACTATTTTATTTATTTGCTGAATTCATATCCCAACTTTCTCCCAAATGGGATCCAAGGCAGTTTACAATAGTATAATAAGATACGACTAATATATTATTTACAAAAGTTAACACAAAATAAACTGGGAGGATTATTTGGGGGGGGGCAGTGAGCAGGAGGATGCTATTTCAAAGGCAGACATGGACAGATGTCCTCATTCTTCAAGACCCTAGAAACCAGGGATGGGAAACATGGGACAATGCCATGCCTTCACCTAAACAAAATACAAAATAATGACCATGGGGGTAAGAAGAAAGAAATCTCACAACCCAATATGGAATTGGGGTAGGATGAGAATGCTAGTGGGATCATGAGACACACAACCAAAAGGAAACAGTAAGATGCTTAAAAACAATCATTCCATACACAAGACTTACTATCTTTCCTAATGAGTTTTTATTATTATTATGCATGTGTATTTTATCTTTTCTTTTTTTTAAAAATCTACAATTGCACATTATTGTTTCAAGGCAGTTTCCACCTGCCTGGGATCATGGCACGCGGAAAATACAGTTGGAGGATAATGCACAAAATGTGCCCAAATGCATTGTGCTTTACAGATCTATAACAGAGCTTGCAAATGATTCTCTGACTAAGCATTCGCAGGAGAGAGGGGGCATGCTGTGAATGTATATTATGAATAATGCATACAACTTGGCTAAATCTTAATGAATCCATTGACATTCTATGGGGTCCCATAACAGCTCTGTAGACCCCCACCCACACACCCTTTTCAGTACTGAATGCATATGTCTGTAGACACACACACACATACCTCCTAAAAAAGAAAATGCTTGAGATACTGTGATATTCTGCAGCCCCGAAACTATAAACATTTCAATATGGGGTCTTTCTGCACTACACAGTTATAGTGCTATTATTCCACTTTCAACATCCTATGGAATCCTGGGATTTGCAGTTCAGGGAGGGGCATTTAGAATTCTCAGCCAGGGAGCTCTTTGGCCTTGGTAAATTACAAACTCCAGAATTCTACAGAATGTTGAAAGTGGAATAATACCACTATAGCAGTGTAGAGTGGAAAGGCCCACAGATTGTGGAAAGGATCCTCCTAATGCAGTGGTTCTCAACCTGTGGGTCCCCAGATGTTTGTGGACTTCAGCTCCCAGAAGTCCCAGCCACTATGGTCAATGCTCAGGGCTTCTGGGAGCTGAAGTCCAAAAACATCTGGGGACCCACAGGTTGAGAACCACTGTCCTAATGGATCGTGGCTAAGAGGGGGAGTGGGAAGGATCAGGGGTCAGTTTTCACCTATGTATCCCCCCAACTGCCACACATCAGCTGGCATTCTGTTAGGAACATGCACAAATGTAAATTTACCTTCAGAAGACCCTGATATCTTAGTGCTGATATAATCAGCAGATATAGCCAGAGCCTTCTTTGAGCGTGCCCACATCTCCTCTAGATGATGCCTCTGACAAAGGCTCCCATAGAAATAAAAACTGAAATCCTGTTGACTGGAGTAGACCCACTGAATCAGTTGGATTGGCCTATGTGTTGACATACCACTCAACAATTCATTTAATGGGTCTACTCTATTTTGGATAAACTACTTGGATTCAAGCATATGTCACTTTTGTAATGTATAGTTTTACAGAGACTCAATATGGTGCACTGGTTAAGTGTGCTGGACTGGAACTTGGGAGAGCTAAGATCTAGTCTCCTCTGAGCTTGAAAGTTATTGGCTCACCTTCTGGTGGACGCTCTTCATCAGATCAACCTGTCTCATAAAACTTAAGCATGCATAGAACTGGAGCCTCAATCACACTGACTTGGTTATAAGCACCATTGTGCTTAACAATATAAGGTGTAGACTTATTCTATTGTTAAGCCTTCCAACTTGAGTAGACCTATTCAATCAATGGGACTTACCTAAGTGTTGTCTTATCAATTTCCTATTGATTAAACGGGTCCACTCTGGTTGGGACTAATAATTGGATTCAGGCCCAAAGATCCAGTTAGTACAGGTTCCTGTTTCTACTAGTGGTCATCCAAAAGCTTGTGGGAAGTTCTCCAGCCTGCTACCAAATGGGCTTACTTCCAATTTACCATGCCAAAGAGTTTCCATGCTTTGAGTGTCCAGATACCACTGGACTGCAGCTTCTAGAATCTCTGCCCTGTTGCTCATGCTTGTTTGATAATAATGGGAATTTTACCCAAACAGCATTTAAGGGTGTGCTTTTGAAACTGGGAACCACTGGGGAAGAAAGGGCATTTTCCATCTTTCCCTTCTAAAAAAAACTGACATTCTGAGCTACCAATCTATGCAGCTCTATGGTAAAGTAGAGTACTCTAACACCTTCCTGCACCAGGGAACCAATGCAGTTGGTGCTGTAGTATCGGAAAGCATGGCAACCATCACCATTTTGCTGTACATGTATGCCCCCTGCATGAGTGGAGAGGGTCCAATGTGTTCTCCAACACCAGGAAGTTGCCCACTCCAGTACAGATGCACCAATTGGGTGAAGAATCTCCAGTCTTCACTTTAGCCCTGTGTCCCTTTGAAAACCATGTGTAAGCCATCTGACATCTATAAGTAATGAAGCCGCTTGTTAAACAAAGCTCCTCATAACCTCACTCTACAATCATTGCACGTGCCTTTTCTAACACTATTAAATGTTCACAACTGCTGCAACAGCCTGGATTTGGTGACCTTCACAGATTATATCCTTTGTACGTCACTTTCCGTAACCTCTGTGAATAACATAAGGAGTTGCCTTCAGATTTAGTAGAAGAGAGCAAAAGGTCAGGCTGGCAGATAACAATCCTGGGAAAAAGAAAAAAACTATTTTGCGCCTGGTTTGGACCCACCCTATCACCATTTCAACAATGGCTTCCTGGATTCCTGCTTCTTCTCTGTCTCTCTCTCTTTCTCTCTCTCTGCTTCCATTTTGGAGGGGGGGTGAGAGAGAGAGAGAGAGAGAGAGAGGGAGGGAGGTCTCTTGCTGGCACTTTCTCTCTCAGTAGGAAGCAAGAGTGTTTGTGATATCCATTTTGATACAAAACTGAAATTAGGCCTCTGAAAATAGCTAATGCATAGAAAAAAGGACACATTTTGTTTGGTGTCGGCATCTTGTGTGTCACAAAATTATGATTATAGGTTACCGTTAACCCTTGGAAGATGGAAGTCAATACTACGGCTCCCCGCTGGGTTGAGGAAATCGTAAGCGCTCCCTCGGCAGATCTTTCAGGAGTGCTCTCTGATAAAGAGGACGATTCTGTTGAACTGTGCTCTTCCTGAGAGCTCATTTATGTGAAACAGAGCCAACTGCGTTGCCAGTTAAACAAGGCAGGCAGGAGCATTAAAATGTCCCACCATCACAGTTCCTAGCTGTTGAACGTACAGGCCTTCAGCTGCACTGAATTTTAAAACAGGTAAACATTCAAAATCAGGAGTGGGCAACTGCTGAAGGGGGCTTCATTGGCTTCCCATGGACCCTTGGAGGACCATATTTTCTCCTGTTAAGCACTGCTTTTTTATTTTTATTTTTTTTAATTAGTAAAAAGCCCTCATGTTCCCATTAGGGACCATGTGGGGCTATTTTGCTTTTAGCTCTCCCTGGGCTATTTTAGGCCCAGAAGAGGCCTTTTTTTCAACCAGCAAGTAAAGCAGAAGTTACCTTAAGAGCCACAAGTGACTTTTTTATTTTAAAAAATTGGGAAGCACTGTTGGATAGCCCCAGGGAGCCTCAGGAATCACTTCTGGAGTACACTTCTGGGTACAGTCTGCAGATTACAGTTTCCTACCCCTTCTCTAAATCAAGTATTTTTCTTTTAACAACAACTAGAATTTTGAGGAGCCAGCAGATTTTAAATGAAAGTAAATATGACTATTGAGGACATAAACTAGTTACATCATAAATAGTCTAAGATAAATGCAAAATGCTACATTTTGGCAATGGCAAGATCCAAAATCCAATGCACAGGTGTAGGAGGGGGAATGACTGGTCAGGCACTAGTTTATGTGAAAAGTTGATTGGTTTATTATTAATCACAACGTGAATCAGTAAGTGTGATGCAGCTGCAGAAATGACTAATGTGATTTTCAGGTGTGTTACCAGAACTATTGCTCCTGAGGCCACTGGAAGTAATTGTTTTGCTCTGCAGCAGCCAGATCAAGGGCAGCTGGTGGCTTCCATGTCAATGAGAGGGGAATTTGCTGTAGGTTTAGTTCCAAGGAAGTATCCAAGGTGCTGAACTCTATCTCTAAAGCATGTGCAGCACTTTGAATAGCTCATTTAATGTTTGGACTAAAACTTGGAATGGAATCACCACCCTGCTAGTATGGAAGCCAACAGCTATCACTGGATCAAACCTCATCTGAAATACCACGTACAATTCTGGATTCTATGCTCCACAAACTGGAATGCATTTAAAGGACAGAGACCAAGACCTATGAAGAAAGTTAAAGGAGATTGATATGTTTAGCCTGGAGAATGCAGAGCTGAGAAAAGTTACTTTTGGACTATAACTCCCAGATTCCCAGTACTGTCTGGGGATTTGGGGAGTAATATTCCAAAAGTAACTTTCCCAAGTGCTAAGAGAACACTGCAAGGGGAACAAGGTACTTGAAGTTATTGCACCTGAAACAGCCCTGTCTCTTATCCAAACCCATCAAACCTCTAAGATGGACAGAGAAGATGCTGCCCACCAGATTTTATGAAGTGGACAGACTGACGCAGATAGAGACGATCTCTAAAGGAAATAACTAGTGTTTTAATTGTATCTAGAAATGGGTGAATAGTACCACTGCTATAGGAATCTGTTTAAATTGTTTATTTAATTGTTTAAATTGTTTATTTAAACACTTCTATCCATGCTTTTATCACAGGACTAATCTCTGATACAATCTGATCCCACGAGCAAGTACTTACCAGTTGCACTATGGACTCAGTGAGTTTTGAAAGATTCTTCAAAAGATCAGAAATTCTTTAACATGCCTTGGAGAGCATGTTGTAATTTTATTTATACCTTTTTAAAAAGTAGCAACATTTATAATGAAGTTGATGGATGGGTGGGTGGATCAGTGGAACATCTCTTATTACAAGAGCTGTACTGGCTACTAGCCTGTCTCTTGGCACAAGTCAAAGTATTGGTTCTGGTCTATAAAGCCCTGCACAGCTTGGCTCTAAGCTCCATTGGCTAACAGTCTGTCTCCTGGAAAAATCAGAGTACTCATTATGACCTATGCAGTTTAGGTCTTGGTTAGTTGATGGATTCTCCCATAAAAGTCTTCACTGGATTCAGAGATCTTCTGGAGAAGCCCTTTTCTGGCTCCTACCACACTCACGGATATGTCTGGTGGAAATATAAAACAAGGCCTTCTCAGTGGCTGCTCCTAGAATATGGAACTCCCTTTTCACGGAGGTTAGCTAGTCCCTCCATTGTTGTCCTGTCATTGGCAGGCAAAGACTATTTTTTTTAAAAAAATCTGATAGACTTTTGGGAACTGACTGTTTTTCAGAAGGGGTTTTAATAATGTATTCCACCGCTTTTTAATCTTTTTTTTAATGTTTAAATTATTACATTATAGACAGTTTAACTACATTTCACTGATTTTTGTATTTTTTTGTGTGTTCCAATTTTGTAAAGTGTCTTGAATCTTATTTCTGAGGAAAAGGATAGTAAAGAGATATGAATGAATGACTACATAAATATATGGACCAGTAAGGTCGCTACCAACTTTATGTTTTAATAAAGAGAGGAATCTTCTATGTATGAAAAGTGTCACATTCACTCTGCTTCTATTGATTCAAATGGCCCAGGAATGTGTATGCTGACTAGCCATGGTTTTCTAGTGTTGGCTGAGAAAAGACTTTCTTCTTACCTCCCAGCTCATCCCTTAATTCTGTGGTGGGCAACTTCTGGGGGCCTACCAAACCACTGAGAACCACATCCACCAATGCACTGAGAGCTTAACACCCTCCCTGCTATAGCCACTGCACCACCAAAACTCAGGCAGCACAAAAACAGAACTAAACCCTTGGAAACAAGTATTTCTTGCTTAATTCAAAGTGTGGAGAATGGCCGCATTTTGTTTGAAAGCCACTTAGTGCTTCCAGCAAGGGCACTAATTCCTTACAAAATGAGGAACACATTTCCCAACACGCCTTCTTAAAAGTGGAAGCACTTGCTTTCAAGGAGTTTTTGTTATCACATCACTAGAATCTGGCATCACACACACAGATGAAAAGACAAGGTGTCACTTTTTCAGCAGAGATGTTGGGGGAGATGCTTCAGTAACCAGGGGTGCATGTAGGGAATTAGAGTGCCAGAGACTGAGGTGGGATCTTCTGCACAGAAAGCACATGCTCTGCTGCTGAGTTTAAAAGGAACATGATATTGGAGGAGAGGAAAGTAGACAGGGATGGGTGAGAATCTCATTCAACTTGAGCCTTGACACAAATTTACCAGATTTTCAGACTTCTTCATAGTTAGCATGGGGACAAAAAACAGAAACAAATGAATTCAGGGGAAAATGGACAGAATTTTCCATCTCTGCACACAATTGTTCTTGTTGATGGTCACCCTTCAGAGATGATCACATCTCATCTGATTTTCTGGTGCAATTATCATTTGGCGTCACATGGCTCCAATAATATAATCATTCCTTCTAATTAATTAGAATAATTAGAGCTTACTGTTTGAGGAAGCAAAGTTTGGGAAAGTTGTTGTTGTTGTCGTTTGGAGCACAACTCTCAGAATCCCCCAGCCATGTGGCCACTGGGCCCTGTGGTCTTCCAAAGCTGTAAAACTGCAGATCATTCTTACTGCTCCCTAATAATTAGAGCCTCCTATGCAAGAACTTCAAATACCCTAAGGGAAATACATCCCATCTGAGCATGGAAGCTAAGTCAGCCCTGGTTAATACTTGGATGAAAGGCCACCAACGAATTTCAGGAGTTGCAGGCAATATTTCAGAGGAAGGCAATGGCAAACCAATTCTGAGTATCCCTTACCTAGGAAAACCCTATGAAGTGCATGGGGTCACCATAAGTTGATAGACAACTTGAAGATACATACACGCACAGAGTTCAAGAACAAACAGAAACAAAGCTTGGAAACATTGGGGGGAGGGATTACAGTGCAGCTCCCAGAATCTTGTAGCCAGTATGGCCACTGGACACTGTGGGCTTCCAAGCTCTGAACAGAATTACACAGAAGTCAACTGGATGAGAGCGAGAAGCAGAGTCCTATCAGATACAGAAATCCAGCACTGAACACAACATTACCATAAAATGTGCTGTACTACGTAAATCCACCTTCGATGCAAGCCAGGCCAGGAAGACAAGAATCAAAGTCTCTTCCCCCCACCCTGTGCTGGCTCCGTTAACATGACAAACTTGTTAACAGCTATAAATAAGCTAGTAATTTGCAAGTTATGAATCACTTCGACTGAAGATTTCTCTGGCGTTATCACAGCTTTCATGCCTCAGCATCACAGACTGTGAGCAATCTTAGTTTCCAGAACTGTCATTCCAGGACTCAGAAAGGGGCTAGAGGGAAAGCGTGTGTGTTTGAAAAATCCCTCATTAAGATGCAAAGAGCCAGAATACCACAAAGGGACCACATCCTTCACTTGCCAGATCAGGCAAGCCTCCTGACCAGATTTTCATAACTTTCCAACATTTCACAGATGAAAACCAGGACATGGATGGGCAAGCAACATCAGAGCGTGGTCAAGATGGTGAAAGCTGAAAGAACACACACAGTAGGACAGGCAGCAGCTGTTTGCTTTTGTCTGATTCTACTGGAAAATGCAAGATTCTGCCTCCTCTTCTCCCCTCTCCCCTGCCGAATCAACTGGGTGCAAATTACTTTTGCAGTTTGAACTCAGTTTGTGGCAACTGAAATAAGCTAAGGACAAAAGGGGAAAGAAAGAGGAGGAGAAAAAAGACTGAGGCATTTTAAAGGCAACTTAATAAGTGGGACTGTCCCTGCCAAATCAAAATACTTGGAGAGTATGGACTTTCTTCCACCAGCAAAACAAACCAACTTCCCTTTCCTCTTTGCTGTGTGTCAATGTGAGTCCCACTTATCTGAAGCACCTCTTTTTCTCTCTCCTTCAAAGGTATTGAATCTAAAGGGATATAAATTGTGATCTAAAGTGCAACAGCAGTTGCTGACTGGTCCATTCTCTTTAGATTTGAATGGAATTATCTCACCTTTTAAAGTCCTTTCCCTCTTTACGCCAATCCCAGCTAAGCTGTACAAATGTTTGATAATAGCAGACCCGCTACAGCTCACCCGCACTTTAGAACTGTCTTTTGGGGCGCTGTCAGTTCACACACACAGACTTGAACACAGCCACAATGGCATGGAAAGCCATCTTGGTGTGATGGGGCCATGATGGGAGAAACATTACTAGAAGAAGAGGCAGGACAGGTTTTCTTTTTTCTCATGCTTCTTATATTTATGTATTTATTCCCCTCTTCTAGGACCCATGGCAGCTTGTTGTTGTTGTGTGCCTTCAAAATGAAAAGGTGAACCTATCATAGGGTTTACTTGGCAAGATTTGTTCACAGTGGGGTTTACCTTTGCCCTCATCTGAGGCTGAGACAGTGTGACTTACCAAAGGTCACCCGGTGGGTTTCCATGGCCAAGCAGGAATGCAAATCCTGGTGTCTAGAATCATAGTCCGGTGTTCAAACCACTGCATCACAGTGGCTTTCTCAAGGCAGTTTACAAAGGTCAGAACAGATACAGCTCTAAAATTCACCTAAGACTAAGAATGAAACTAAAAACAAAATTAAAAGCAGCTAAAAACAAGACCATTAAAAAGAAAACAGCTGATAGTTCAAGAAAAGAGCTGCTTGGTGCAAGCATGGGGGGGGATGAATTACAGAATTACATATCATGTAGTGTTGCATGAACGTCTCTCTCCACAACCTGTTGCCCTCCACGTATATTGGACTACAACTCCAATCATTCTAGCTAAGGAGGTCACAATGCCCTTTTTTGCCACAGAGAAACAACAGAGGAAAGGAAGGATTGTTGGCATGGAGAAACTGAACAACAACAATAATATTTCTTACTCACCTCCCCCCCCAACTTGAAGAAGTGTATAAGGTACATTAACATACAGTTAAGAAAATATTGTAGATTAAAATACACTAAAAACACACGAAACCAATTTAAATACAAATACATCATAATTAAAAATATATCATAATTAAAAATAGGCCTGCAGGAAGAGATAGGCACTTAGTATTTTTTTTATATGCAGACAGCATATTTTGCTATTGAATCTCTTCCGGCAGGTCATTCCACAATCTAGGGATGGCCAATGAGGAGGTTCTCTGGGTGATCGTTCCCAATCTAGTCCTGGCTGGTTTAAGTAAACGGGCCTCAGAGGACCTGAGTGTACAGGGTGGATTGTATGGGAGAAGGTGATCCTACACGTAACTTGGACCCAAACCATGTACAGCTTTAAAGATAATAACCAGCATTTTGTACTTTGCCCAGAAACTAACTGGTAGTCGGTGGAGTGATTTTAATATTGGTGTGATATGCTCACTCCTCAGCGTACCTGTAACCATCTGGCTGCTATATTTTTGAACCAGCTAGAGTTTCCAAACTAGAGACAAAGCTAGCCCAATGTACAGCACCTTGCAGAAGTCCAACCTTGAGGTTACCAGTGTATGCTCTTCCATCTTTAGGTCTTCCAATTCTAGGAAGGGATGCAGTTGGCATATCAGCTGAAGCTGATAATAAGCACTCCTGACCATCACATCTATCTGAGCTGAAATTTGGACGGATGGCTCCAGGAGCACTCCCAAGCTGTGAACATAGTCCTACAGGAAGAGTGTGACCCCATCCAGAACTGGCTGACACACCTCTAACCACAGATTCAGACCCTTAATAGTATGCACTTCTGTCTTGTCTGGATTAAATTTCAGTTTGTTCTTCTTCATCCAGCCCATTACCTCCTCCAAGGATTCACTCAGGGGAGACATACTATCATTAGCTAAGTTTTTGAAGGCACGGAGAAATATATTTGGGTGTCATCAGCATTCTGATGACTGTCAGCATACTGAGCAAATGCTGGTCCTACTCATGGCAGAGTGAGGAAGAAGCCTTAGGTGTCACGTGCTAGGAGGCAGCAACAAAGTGTTGAAGGACAGAGCTGTGTGCCCTGGAGCTTGCCCAGAACCCTGCAAGCTGACCCCACTACCTTCAGACAGGATAGAGGATATACTCCAACTGCCAGTGGTGAAGATTCAGTGGCCACTCTAGTGTGCCTTGGTACTTGGAATGGGAGGAGCATTTATTTCTTCTTTGTCTCAAGCAATAAATTGTTTTGGCTAGCCTTGAGAAGAAAACCAGTATGTGGCTGTTTCAGTTGGAGCTGCAGTAAAGATTGCAGTAAACCCTGATTCAGGTTTGTTGTTGTTGTGTGCCTTCAAGCCATTTCCAACTTATGGCGACCCTAAGGTGAACCTATAATGGGGTTTTCTGAGGCTGAATATGTATGATTTGCCCAAAGTCACCCTGTGAATCTCCATGGCTGAGCAGGGAATCAAATTCTGGTCTCCAAGGTTGTAGTCCAGTACTCAAACCACTACATCACATTGCATACCACATATTCAGCTATTATACCTGAATAACATCCAAGCCAGAACAAAGGCTAGAGAACTCAGTGTTCCTCTAAGACAGGGATAGGGAATGTTTGGTGAAAGGGAAGACTGGCACATGCACAATGTAAGGTGACATGGCACCTTCTATATTACACTGTATGGGTTCTGAAATCAGGATCCCCATTCTGTTCAGATCCTGGTCTATCAGGATATGGCATAGAAATACATTTCTTTCAACAAAGTTGAATCCTTGATTCACCAAGCCGGGTCTTCTAATTTCTCCTGGAGTGGCTGGGGAAGAAAATTCCCCTTCAATGTTCTCCAGATACTCCTAGATCACAATCCCCACCACCTCTTATTGTTAGCTAAACTGATTACGAATGATGAGCACTGCCATCCAACATCTAGAGAGCCTCACATTCAACATTCCTGTTTTAGAACTATGGTAATATGCTTACTGAACTCAAGGGACTTTCTTACGAGTAAACACACATAGGGATTGGATGACAAAAAGATTTTGCAGAGCAACAGCCATGAATAAGCTACAGTATTATCCACACTTAATTGCGAGTAAGTCCCACTGAATTCAGCAGTGCATACTTTTGAGTAGACATATACAGTCTTACACTCCTCCTCTGTCTCCCCCTCCACAGTTCCCTTCTGAAGAAAAAAGTATGGACGTTGAGACCAGAAATGAATTCCAGATTGGTCTGAGACACACTTTCCTTTCTGAAAGTAAGTCCTCTGTGTCTTTCAAACTGTTTAGCACTTCTACCTGATATGAAGGGAAAGGGATGGGGCAAACTCTACCAGTTGGATTTCTGGAAATGGCAGGTGGTGGCCACATGGTCCCTCATAGGGAGAACCCCCCATGACTTCTAGGATGAGGGGGACCTCCTGGTGGCTCCTTGGCTGGGCCTATTGTAGGATTGAACTGCTAGCACCTATAGTTGGAAATAATTCTAGGCCTGGACCAAGACTGTTTGCTGCCTGATACAAACAACAGAAGGAATGGTTAAGAGGAATCCACCACTCCTACCCTCTAGTATCTGCCTCCTGCGGCAGCTGTCTCATTCTGCCTAATAGGATGACCACTCGTGACTCAGTTTCATGTAAATCCATGGGATTTTGTCATGAAAACATAACTCACTTGAAACTTTTCAAATGATATAAGAATAGGTTTCTTTTCTATAACTTAACAAAGGCTAGAATCCTGTTGTTTAGCCCCAACTAAAGTAGACCCATTGAATCAATTATTAAATGGTCAGTCAACACATAGAGAAATGCCAATGATTTACTGGCTCCCCTCTAATCTGGAGTAACAAGAAGATTTAGGCCAATGATAGATAGCGAGTGAGTGAGTGAGTGTGTGTGTGTGTCTTCAAGTCACTTGTCACCTTAAAAAGAGGTCTCATGAATTTCAGGGGGTTTTCTTAGGCTTCACTCAGAGGTGATTTTGCCAATTCACTTCTCTGAAATACAGCCTACAGCACCTGGTTTCAACTGACAGTCTCCCACTCAAGTACTAACCAAGGATGACCCTGCTCAGCTTTCAAGATCAGACAGGATCTGGTGCCTTTGGGGTATTTAGGTATGATAGATACGTACATAATCATATATATATATAAATAACTGCAATTTTGCACAAAGTATTCTCTTGCAACATTCTCTATTATAGATACTCTGAGTTTTAGGGGAGAGTCTTTGAGAAGGGAAGACAAGAGCAGGCTCAGTTAGAGATCTTCACCCTTTTTGCATGCACAACCTGCCTTTAATCTCAAACTGCAAAATAGAGTCTGCTCCTAACGTATTTTTTTAATTTGCTAGACTTGTTTATGTTCCTTCTTTCTTTAGAACTGGATAAAAAACAAGATTCCTATATTTCACACTACTTGTCGGTTTAAAAATATTTCTCTGCTGCCCTTGTAAGGACAAGGTTCTTATAAAATAAACATTAAAACAAGATTAACATAGCACAGGATGTAAGAATACAACTGTAGGACAACAGTCATACACTCAAGAGGAGCACTTTTAAAATTAATAAAGAAAATGATTGACAGTTTATTTCCTTAACATCTGCAGGGTTCATTTTGCTGAGAGGGAACTTGGCAAAATTCTTGTGCAGGGGAGTTCCGAAGATGTATGGGTGTGAATGAAAATGGAGCGCCAACTAAAACATCTAAAGGAATTGTGTTCTATGCATCTAATTACCTTGTATGTATCTGATGCACCTCTCTCCTTGCTGCAAGGAAGGAAGGAAGGAAGGAAGGAAGGAAGGAAGGAAGGAAGGAAGGAAGGAAGGGGATAATAGTAATGTGACTGATTCCTTAAGATCAGCACACAACCCAAATGGGGCGTCCCATTCACCAGCTGTGGACTGACAGATGAGATGTCTTTTAATCACTCTGGGATTCAGCAAACCGCATACCAATAAGCAACATCTAGAACAAACTTGTATTCTGCCACCACTCCCAATTTTTTTCCCTTTTCACTCAACCCATATTCCATGTCTGAGGAAAAGGACTGTACTTTCCACTGCAGTTGAAACAAGGCCATGGCAGGAAGTCTGTGAGGAAAGGGAGAAAGTACATACCCACTCTTGTCTCTTCCTCCTCTCTAAGCTCCTTTTGCTTTGCGTTGGCACTGTCCTTCTTCCCATTCCCACGCTGCATCAAAGGCTAGTTCGGAATCAGATCCTTTGGTACTTTTCCGTGGTTGCAATGCTGTCTACTCCCTGACTGATGCTTCCTTTTATTTATTCTGAAGTTTCTCAATGTAAAACAAGAATGCCACCTCTAAAATTACTACCATCCGCAGAAGTAACATTTACGGGAGGCAATATTCTCCAAAGCTATGAAGCATGCATTGCCCTAAATTACATTGCAGCGTCTGCTCAAAGCTTGCACATTTTTGAATACGAAAGCTCCCAGGGATCCGTCCTCTTGTTTCCATACAGAGAGTGCATTTACTGCTTGAAAACATTCTTAACCCAGACACCAAAGTGCCAGCCTCACAGACCTCATGCTAATCCTAGCCAGGGTGGCTGTTCTTGAGGGAAAGCATGCAAAAAATTGTAACAGAGCATCAACTTTGACCCTTTTTGCTTAACACATGAGACTCCTAAATTCCACAGGGAATGGCTGAACTCTGACCTGCTTAAAATTAGCTTTGTTTAGTGTCTTGTGTGGTGACTCAACAGACCAGATTTCTTACCCCCTCTCTTTCTCTCCCCCCTTTTTTTTGTAACAGGAGGAATAATTGTTGTTGCTCCTGAAGATGTGGCACACAAACTTCCAGCTGGGATAAGAATGCTTGATAACACCAGAGAGAGGCAAATCTATCAGTTGTGCTTTCTTTCACATGCAAATTTGGTGAGTTTGGGTAAATTATAATCAGAATTAAACTGAAGGAAACTCCTGCCAGTCTGTTTCGCTTCTTCCTCACAATCCAATTTTGTGAATTTGGGTAAGTCCCTTTATTTATTTACTTAAATCTTGAAATAAAATTATCACTCATCCCTACAAAACACGCATACAAAAGTAAGACTGGACTGAGACCAGTCTTGCTAGCCCAATGCTCTGTTTCTATTCCTTTGCCAGTTACATGTTTTTGAGAATTCAAGGAACAAAGGGTATGACCTTCCTTCTTGGCTGTTTTCTTCATCTGCTATTCAGAGCTATGCTGCAATAGAATAAAAAGCTTACATTTAACTTTTTCTCTCCTCCTTTTTTATTCTCTTTTGCACTTGTGAGCAATTCACGTATTTTCTAGGAGATGCAGTACAAGATGTGGCTCTCCCATGTTCCCTAGACGGGACAAAGGAGCCCACAACCTCTGACCATTTTCCACCCTCTGATTTCAGTCTAATTCCTTATCCCAGCCAGAGTACCAACATCCTGCAAAAACTTAACACTTATGTAAACCCATCAATTCAATAAATCAATAAATCAATTCAATAAATCAATTCAAGATTTAGGCTGGTAGCCTCATCTGCAATGTTCTGTGTATCAGCTCCACCCTGTCCCAAAAACTGTATGAGCTGGAAGAATCTATGTGCATCCAACTGAACATTTAATGTAATTCTCCATGTATCTTCATATATGAGCCTGCCTGGACCCTGAAATCCATTTATGGTTGGCAGGAACAAGACAGAAGCTGTGCTTGGTAGCAGCTCCTAGACCCTGGATCACTTGCCCCAACGGAGCCAGAATCCCCTCACCCTTCTTGCTGCCCTTCTGTTGAGAGGTAAAGATTCCTTTTATTCAGACAGGCTTTTAGAATGTAAGATTTTTAAGGAAAGGCCTGTAACAGGGTGCTCTACTGTTTTAAACTGTACTATTTAAACAATCATTCAAAATCTTCTTTTAAGTTTATATTTTAACTTTTTAAAATAGAGTTAACAGTTTAATTTTATATTGACTGTTTATATGTTTTTAATTACAATGTAATCATTTTGATTTGTAAACTGCCTTGAGTCTCAATCTTGAGGAACAGGAAGGATATAGATAAAGATGTTGATGATGATGATGATGATGATGATGATGGTTTATTCAATGAACTACTCATATTCAGTGGAAGCTGGTGACTTCCATGTCAGGGGTGGTGTCTGGGTTCTAGTCTAAACTTTAAAGGAATTATCCGAAGTGCTGAACCTATTTGGGGTATAGAGGTCAGCACATTTGAAGTTCAGAAGGAAATCAGGAATAACCCACTGACACAGAAGTCATCAGCCATCACTGCTCATATCCCATTTTTCTCCCCATACTGAGCTCAAAACATGATTACAAAATAGATAACAACTAAAACAAAACAAAAGCACACAGATAAATTATATTCACATGCTATTACATTATCATATTAAAGCCACAACACAGTTTTTTAAACAATAAAAAGCTGTTTAAAAACACATTAGTAGGAAAGTTAAAATGGAAGTTGACACCATCAAAACAGTTCCTCAGAAGTTAGTGAGCTGCCAAAAGCCTGTTTGGGGAGGGGGAACGCCTTTGGCTGTGAGTAGGACAACACAGGCCCTTTCCGCACGTGGGGAAGGAACTGCGCGAAAACAGGACTCACTGGATTTCTTCGGCATCCGGTTGAGTCCGTTGGGATGAGGAGCACTGCAAGCTCGTCGCTTCGCACTGCTCCAGCATCCAAAATGGCAGCTTCCGGTTGGTGGAGCCTCTCCACCAACCGGAGAAGCTCGCCAGCCTAACGCCTGCCCCTGGCAGATCTGCAGGCACGCACTAGTGCGTGCCTGCAAATCTGCACCGGAGCGCGGCGACGGAGCAACACAGAGTCGCGCGCTCCATGCTTTTTAAAAACCTCTTAAAAGTGTGTGACCAGTTCCAGTCGCTCCGAACCGGACTGAGGTGCGGAACTACGAAAAGTAGTCCGCCCCAGTCCACTCCATGGTGCAGAAGACCTCCGTTGGAGGTTGCTCTGCACCATTTTAATAGCCCGGTGCAGAAAGGACCACAGAGGAAGCAAACCTTGCCTCCTTTGGTAAGGACTTCCACAATTTGGGCACAGCAACTGAGAAGCTTCCCCGTGATGAAGAACCACAATAATGAAGAGGCCCTGATTCCAAGAAGGGCTCTAAACAGATTCAGCCATCACCCTCTAACTTTCTTGTTGAACCCCAAAAAGTGAGGAATAGGAAAGATGGTGCCCACAGCCAGCTGTACCCCTTCTTCAAGGGGATGAAAAATTTCTATATAAGAATAGAAAGAATATCCAAAAATATTTTTTTTAAAAAAAAAATGGGTTTCTTGAGAGCTGAGAACCCCTGATGAGAAGAATCTAGGACTGACCAGAATCTTTGCACTTCAAATGTATACTATACAAAACTTGCATGTGGTTGTTTTGTGCAGAAAACAGCATTTTCTCCTCAGAAAATAATGGCTGGCATCCTGTTCAGCTGTAACAATATTATTAGGTGGACTTACAATGTCACAACTAGCAGAGATTCAGGCTTATGGTCATGAGTGACTGAATGTGATCCCAAAAACCTATCTCCGCATTGGGAAATGATGACATCACTGCACTTCTGGTCATGAGGTGCCTTGGGACAAGTAGTTCTGGCAGGACCCCATGACGTTTTGCAGCTGCCTCTTCTCAAGGCAACCCTTGAGCACCTCAGGCATTATCTCCCAACATCTCAGTCTCCAGTGCCTTGATTTCAGATGGGGTACTACCATGCTGCACCATGCTGCAAAAGTAAGCTTGGGTGGGCATCATCAATCATAAACTATGATGATGACGATGCAAGATCTCAGCCAAGAATTCTGAGCAGAACTATTACTTTCTACACAGAAAATACTGTTTCCTGTACAGAAAATACTTTAGTTGAGGACTTCTGCTGTGCAAAATTCACAAGTGGTTATTTTGCAAAGAAAGCAACCTTTTCTGTACAGGAAGCAGTATTCTCTTCACAAAAATGCAGCCAAATTTTCTGCATTTTTGTGCAGAAAATACTGTTTCCTATGCACAAAATGCTGTTTTCTGTGCAAAACAGCCACATGCAAATATTGTTCAAAAGAAGCCCCAGACTGCAAATAATCTTTAAAAACTATCATTTTTGAAGACTTTCTCATACTGGGGGAAAAAATTGCTAAATTTACTTGTTGCTTTCTTTAGGAAGCAAATTAGCAAAGAATGCCATCCCCATCACCATGCTTTTTTTTTTGTCAAACCTGCCTGTAACTAGTGTTAAATGTAGGCTGCTCCATCTAGCCACAAGCTGTCATTTAGCAGCAATACTCTCTAATTTTGAATATGGCCTCAGCATTGAATGCCTTAAAAGACGGCATGAATTACACATCACCACATCTCATGGCTATGAGTTCTATAAGAAGATCTTCTGCAGAGAATTGCTTCTCTTTGTCAGTCTTTATTCCATCAATTTTGTTACTGAATCAGTGACTATACAGACATAGCAAGCTGCTTTGACTCTGTCCACCAGAGGTAGGTTAAAAAGAAAAAAAAAAGATTGAAAGAGGCCAAATGTAGATATCCTGAAGTCACTGCCAAAGTTTCAGAAACCCAAGTAAACTAGAAATCTGCCATTTATGGGACTTCTGTCCCATTCCCAGCACAATCTCCCACCTAATAGAAACAGGTATCACATTTTTGCAGTCTTTGTATGAATGCCACAGCCAATCTTTCTGTAGATGTGAAGTCATAAACATTATATTGCAGTAACTTCCTCGAATGCTTGACTTTTACTAGGGTGGAGGATGATTCCAGTGGTAATGTTGCAGACACTGTTATATACATAGTTAAGTTTCCTCAATAGGACCAGTCTTATGAACGTTTACTCAGAAGTAAATCTCACTATGTTCAACAGCTCTAACTCCCAATGCTAGTATAATAAGGACTGCAGCCTGAGACATGAAAGAACTCAAGTTTAACCAGAACATGTTCTAACAGCTCAATCCTGGACATGTCTACACAGAAGGCAAGTACCACTGAGCACAGCAGGGGTTATTCCCAGGAAAGCATATAAACAAACTTCCACTTAAATCTCTAGTCCTATGGGAAACAAGGAAAAATGTGCAGCTGGTATTTCAACCTATTGTTCAGCAGAGATCGCTTCTATCTTAACAGTGTTTTATCCAGTGAGTACACATGAAGTGGAATGATTTACATTAATTTTTAAAGTTATTCTAATTTCATTCTGATTCATTTGACTGTGTCTGCTCTAGACATGTAACTACACCACATGGTTATAGCACTTAGATACCACTTTAATTATCACAGATCCATATTACAGAATCATGGGATTAGTTGGCAGAAGAACTTTGAATTCTTTGCTAGAGAGTTTTAGTGCACTCTCCAAGCTATAGCAGAAGAGGAGCTGTTTAGCAGTGAATTCTGAGCACTCCACCAAAGTACAAATCCCCAGATTCCATAGGATGGGTCCCTACCAGTTAAAGTGGCATCAAACTGCCATCAGTGATACCACTTCAGCAGCCATGGGCCCATTTTAAAGAATCCTGGCATTTCTGGGTTAGTGTGATTTGTAGTTTACTTAGAGTTCTCTGCTGGAAAGTTCTAGTGCACTTCCCTAAACTTTAGTTCATGATTGAAATGCATGTCTCTCTTCTCATCATGTCTTGGAAACAGTAGTTCAATGAGATGCACTAAATGCCCCAGACAAAATTCAGAAATACCTCACCTAGCTCCAGATCCATGGAGCCCTTACCATGGAGTCATGGCAGTTAAACTGAAATCAAACCAATATAGCTACAGATGCTACTTTAGTCTTGACCTAACCAATTTTATCTGGAATTCAGTATCACAGTTACAGATGTGTAACTGAGAATTGTGCATCTGTAGCTGCTCCATATTCAGGATATCTATGTTGTCACAACTGTGGCACTATTGCCACAACTGTAATTACCCTCCTAAACCTACTTCAGGGGGCATCAGCTGCATTGAGGAAAGGAGGTCTGTTCTTCTGCAAATTGAGATGTGAGTAGATAACTTTTCCACCCCCTTCCTGCCAGTGAGTGGGGATGCAACGATCAGAAGCAGGATCTCATCACAATTCTTTAATTCATCCACCCACACCCAATTGCCAGTGGAACAGATCTCTTCACAGAGGAGCTGCTGCCTGGTAAAGTAGGTTGCAGGGGTTCAGACCGGGAGATGCTACTTAGTTGCACATACATAACTAAGCAGGTGATGTACAATTCTGGCCAGTGTTTGTCTGGACATTTATGTATGTATGTTTAAAGCTGATGGTTGCCATTTTTTAATTATTTTATGTTGATGATCTGCTCCCAAGGTCCCCTTGGGCACATCACAAAAATCCTGGCCGTGCAGGAGTACATCTTAGGATGGAAGCCATCACAGATGATGTCTAGCTACAACCTCAGATGGACAGCAGAGATGTCAAGCCAGTCCAGAGGGCGTTTGCACTGCAATAAGCCTATTGCGAAATTCAGCACTTAAGAAATGTTTGTACATCTGAGATAAACAGTTCACGATAAGCAGCATTCCTGGCGAGGGAAAAATGTGTATAGCAGTGCAACAGATAATTCTCAAAGGAAGACTGGTTTGACCATACGTACTGCACTGGGAATCACTGGCTGCATTTTAAAAAAAAAAGCATGCACACACACTGATATACACTTTAAACTGCCCTAGATGCAGGGATCACAAAATATGCTCCTTATTTAAGAATGCAAAAAGTGCCATAATATATGATTTTCTATTTGGCAGCACTAGAAGTAGGAGAACTGCACATGGAGTGAAGAAGAAGTATGTGGATTCTTTTCAACCCACTAAAGCCAGACTAGCTTTAGCCCCTCCCACACTGCTACGTGCCATAATGATATCAGACTGGTTCACACTAAAAGCCCACACGTGTCACAAGAATGTGCAAAGAGGTAGGGCTGTAGTTATGGAGTGGTGGGATGCGGGCAAAATGAAGACATTGTCTCCTGACTAATAATTCTGACTCCCTGTATTAACTTTTTCTCCAGTCCTTAAATTTCTAGCACTGCAAAGAATGAGACACTGAATAATATAAACATCTGGAACTCTTACATTTGATGGGTTCACATTCCCTTGATAACTTTACCTGCCCTTTTCTTTAGCTACCTCTAACCCATAACTTCTAAATGTTCAACTGAACTTTTAAGTTACTGTTATGCTAGAAATTTGAGGACTGAAGGAACATTTCATTGTGGGGTCATAAATCATATTCATATGGGCTATCATTGCCATCACCAGTGACTGCAGCAGAAAATCTTCTCCTGCCCATTTGCTGGAGAGACATGGAAAACATCTCCACTTGTATTGGAGCACAACTCCTAGGATTCCTCAGCCAGCAGAGTCAACGGTCCTGCTGGCTAGGGATCTGGGGAGTTACATTCCAAAAACATAAATTTTCAAACATCTGGAAGAAGACTGAAGGATGACATGATAACACTCTTCAAATGCCTGGAGGTTTGGAACCTGAAACACTCCTACCTTTATCCCAACTACTCAAACCTGCACAACTACAGGACAGAATACAAAGAAGAACCCGCCTAGCAGATCTTAGGGAACAGAAAGACTAACACAGAGGCAGGCACTAAGATATTCTGGAATGACATCATTTAAGATTAAAAGGTAACAACCAATGTTTTAATTGCACCAAGAAACGGGTAAAGAGGGCAATATTTACAGGAAAGGTATAGCACCATCCTATGGGTGCGTGCCTCCTAACTCTTCACTGTGGACAAAATGGAAGTTTCCAAAGATTCTTCGAAAGTTCAGAGACTCTTCAGGTTCAGAGATGGATTGTCCCTTTCACATCTTCACTGGCTATCAGTTTGTTTCTGGACTCAAGTCAAAATATTTATGATCTGTGTGTGCGTGCGTGCGTGCGTGTGTGTACACACGCACGTGCCTTCAAATCATCTGTCAACTTATGCTAACTCCACGATTTTCATGGGGTTTTCTTAGGTGAGGAATACTCAGAGGTGGTTTCGCCACTTCCTTTCTCTGAAATATAGCCTACAGTACCCAGTATTCATTTGTGGTCTCTCACTCAAGTACTAACCAGAGCTGACCTTGCTTAGCTTCCAAGATCAGATGAGATTTGGTGCCTTTAGGGTATTAAAATATAATCCGTTTAAAAGACTATTCTCAAGACATTAACAATTTAAGCAATATACATATATATGTTTCTGAATATACACACACACATAGTTCTCCCTCCATATTCATGAGTTTGAGACTAGCGGGTTTGATTATTCGTGGGTGGCTTGCCTCCCCCATTTCCTCCTCCTATTCCCTAATGCAGGGAAAAGATCTCCTCCCCTGCTCTTCCCCGACCAGCTATGGTACTGGCAGCTGGTGGGAGAGTGAAATGGTGGGGGACATCTCCTCTGCCCAGCTCCCCTTCCAGGCAGCTGAGGGGTCCATCACGCCAGGGGCTGGTGGCAGAGGAAAATGGGGAGGACGATTTTGCACTCCCCCCTCTGCTCCCCTGCACTACCAGAGGGATCCTGCTGGATGGGTCACAGAGAAAGTGTTTCTCCCACCCGCCCCGGGATGATCTTGACCTCTCTGCTCTCCTTCCGCACACCCCCTGCGTAATCACCCTGGGGTGGGTGGGAGAAACATGGGGGAAGCGCAATCTCACTCTCACCACTCTTCTCCAGCGTGCCACAGGTGCAATCCTCCCTTGCTCCGGAAGAGACTTGCTGGGGTGTGCAGGACTGGTGATCACCCATTCCCTGCGCATCTCGGGCCCTCCACTCACTGACAACAGCCAGCAGGGGCATGCAGAGAGGGTGAGTACCCATTCTCTGCACACCCTTGGCTGCTGCTGGTGCGATTGGGGTCACCATCTGCCCGCCTGCAGCTCCAGCACAATCACTCCAGCAGCGGTTGGGGGAGGAGATTGTGAGGGAGAAGGAAAAGATGTTTTCCTCCTGCACCATCTGCCTGCCCGCAGCTCCAGAAGTGATTGCCCCAGCAGTGGAGAGGAGGGCAAAAGGGAGGAAAGATTTTTTTCTCCCTCTCCCATCTCCTGCCTCCTGCCAGCAATGGCTGGTGTGGCCACATTTGCAGGGAAGGAGGGGTGCTGGGGGGACTTATATGCAGTTATTTCACTTTCACGGGGGTTCTCTGCACATATTTCCCATGAATGTGAAGGCCTACTGTATATACACAGTTACACACACACACAATAGTAAAAACAACAAACCTAATTGCTTATCATTCTGCCCTGCCCAGTTAAGGCTGAAGACTTGTTTAAACAGGAAGGTCTTCGCCTGCCAGTGAAAAAACAGCAGAGAGGAGGCAGACTAAACCTCGCTCAGGAGGGAGTTCCAAAGCCTAGGAGCAACCACAGAGAAGGCTCTCTCCCTCATCCTCATCAGCTGAGCTTGGGAGGGTTGTGGGATGGAGAGAAAACTCATGCTTGAAGATCATCAGATTTGGGCAGGCTCATTATGGGAGGTATGGGCTTTCAGGCAGTGGCTTTGAAGAGAAGCTTCACCAATGTCCAATTGAAAATTCACCCCACTGCTAATAATTCATTCTCACTTTGCTAAAGTCCCACCCTCACACACCAATGGGGCAGTTAAATTGGAAGGGATTAGACCTAGCCCTTATACATATGTGCACACATGTTTTCTCCACAACAAACTCCCAGCATACCAGCATACCAAAATTCAGCATTGCTTCCATTTTACAGCCATTTTACAGGCTGGAAGGTAGTGAAGGATCCATGGATCTTCATTAAGGACATCTGCCATCAGAAAAATTAACCACACACATGGGCAAACATTACAAGCTCTTTTTTCACAGTGACTCAGAAAACTGCAGTGGTTGTGTAGCTGAGACAGATTAATTAAGGCAGCCCCATCTGTGCACTGAGTACACCTGAGCTCTGCGTGTGAATGGCAGAGAGCCAAGGAAAATGGAAAAGGGCATCTGTCATTTTTGGCTTGCTACCCACCATACTATTTAACAACTTACTTGTTGTTACTTACTTACTCATGTGAGGTATAAAAGTCTTTGGGTTTATGACAGATTCCCTAAACACAAGATGATCGGTATTCTCATGTAACAATCACCATGTGTTTTCAAAATGAAGAAGATGATGTTACTCAAAAGGCAAGTTTGGATGGATTTAAAAGGCAAGCACAGGAAGATGAGAATCAGACCATGCAGTGAATCAGGTCATAGCTGTATCTATCCCAGTAATGTCGATGAAGCTGGTAGCATCTCATCAGGGTTTCAAGGATCTTGGGAATCTTAGGAACCTTTCCCAGCTCTGCCTGGAGATTCATCATACTATTTCTTCATGGTCTTCCACTGACATACAAACCAGGCCCAAACTTGCTTAGCTTCCATAATTAAATAAGAAGATCATATGTATTCAGAGTGGCTTCATAGTAGGGAAAAAAATGCAAAATGTGTTTCTGTCTGCTATATTCTGCTTGGGTGAACTCCATTTAATGTTAAAAATTGAAACCTTATGACCATAAAGGTAAGTTTGGGTAAGGACAGCTGAAAATGGCAAAAGCTAGCAAAGTATCAGATGAATAGTTTTAGCAATTGGTAGTGATGGAGAAAGGCTATTTTGCATCATGTAGCATACAAATCTGTGACACAAACTGATTGCTACACAATTGTTAAATTGCTAAACAATCGCTACACCCTAATTACAGTAGACTCACAGAATCAACAGAGCTTACTTGCATGTTGATTTTCCAAGTTTTTATTGATTTTATTGATCCATAAACAAAATCTCTGTACATTTTAGGGACCTAAATAATTCATTGCACCTTCCTTACCCATGGTCTCCAGATGAGTGAATTTGAATGTTCATGACCACATTGCATTCTATACCTAAAAATGGCATCATGTGCATGTGCACACGCTGAAGTGTCCATATGCACATCGTCACCATTGAACATAATGGGATTCAAGCAAGTATGAATTTTACCATTTACAGAGGTTCCTGGAAGGGAACCCTTGCATATATCGAGGGCACACTGTACTCACAAATGTTGAGGTGCTTAATAAGAAAGAGTGATTTGACACACTGAAATATCTTTATTAAGAAAATAGTCAACAGCCATAAGATTTTTCCATGTTGAAATTTTTTTTAACGAAAAATAATTTGTAACATAAGGCTGTTTTCTTCATAAAAAAAGTACATTTTAGAAAACAATGAAATTCAAAATATTTTTGTGAAAAATATTTTGCATAAAAACAAAAGTGCAAACTCTTTTTGCAAAAAATAGCCCTAAAACAAATACATTTTTTAAAAAATGCAAAAATACCACCTCTCATAATTTTGCCAAATGAATGGAGAAAATTTGCTCTTACAGGGGAGAATGAAATAATGATGATTTACAGTTAACAAAAACAAAACCTTTTGGTCATATAAAATATTTGGTTGATTGGGCACAGAGGCCTAAGTCCAATTGCTGGTTCCCACAAAAGCAGATTCCATCAATCAACGGAACTTCCCAAAGTGCTGAATTACAGAGTTCCCACACATTCAGTTGGACTACCGTAGCAGGGACTAACAATTGGAGATAGGCCAGAGTGTTCACTTTTGTGTTTTCTAATTTGTATGTCACAACAAGAAGCTTAGAGCCACCCTTCTAGCTTGCCAGTGTGCTATAGTCATCCTGTAAACAGCAAATTCAGATCTACATGCTCGAAAACCAGAGGGGGGGAATGGTATAATCTTCCAGAAGTTGCTGAACTGCAAATCCCAGAAACTCTAGCCAGCATCATCAGCCCTGAGAAATGTCAGGAGTTGCAGTCCAACAATATTTTGAGGGCCACATCATTCCCACCCCTGCTCCATATACCTGGAATACTGAGCAAACACTGGCCTCAACCAAACATATCCTTTGTTGTTGTTGTGTGCCTTCAAATCGTTTCCAACTTATGGTGACCCTAAGGCAAACCTATCACTGGGTTTTCTGGGGCTGAGTGTGTGTGATGTGCTCGAAGTCACGCATAAATATCTGCATGCAGAAATATGCCACATGAGTGCTATGCAACCTCCATGCAGAACAGCCATATTGTGCATCGCATGTTAAAGACTAGGTGCATTTGCACAATGCACAATACTTGATGCATGTACACAATGCACAGTAAAGGATGCACAACCACAATGTAAATTATAGACTACACAACTGTACTAAGTATACAAGCATAATCTCAATGCAAAGTATAGCATGTGCAACCACAATGTAATACACTTTGCACAACTTGCAAAGCCAAGGCACAGATGACCATGCTGTGCTTCCACTGCTATCAGCCGACTACATCCATTACACCATGGTGACTTTCTGGTCGCACATGCAAAGCATTTACGTCCCTATCAGAGTTCCAGCCAAACTGTCAGATAATTTGGCCCTTACTCTTGCTGGGCAACGGACATATTAATCTTCCTTTAACATATTGTATTGGTATCCCTGCAATCACTAGGATCACCCAGAAAGCACAACTGCCACATGAAATGTGAAGTGCTCTTTATTCACCATATTTACACATAATGCTTTTTCTCAGGAAAGCAAATAAATATGAAAAGATGAGCACATCTCCAAATATAGAGCAGATGTATGCCAGACAGACAGTTGGGAGTAGCTAATCTACTCAGTTGCCAGCTGGCTGTGGAAAAAAAAACAAAAAAACAGGCTGTTCCTTAGTTCTTTGGTAAAGCATGTGCTTTGCAGGCTGAAAATCTTTGGATTGAGTCATAGTGTCATCAGGTAAGGCAAGCAATAATTCTTGCCTGAAACCCTGTGGAACTACTGCTAATCTATGAAGACCAGAGCTGGAAAAAGCTACCTTTTGGTGGCCATACTTTCCAGACTCTCCTAGTCAGCAATGGTGTAGACCAGTGCTTCTTAAGCTGACATCAGGAACCAGTAGGGCTGTTTCCCAATGTGCCAGGGACCAGGACCATATTTATGCCCACTGGCCACAGCTGTTTCTTTCTTTCCTGGAAACTTACCATGGACTGGCAACCAGCTCTAATCTACAGATCACCAGTTTGAGTAGTAATGGTGTAGACATCTTTTCCTAATGTGTTGTTCCTTGAAATGTAACTCTATTCAGCCACATCACTGTGACCAGTTGAAAGGAAATAAGATATTCTTGTATTTCTGATTCTGTGCTGCAGAAATTGTCTTTTTTGGGGGGTGGGGTGGTAATAAGAACAATTACCTGCTAGCTATTTCCAAACAAACAGGGCCAGTCCAAGATATTTTGCTAGCTGATGGGAAGAAGAAGATGGTAGGCCCCTTCCAGCCCATGTAGCACAGCCAACAGTTGAATCTTGTAGCACTATTGATGAGACATCATTCTCTATCACACTTGAATGCAGCAGGCTAGCTAGGCAAACTCAGTGGGACACACTTCTCTTCTCCAAGGCCTTGCTTTCCTCTCCCAGTATCTGCAACCAGAGATGAACAGATCACCCTCCTTAATGGTAGGCCAGCTCTACCAGCATGCTTTCTTCAAAGGAGAATGTACAGTCGGTTAAGATTTGGCAAGCACAGACTCATCTTCCCTCTCCAAATGTTTCATGTCATATACCTCTGCTGCACTCTTTATGCCTCCATGGCAGGAATGTGGTAACACCCTTGCATGTACAAAGCGCATGCTAGCTCTTAGAGCAGTTTCAGACAAGGCCCCTGCATACTCTCCATCATACTCACAGCATTACAGTAGAAGGAAGTGGAGGGCAGTTATCTAGCCACTGAGGGATGAACCTCCACACATACACATGTTTGGACTGTAAGCAGCTTGAGGCTCTTTCTTCGTAATAGTTCTTTATCTTTCAAGTTAACTTCAGCTGGACAGCCCTTCAAAGGGAAGATGCTTTCAAAGAGAATTCTCCAACAGCCCTTCAAATGGAAGATGGTCATAAACAGCCCCCATCACATCCTACTTGAGGGATGATTGCCAGAATCTGAACAGGCCTGTGTAGCTGTCCCTTTAATGAATAAGTGAATATCAATATATTAATGATTATTAAATTATGAAAGGGAATGATAAATAGGATTTGAAGCAGAAATGAAGGGATGATAAGACTATGTTCTCTATCATGATAAGATGCCAAGTATGTTCTCTGTCTTTTAAAGGGTGGGAATATTTCTGGTTGTTCCCTAGCCCCACCCAGTGGTGACTGATCACTGATTTGGATAGTAGTCCAAATTATAAAGTAGATGTCCAAGGTGCTAAACCCTATCCCAAAAAATAGGTTCAGCACCTCGGATAGTCTTGTTAAAATTCAGACTAAAACCCAGATGAGACTCATCACTCCACTTTGGAACTACCATCTGTCTCATCCATGTTACCGCAAGTTGGTGCCTCCCCAATCTACATGGGAAATGCTTTTTCAAAAACCCTATGTAACTAGATGCTGACATGGTTGGGTGAGAATGGTACAGCCTCTTCTTTTTGCTTTTAAAGAGAAAAGCTTTGTAGGAATCATGAAGAAAAGCCACTTAGGGCATGGAGGTCAACAAAACCACATGCTCATTGCTGTATATCAGATGGTTGCCAGCAAAAGAGGTCGTTTTGAAAACTGCCAGCCCTCCTCAAACATATATTTTCTTCCCCTCCAAAATAACCTGCCTTCTTCTCCTAAATGTTCACACCACAAACTAATGCATTTCATGATGTTTTCCCATCCATAATTTAAAAAGCGACTTAAACAAAAGTAGGCCAACAAGGAAAAAGTGTTAAGTTTCAAATATAAATATATGCACCTGTGGGGCTATGTTGGTTAAATAGTTGCTCTGCATTTCACTGTCCTGTTCCAGGGTGTTCACAGATGTAGAGATGGTTTCCTTCACATCATGCACTCACCCATCCATTAAAAAAAAAGAAGCCTAGACTCAGGAATCTTCTGTCTAGAGATAGAAAGTGGTCTCCCTAACAAATTTTTCCAATTTTGCTGATATTGGCCAAGATTCCCACTGGTGCATCTTTCATGGAACAGGGGTAGGTCCCTCTTCTCCCCTGAGTGTGCAAAAGTACTTAGAAGCTTCTGGCCACAGCTCTATGTTCCCCACCACTACCACCACTGTAAACTGCTTGGCTGCAGGCATGTACCTAGGCAGTGTCTAATTGTTCTTGTGCCTCTGAAGAAGAACAGCCACATACGCTCAAACAAGGACCAAACCTTCCTCTTCTTTGCTGAGGGTGCAGGGATAGCCAGATAGCTCCCAATTGTACCCCATGGCCAATCGACTCTTGGAAGGGCAGAGCTTTGTCCACCTGTCCAGGGGCAATGTGAACCAGGGGCAATGGATACTTTCTCACACAATACCTGATGGTAAGAGATATTCAACAGTAGGATGCACTCACTTAAAAGGCATTGGGCTGTCCCAATGGTGGTTTTTAAACAGAGGTTTGATGGCCACCTCTCAGGAGTGTTTAGCAGTCGAGTCCCTCCATCATTATAGGAAGACTTAACTAGATGAGGTTCCCTCCCATCTCCATGATTCTATGACTCTCTGTTTCTTTGGGGAAACTTCTCATCAAGTGGAAATGTAGCAGCATATGCCAGCTTGCCTCGATCCCACTCTCAAAGGCAGAGGAGCCCATTCAAAAGGCTCCTCCCCAATCCAGCTCATAGTTACCTGCAAGCCTCCTGGAACAGCAGCAACAGAAATGGCAGCAGCAGGTCAAACAAAGAAGGAGATTGACATTCTGGATCATGTCCAGTGGAGGGAGACCAAAATGGTGAAAGGCCTAGAAGCCATGCCCTATGAGGAATGGTTTAGCCTTGAGAACAGAAAGATAAGAGGTGACAAGGTAGCTATGTTTAAATATTTGAAGGGATGCCACATAGAAGATGGAGCAAACTTGCTTTCTGATGCTCCAGAGACTAGGACATAAGACAATGGCTTCAAAGTTCAGGAAAAGAGATTCCACCTAAACATTAGGAAGAACTTCCTGATACTAACAGCAATTTGACAGTAGAATATGCTGCCTCAGAGTGTGGTAGAGTCTCCTTGTTTCGAAGCTGTGGTTGGTGGAATCGGTGGATACGGAATCCATAGAGATGGAGGGCCAACTGTATGCTTTAAAAACTGTGTAATTTTATCTCAGTGAAAAAGAAATGTATAAAATTATTTGTTGCTTATTTGAAAAAGAAATGAGAGAAGAATCAGATCCCTGTTTCTATTCTACAGCCTCTGTTGTTCTGCAGAATTCCCCGCTGACCACATTTTCTGTCCCAATGAGGGTGTTACTTTGTGAAATCTTCCCTTGTAAAGTAGAGAAGTTCCCAGCAAGACAACTGTACAATGAAAGACTTCTACCTAAATATGATATTTCATATTCTTATCAATTTTAGTTTCCCATCTCCAGAACTTAGACACATGACATTCCCCAGAGACCTCTCCCTAAGCAGATTCATCTTATTACCTCTTTCACTCCTCATCATTTTCTTCCCCTTTTCCTCAATCCACCCCTGTACCATTGCCCAATTTCTCTCTCTCTCTGTCTCCTCCTGTCAAATTCCAAACAGAATCAGGTTAATTAGGAAGGGGTTCAAATTGGTCAGATCAGCCTAATTTCAATCTGGAGTTCTCTCTTTCTCTCTACTTTTTACTTGTCTACACTGTGTGTTTAAGCTGCACACAGACACATCACTGGGATTAATCTAAACCTTAAGTGGAATACTTATATCCTTTAATTCATCCATTTTCCTACCTACAGTGAGATTTCATCAGAGACACTTGCTTTAGCAATCTGCTTTGAAAATTAAGTCCATCTTTATCATCTAAGGACCAAAACCAAGCACAGCAAATGCAAGATACATGGGTAAAGACTATCATATGCTTTGGCAAACAGACATCTTTCATCACATGGTGGGTATCTCTGCAAAAAATGAGCTAAACATAAGTCACAGGGACTAGAGTGCAACATTAATAATAAACTGGCATGGCTTTGCAGTCAACTGACTGTGCATGCTTATTATAAATCATATTTAATTTTTGGAAAAGTGGCTAGCACAAAAACTCCTGGAGCCACCCATCTGAAATTTGGAAGAAGCGATAGACTCTGAAGGGGCTACCATCTGCCTAAATACCATGCACGTTTAAACAACAACAACAAAATTATATAGCTATTAGTGTTTGCCAATAAAAATCAATGGAAAACCCAAAGATTAGTTATTTCTGAAACTCAGTTGAAAATTGGGATCTGCATCAGGTCAGCTGCCTCGAAATTGGAATAAGCCAAATCAAGGTGTATAGTGAATTCCCAAATTGGGCTCTGAACCAAATCCAGGAAGCGGGGGGCTTGTACAGCTTTCCCATTCATATATTTTGAGAGATCAAGTGAGCAGGCCAATCAGGATCCACAGTAGGCCCTCCATCCTGTCATTTGGGTCTTGGTAGGTATCCCTTGATGCCAAGACCCCGAGCCCCAGGCAATGCCAACCTAGAAGTTTCTAAAAATCACACAAAACATTTCCCTTATTCATGTAATTCTGTAATGTAACTCTTTTGCTCCTTGTTGACCTTCCACCAGTAAGCAAAGACCTTTTTATTCAATCAGAGTTTTGAAAACTTAACATCTCCTAAGAAAGAGGTTTTTAAGCGGTAGGTACTATACTTTCTTTACTAATCGATTATTAAACAGTTTTGAATCTGATTGCATTCAAATATGGTTGTTTAGTTGTATTTTAATAAGCAAAAAAAAAATCACCCCTCTATATTTCCATTGTAGTAGCAAGAGCTTAGAAAGGCTTGAGATAGGTTGAAGGTTCCATGCTCTCTTACTGCCCCATTTGGCAAGGTCCTAATTAATCCTCTGTCATACCAATTTTATAGCTGCTTTGAAATGTCCCAGTTTCTTTCTCCTCATCTCCCTTTTCTTCCTTTGTCCTTACATTACTTCAGTTGCTGCACACTGAGTTCAATGTGCAAAAGTTATTTATAATTACTTAATTTGAGGGGAAAGTGGAGAAGATGATATCTCGCCCTTCTCCAGCAGGCTAGGCTAAAAGCAAACTGCTGCAACCTGTCTTAGCTTGTGTGTTCTTCCTCATTAATAATTTTGCCATCTTGACCACACTCATCTGTGAAATATTGGAGGCTATAACATCTGACATCATTCTCTTATTTTGAAGGACTGTTTTCTTAATGCAAAAATGCCCTACGTCAAGCCTGCTTCATCTGGGGAGTTGCCTGCTGAGAGACACCTTGAACTTTTGCCTTTGAGTTCTTCTGAGTGCTCCACTGTGTGAATGCAATTCAATGGCCAGCTATTTCTTAGAGTTTTGAAAGGCAGAGTTCTCTCCCTTACCAGCCCTTTACTCAAGATCAGTTCTACTGAGCTCTACTTATTGGCTGTTCTGGGCTAACTCTGAGGCAATGCTACTTAGCCAGGGGAGCTATTTTGGAACTGTGGCTAGTTTAGTGTTTTGATTCAGCATGATACCATAACCTGTGAAAAAGCGTAAGATCATAACTCCATGAAACTGCATGTTTATGCATAACCTGCCAGTGAGATCCCGATGGCTTTGTTAACGATATGTAAACAGGAATAAAATTCCCAGAGGCATGTCTTGGATGCATAATGACTGTGTGGTTCTGGGGAGTGGTCATGGTTTATTCTCCCCACTTAGTTTTGCTGCAACTCTGTCACTCTAACATGAACTTAATAGTTATAGAACTGGAAGCAGCCACTGAGGCCAACTTCCTTCCTGATATAGAAAGTCCAGAGTTTGCACATTCTCAGCTGAGGGCTATCCAGCCATTCTTGGAAGACCTCTAGCAAGGAGAAGCTCACTACAGTTGGTCCTCCCTATTTACTAGGATTAGGGGCAGAGGACCCCCACAAAAGTAGAAAAACTGCAAATATCAAAATGTATGTGTGCCTGTGAGAAGGGGGACAAGGCATGGTGGGAGAGAACAGGTATCCAGAGTCCAAACCAGGGCCATTTCCGCACTACACTCTTATCGAGTGATTATTCCACTTTCAACATCCTATGGAATCCTGGGGTTTGAAGTTTAGGGACAGGACTAAACTGCAAAGCCCAGGATTCCATAGGATATTGAAAGTGGAATAATCGCACTATAAGAGTGTAGTGCGTAAACGGTCCAGATCAGGGAAAGGAGGTAGGTCACCATGGTGGCCATATACTTCCTCTCTCTCACCCATCTCCTTCCTTGTGTATATGGGGGTGGGAGCAGGAGGGGGTTTGAGCTGTTGAGAAATCAGGTTGTGTTCTGTCCTTGACTGGCCAGACAGCTGCTCATGGAGGAGGAGGACCAGAGGCAGGTTTTTTAAGGGCTGCATGGCCTGAGCAGAGCCATCAAGAAGAAAGGTTCCTCAGAAAAGAAGCACTGGTTGTGGGCAGGGAAGGCTGGAGAAACTTACAAACCTGTGAGAGCAAAACCTTCAAACATGAGGGGCCAACTGTGTATCATGAGATTAGCGCCTAGAAGGTATACTGTTCTTGACTAAAATTCCCAGAATCCTTTAGCCAACAGATTCTGGGAGTTATGAGCCAAGAAAGTATCTTTCATAAGTTCTAGGCCTATGAATCCTCCCTTAGCATCCCATGCTCTCTCTCTCTGTGTATGTATACGTGTATGCATGTGTATATATACACACACACACGGCCAAAAATGCCCCCAAATAGTTAAAATTCCAAACTACCACAAAAATAGGGTAGCTTGGATCCCTTTGGTCCCCACTGTTCCCCACTCAGTGCCCTATAAAGTCTCATTCTCAAAACAGACCATATTTCAGCTATGTCACAGTACTGAAAGGGATGTGCCATTACTTCTGCTCACACCAGGAGTAATGACGCAGCCTTGTTGTCCTTCTGTCAGCAGGCTAAAAGTCTTTTATTCCGACAGATTTTAAAACAGAGTTTTTAAAGAGGGAGTGCTGTATTGTTTTAACTATTGTTTTAAAGATCTTTTTATGCTTTTAATTGAATTTTATTCTTTTACTGAGGTGCAGTGGTTTTAATACTATAAATAGTTTAATTCTATTTTAATATTCACTTTTTGTCTGTTTTTAATTGTATCGTGCTTTTAAATTGTGAGTTGCTTTGAGTTCAAATTTTGGGGAAAAAGCAGGCTATAATAATAATAGTAGTAGCAGCAATAATTAATAAAAATAATAATGTTCCTCATACCCTTCATAGTTGCCTAACCCTGCTCTAGAGATACACCTTTCTCCAACGTACCTCTGATATACTACTAGTCTTAGCTAATTCCTCCTATTGCAGAGGCAGCATTAGTTACTGGAGAACACAAACAGCACAATGCTATTGTCCTCATAATCTACATGTGAGCTTCCCATAGGCATCTGGTGGGCCACTATGTGAACAAAATAGGCCTTTGGTTTCAGCTAACATAACTTTTCTTACATTTTTAAGAATCTACCCATCCTGATTTTTCAGAGGTCTTAACTTGTACTTTTATATTTGAAATACAACAGGAAAGAAAACTGAAAGTGTGTGTGTGGGAAAAAAAACCTATTATGAAATGGCTGGCTGATGGCTCAGTTAGCTGACAATTGTCAGGGCCAGTGGATGTATCAAATCAAACTCTAAAAGGGACTGCCAGTTATGTGTGACTCATCCCAGTAGGCAACAGTTCTCTGGGGCACTCAAGTTCGATTTCCCAGCCTTGCTGGGGGTAGCTTTAGGAGTAATAAGCTACTCGAGTTCTGCATTTGATACACGGAGCCAAAGTGGCATTCTTGCAGTCTCAGGCCTCCTGTGTAGATGGAAAAAACAGCGGGAGATTAGTAAGGGAGAAAGTGATTGTCCTTGAGTTCCCGAAAATAGCCAATATTAATGGATTCCATTGTGGATTACCTGTGGGCTTCCATCTGCAGTCTGAGACCAATATAAAAATAGAAGAAGACGGAAAGAGGCAGAAGAGGAAATGCTGTCAGAAATATTAGAGAAGGACCTCTTCAGACTGTCAAAAGGCATATGCTGTCTGCAGGCTGAGAAACATAAGAGCATACGTGCACTCTGAAGCATTAAGAAAGGGAACATGGGTAGGCTTTTGATCAGCGGCCGTAGAGAGCTGACACGGAGTGGCATAGGCATAGTGGACAGAGAGGTGAGCTCAGACCAAAGAGGAATGTTTTTCACATCCCAGCTTCAGGCAACAGTAAACATCACAGTTGTGGAAACCATAGGATCATAGAATTGGAAGAGACCACAAGGGCCATTGAATGCAACCCCCATCTTTGAGTTTTCCCAACTCAGCTTCCTTGAATGTCTAATACACCTTATCCTACATCCATCAGTACTGACCAATGATTTTCAGCAGACCATTCTGTGAGTGAGGAACTTGTAGCACCTTCAGATGTTATAGAACTAAAGCTCCTGTCCCCTGTGCCCATTTGCCCTACTGGTTGGGGCTGACAGTTTGGATTCCAGTGTAATCTGGAGAGACATGGGTTTCCAACCTCTGACTGACACAGTGAAATCCTTCTAGTGCAATTTAATTTCTTTCTGGAAATCACAGTGATACACATATCCCTGCCCACTTTCACCTCCAGCAACTGTAGCTCAGATCCTGCATCAGGATTCCATAGCATAAATTTCCATATGTGGAGTTAAACATTGATTGTGCTATGCAAACCTCATGTTGAATGGCAACATTGCACAACTGAATACATACTTAAATGTGCATGAATATCCACATGTGCATATGCATCACCATGCATACTGGCACCACCTGCACAACTCTGCTTGCACAACCTTGATTTCAGCAATGATGTTCTGCATCAGACAAAAACATCCAACTGTTTCTGTAGATGGAACCTACGCATGCCCATGACTCCAAGAGAACTCTGACCTGCATTTTGTAATGACACCAGGACACCGAGCAAACTGGAAATGTTATGGAATGGCTTTCTACATATGACCCTCTATGATTCACTTGAAAGTGTGTGGAGAGGCAAGGCAAAGCCTGCCCCCACTGTCCATACTCCCAACACCGATATGCTTGCCACTTCTTCCCCTGGATCTTCATTCAACTGTGGAATATCTGAATGGAGAGTATGTAATTGTAACCATGTACACATAGATATCTTTATGAAAATAGGTAACTTGTATGACTAAAAATCCAAATGACAAGGAAGAGCCTATAAGGATCCAACTGCATATTCTGGCCTTTCTCTGACTAAGCAGAGGTCAGGAGCAAGTCCCATGGATATTGCGAGTGGAACCAGTAAGACCATTCCTCCTCTGCTCTCCAAGCTAACTCACTGGTAGCCAACTTTGAGAAGGCAGCCTATACCTCAACTTTTCCTGAAAATTTTGTTGCCACTCACATTTCATAGATGTCATGCAGCTATACCAGAGCAAGCAAAGTATGGCCTGCAGTGTGGATCCCAATCCTCCACACTCTCACTGCTGAAACAGCGCCCTCAAGGGTGTAGGGAGCACAGTGGGGTGATTATGTTTTTGGAGGAGGCTGATCTGTTTTAGGCCATTGAAGGAGTGTTTTTCCCAAAGTTGGAAGTAACTTCCTCATGAGGAAAAAGACCTCTCCTGGTCCTAAAACAAGACCTCTCCTGTATCAAAAAGGTCTGAAAACATGGCAAACTGATTCCATGGCTTCTTCAGGGTGTAGGGAAGATTTTCAGCAATTTTAAATAAAATTTTAAGCAAAGAGACTTGGGAGAAGGCCTCCAGACCTGGTGAAGGCCATGTGTGGCCCTCAGATCTGGGTTAGTTACCCACCCTTTCTTTCACTTCTGCAATCAATAATCAACAAAGTAGCAGCACCAAGGGGTAGAAAAAAATGGGTGTGAGAAGGTTTCAGATGCTTAATGAAATTATCTATTTTGTACCACCCAAGACTCGCTGCAAAATGAAGAAGACTCACTGCAAAATGAAGCACATCCTGCCTCAGAATTGCTCACATTTGAGAGGCCTGCAGTACACAGTTGCCCCTTCATATTCACAGGTTTAACTTTCACAGATTTGATTATCTGCAAATTTCTCCAATCCCGGCCCCCCGCAATTTCAAGTGCTTCTTTTCCAGGGGAGTCTTGCTCCTTGGCCGCTCAGGCCAGGCCATGCAGACCTTTAAAAACCTACCTCTGGTGCTCCTCCACAACAACCAGAAGCTGCCTGGCCAGCTAAGGACAGCTCACAGCCCAATTTTTCAGCACGACAACCCTCTCAACACCTGAGGAAAAAGATGGGCAAGAAAAGAGGAAGTATAGGGCCACCATGCTGACGGACCCCCTTTCCCTCTCCTTTCCTTGACCTAGTTTGGACCCTGGGTGCAAAATTCTCCCCACCATACATTGTCCCCCTTCCCACAGACACACTGTGATATTCGTGATTTTTCCATTTTTGTGGGGATCCTGTGCCCCTAACCCCAGAGAATGTGGAGGGCTGACTGTACTTTTTTTCCCTGAAGAACTTGTAAACACATTTTTAAAATCTGAACAATTAATATGTATAGCTGAAAAATGAGCACACACAGACACACTTTAACTAGTGGAGAAAATATGTACTAAAATACACACATTAGGGAAAGTGTACAAATACCTGTAGGCATTATGAGAAGTGTGTTTAAAAACGCACAAAATGTCCATGCAGGAAGCAAAACAACATTTCACAACCTGATCTCAAGGATGGGATGGGGATTTGGGTGGGACGCAGAGAAATACAATGAAATCACAACTGTGTTTTTCATAATACTAGTGGCATTATCAGCCTTCACATCAACCTGCCAGTTGTTGACCTGAAGTATATCCACAAATCTGAAAATAGCAAGAAAAAGACAATGACTGGGAGAGAGCAGAGGCACAATCACTGTGAAGGCATTTCTTCCTTTCCAACCTCTAAATCAGTCTTCATCTATCAAATCAATGAGCAACCTTGCTGATACAAATGCACTGTGTCTCCATATTAAAAAAAAAATGGCCAAAGGAGGCATGGAAAAGAATAAAATCAGGCATTTTGAATAAACAACAGAGTTTACATAAGTTTAGAAAACAACTGGTTTTCTTCTTTTACAGGGAAAAAAAAGCAATCACTGCCCTTATGAATGTCTCAATTTGTATCAAGTACTCCTTATCTCAGAACTTGGAAAATTTCTAAGTAGCAAAGTCACTTTACCTGGTAACATAGTTTCCATCAGGAATGCTTTCTAGTTACATTTTATGTTACTTTTAAGAACATTGTGAAGGCATTTTTAGTGGAGTTTTTCAAGTGTTTTTTCTTTTTCTCATCAATTCAAAGATTTTCCTACCGCTTCTAATAAATAAAAAGTAATGGAAAATAGCAAGTAGCACAATGTAACATAAATTGCAACAAATTATCTTCACAATTAATTTTAGAACAAAATTTAAAAATAACGTTCCAAGCTGTGACTTCTATAGAGCCATGTCTGTAAGTATTTGCTTCACACAGTAAGAGAAACAAGACAAGAATCACATGCCTCAAGAAGTTTGCATTTAGATAATACATGTGATTACAGTGGCCACATGTATAAACCTTAGCCATTTCCGCACTACACTCGTATAGCGCAATTATTCCACTTTCAACATCCTACGGAATCCTGAGGTTTGCAGTTTAGGGAGGAGCCTTTGAGGGGCCCGCAAACCCCAGGATTCCATAGGATGTTGAAAGTGGAATAATCGCGCTATAAGAGCGTAATGCGGAACTTGCCCTTGTGTAAAGGAAGAGATTCCAAGCAGCAAGACCTCCATGCAATCCTGACTAGGTAATGAGACCTCCAGCACCCATGATGCATGTGGAAATCAACTTGGCAGCATTGTCATCAGCACACAGTATCCAGAGGCGCCTCCCATTTCCCCAATGTACTATCAGAGCTGATTCTTGATACTGTTCTGAGCCTCACTTTGCCAGGGGAAAAAGAAAGAGAGGGATAGTATCTTTTTCAATATGTATGAGATTGTAAGCTGGACTCGAGACCCTGTAATTTTTGAAATTTATGCTTATGGTCATTAATGATCAACATGACCCCAAAAACTTACCCTTTAAGCTAGGCAGTGCACCAGCTGAGGAGTTTCTGAAGAACAGGGCACTGGGAAATGACTCAGTTCTCCCCTTGCATCCTTGTTTGATTGATGGGGGTATAAATGGCATTTCACAACCACTACCACTAACAACAACAAATTGTTATATTGTATATTGCTTGTTATAGCGTAACAAGCAAATTCTTTGCTCTGGAGGGGCCACAATTGATTGCATTCTGTCAAGGGCCTCTTTACATCTGGAGCTGGTCCTGAAATTGGGCAGAAGGGTATCAGTAGAAATATGCAATATGGAACTTCTATGCTCAGCTTGTGATTTACACCAGAACCAGAAGCCAATTTACAGACATCTTTCAGATGGACCTAAATCTCAACCATTCACATATAATCAACACCAACAAAACCCAAAATCCTACCTCCTTATGCTCCCTCTGTGTTTGTTTTTGTGCCTTTAAGTCACTCGCCAACTTATGGTAACTCCATGAATTTCTTAGGGTTTTCTTAGGCAAGGAATTTTCACAGGTGGTTTTGCCAGTTCCCTCCTCTATAATATAGCCTACAGCACTTGGTATTCATTGACGGTCTCTCCTCCAAGTACTAACCAGGACTGACTGTGCTTAACTTCCACAATCAGACAGGATCTGGTGCTTAGAGGATTTAGATCCTACTATTCTCCCTCTATCTTGAACTAAATCCTTGTCTCCTACTTCCATTCAAAGCTTAATATAGAAAATCACCTACAAATATGGCAATAGATTGTCCAATATTATGGTTATAAGAGAAGGAAAGACCTTAAGTTTTCACAATTAGAAGGACAGTAGCATAGGAAGAGATGAAAATAATTTGTTTTGATTTTAAAATTAAATAGTTTTTATTCTATGGATAGTTTAAGTGTATTTTAATAGTATTGTTTGTATTTTTTTACTTATGTTTTTCTATTTGTTTTTATCTGTATTTGTATTAATTTTTCTAAGCTGCTTTGAGTGCCATTTTGGGGGAAAATATACAAGAATTATTTATTATCATCGTCGTTATCTACTGCTGCTGATTCTTAAAGTAAACCTGTACTGTATTAAAAGGAAAATGCAAGAAACATGTTTTTCAATCATTTTTAAAAATATTTTCAAATATTTTTTCAATTCCCCAATATTACTGCTCAGGAAGAATATCGTCTAGGCACATTCATACCATATTTTACATTATACGTAAGGAACTGAACATCTTACATTATATTCATTTTAGGAAACATCTCTAAGAGGCCATCATATAGCCTTACCTTGGTATTTAGCATTTGATCAAACTTGTTAGTCTGTTACTGCAGCTTAGGCCTACCCGGAGATAGCATAAAGATATCATTTTGATATCAATAATTTGGCTGTCTTCCACCACCCCTCTCCACGTGTTTGAGAGGCCCCTGGACAAGCCCCGAACTAGGCTCGACCATCAAATGCTGCGATATCCCAAGACAATACCAGCAGGCCAGAAACAGCCAGATCCCCGCTTTAGGAGACCTCTCTGCAAACACCCTCATTATGTATGCACGCTGTTTACAAAGGACTCCCTGCCCCGAGCTGGTAACTTGGCAAGCTAGAAGCTTAAAGGCCAAGCACTGAGCATTTGCATACAGTCTACCTCTTTGTCAGTTCGGACTTAACTCAATCATGCTAAATTGTGACCTTTCTGAGACATTGTCTCGCACCCAAAACCCATTGTTTTCCCCGAGTAAGGCACAGCCTGCAGTCCCAATTCACCCTATAAAAACCCCGGAGTCCGAGACCTTCCTCGGATCACTCCGAACTTCCATCAAGCCTTGCTGCCGCTTTGCCTGGGTGAGCCGTCCCCTCAGCTCCAGTAGCTGAGACCGCAGCAACCTCGGATCGCTCCCGAGTTCCAGACCGCCCTGCTGCTGCTTTGCCCGGCAAGCCCCCCTCAGCGAACCACGCTGAGCTTCTCCTCTCCATCTGCAACTTCTTCAGGACTATGAGAAAGGTGTCGTATCACCCTTTCCCCCGAAAAACTCTTATTTCTTATTTCCTAGTTAGCTGTGTGGTTGTGTTGTCTTAAGTGTCTGTTGTTAATAAAACATCATTTTTGCTACTTTAAAACTGTCTGACTGCTTACCTGACCTGACCCCGTAGACACTGGGTTACAAGATCCCCGCTAGGTTACCCTGCCTCTCGTTAGCTTAAAGCGAGTGCTCCAGTTAATTTCCCCATCTGGCGTTATTGTGTTTTGGTTATTTGGGCGCCCCTCCCAGGACCCCCCAGTTAACAGGGTAACAAGTCTATTGAGTAATTCTTTACTTCTCAAACAGGTACCTAAGGTCACCTCAGCACAAAAGCATCTGTCACATATCTATATCAGGCATTTATCTAACCAGATAAGAAATACATTTTTAATATAACCTACTAAGTACCTAGAGAGAAGGTGTCTTCTATCTCTCTCATATATACCAACCTGCTAAAGTGTATGGTGTTCAGCCAGGAACACCTTAACAGGCAGGTGCTGAGGAACAGGTACATGTGCAGCAATGGAAGCAATCAGTCATAGGGTGCTTGCCATCTTATTTTTCCATAGGTGCCTTTATATTCTCTCAAGTTTCTCCTGTCTCTTCATCTGTACCTATCAGGAGTAGGATTATCAGAGTTGAAACCGAAGATGGCTCCTGTCTCTTTCATGGTTGTGTAAAAGAGGAAATTTCAGCAGGTGCTGATTGTTACCTAGTTGTGCAACAAGCAACACTTGTTGAAATTCCTTCTTCTTTGTTCTTGTTGTGTAGCCTCAAGCCATTTCTGACTTATGGTGACCCTAAGGTGAACCTATCACAGGGTTTTCTTGGCAAAATTTTCATCATAGGGGCTTTCCCTTTGCCTTCCTCTGAAATTAAGTGTGACTTGCCCAAGCTCACCCAGTGTGTTTCCATGGCTGAGAAGGGATCTAAAAGCTGGTCTACAGGGTTGTAATCCAATGCTCAAATCACTACACTACGTGCAGAACAACCACATCCACCTCTATATATCTATTAAAAGGACAGGAGCCATCTTCAGTTTTCACTTTGGCAACCCTAATCTGGAGTGACTATTGACTGTATTTGTTAGTGATAAGCCCCCTTGAATCCCATTTTGAGAGAAAGCTGGGATAGAATTAAATAAATAATTCTCACTAATCTTTTGTCCTCAGCCAAGTAGACATGACTTGTAATGGTCCATTTGTTCAAGGTCACTCATCATCCAATTGGAAGTGAAAGTTTACTAGCATTTTGTGACTGGCCACAGTTATTCAGCCTGTTTTCCATCAAATGACTGTAGCACGCACAATTCAGGTTGATTAAGGACCACTTTACCAATTCAGTATGGTCTCTCTTTCTCTCTCTCAGAAAGGCTCTCGCATATTTACCTTACTCTATCTTATATTTTGGATTAAATGACTGAATGCCCCAAAATGGCTTTATTATATGTTGTTAACTCTGTGAAGACAACAATCACAGAGTACTTATCCCCATTCTTTTTTTTTCTTCAATATACTGGCTTCAGAGCCTTACGTTTTGCAAAATATACACAAAACATAGTGTCCAGTCTATAACCACAGTTTTTATTTTATTGTAGTATTTATTATCTATGTGAATTATTTATATCCTGCCCTATATCCAAAGATCTCAGGGAAACTCACAATAAAATCAATGTAAAATGATAAATAATAACCATATATTAAAAAACTAGAAAATACATTAAATCTTTTATCAATTTAAAAATACCCAAACAATTTTAAACCAGTTGTAATAATTTACAATAGTGTCAACTGTAGCACATCTGCAAACTGGTAAAATAAATAGGTCTGAAGATTTCAACAAAAAAGCCATTTTTTGATTTAGTGCCAAAAGGTTACCAGTGTCAGCGCCAACTGGGCCTTCAAGGGGAGAGCATTTCACAAACGGGGTGCCACTACAGAGAAGGTCTTCTAGGTCCTCCCACAATGTGCTTCACCTACTGGTAGGACACAGAGGAAGCCCCTCCAATAGGCCTCAGTTCTGGGGCAGGCATATACGGAGGTGCTCTCTCAAGTTATCAAGGCCCCAAGCCACTTAGGGCTTTAAATATCATTATCAGCACTTTGGATTCAGACCAGAGGCATACTGACAACCAGTGCACTTCCTTTAAAACTGATGTGATATAGTTTGTTTGTTTTGCCAAATTTAAGAATCTGAAGCATTTATGTAAAATTGGAACTTTGTAGCACAACAGTCCTTTTAATTTTTTCTTGAAATTAGCCCAGGTTCCTATGAGCAAGAGATTCTTCTTCTGCTTTTGTGGTTGCCACATGAAACAGGTGCAAGTCTATTCAGTGGTTCTCAACCTGTGGGTCCCCAGATGTTTGTGGACTTCAGCTCGCAGAAGCCCCAGCCACTATGGTCAATGCTCAGGGCTTCTGGGAGCTGAAGTCCAAAAACATCTGGGGACCCACAAGTTGAGAACCACTGCTAGATGATAGATCAGACAATTTTAGGTTTGGCTCCTAGGAAAACATTTTTCCAACCAAGTAATGAATAATATGTTCTCCACCCCTAATCCTCTAAAAGTGAGACTTATCCTCCCGGAGGAAAATCTTATTTCTATGTTTAGCTATCTCATGGTACAGATAGAAAGCACAGTAAGCAGAGCTTTCAGAGAGAGATCTCAAAGCCCAGCAGATATGTCTTTCATTCTAAAGCAATCATTCCCCTTTCTCTGCCACACATGCATTCTGTGGTATACCCCTAAGACCACCTTCCCCACAAGTTTTCTTGCTGTAGGTCCCAGGGGACTACACACCACAGAAATCCCTTCACACCCACTAACCACATGCTGTAAAGATGGACATTTTCCTAGCCCACAATTGCGCTATTGACAAATACCGTGAATGGTGACTTCATTTATCTTGTAAAGACTTATGGTTTGCACAGAAACACCACCTGCCACAGTAGTACCTTTTGAACTTCATAGCCTTTTGACTCTACTGTTTGCATTAACAACAATAAACATTCTATACTTATATGCATAGACATCAGTGATAGGTTAGAATTTCATTTGGCTAGGATTTATGACCCAAACTTTCAAAGAGATTCACAAACTTCTTCAAACATTTCACAGAGCGAACACATAATTCTTTTTTAAAAAAAATATTCAGATGTAGAAGAAAGCAAAACTGATTCATTCAGTCACTCAGGCTTTGCATGGTTAGCTTTGACTTTCAAACCGTGTGTATTCAACAAAGCTTCTGTTACAGAATTACAGTTGCCTACAGTTTTTGTCTAACAAGCTCCTCATCTTCAAAGGTACAAGATAGGCAGGAAGAACATGATCCTTTAAATATTGGAAATAGTGATCTCTCTTGAATTTTGCCAGCCTAGAAGGCTGAAAGTTTTGCTGGGTCTATTTTGTGATTTTAAAAAAGAAAACTTACCAGACTTACCCCTTTTTTTCATAACTTCAACAGAAAGAACTTTAGATTTAAAAAAAAAACTATGTAAAACGTGGAAGTTTGTTGAAGGCCTTCCTATTAATGGCCATTTCTGCACTACACTGTTATAGTGCTATTATTCCACTTTCAACATCCTGTGGAATTCTGTGGTTCATAGTTTACTGAGGCCAAGGAGCTCTCTGATTGAGAATTATAAATGACCTTCCCTAAACCGCAAACCCTGGTATCCCATAGGATGTTGAAAGTGGAATAATAGCACTATAACAGTGCAGTGTGGAAATGGCCTGAGTATGATGAATCTACTAAGTATTAATTGTCACCAACTCTCTCAAGAAATATTACTCAAAACTATATTAAATGTTGAATAAGCACTCCTTAAAAAAAAACAGGTTTGTCTCTCTCCAATACACATAAAAATATCCACTAATCTGAGGAATAAGACTATGCTGTGTAATGAAGCATGGTCTAGTTTTATAAGCTCTCATATAAACTTGGATATTTAACTGGGCAACAGACAAGCTGAACTGTCTCGCATTGCCAAATAATGGTCAAGTATGTGTACAATATTCATAGTACAAGAAAAAACCATAAAGAGAAATTTATCAAGAAGTTTCTTATCTCTTTTAATTACGAAAAGAAAGAAATTAAGACAATAAAACTGAAAAAAAAACCACAATTGAATTATATAAAGATTTGTATAACCTTTCAGCTGAACAATTCAACTGAACAGTTCTATTCTTGTAAGATTAAGGTCTAAGAAGAATAAATGGAATTAAAACAGGAAAAAGCAACCTAACAGCTACAATTACAAAACAGAAGTCATTTTAAAAACATATTAAGCTACAGAGTCTTTGAGCGTGCCCAGTATCAAGAGATCATAAAAATATATGCCTATGGTCAGCTAACAGGAAGTCAGCATCAATCAATTTGCAAGAGTTGACTGGTCAATTGATTGGCATGTCAAACCCAATGGCACAATATACTTTTGTGTATTTTAATTGTCCACATTTTTTGCTGATTTCCCTTTCAGGGATCTGATGATTCACAGATTTGGTTAATATGTTGAGTCGTGCTGGGAGATCTAAAGATTCCTAGAGAGAACACTTCTCTAACAATATCTAGGTCCTTCAGTGCAATTCTACAGTCAATTTCCATCAGAAGGTTAAGAAAAATATTGTTCACAATTTTTATTCGTATTCACTATTTTTCCACTTCCACGGGGGTCTTGCTTCCCTAACCCCCAGAGAAGTGAAGTGCTGACTGTAATTTGAATTGCACAGCTTATACTACTGGTACAGCAAGAATCAAAGAGCATAAAAATCACCAATAAAAGTTATTACATTAAGACCAAAACACAACACAGTCCCAAACTGGGACAAAGAAGCAGCATTCAGCATAGACCAAAATAATGAAAAAATTAAAAGATCTTAAGAGAACATCTGCAGATCACAAGAGTGAGGGTTGGGTCACACAAGTCTGAGCAAATGAATTGGAATCCAGTACATAGGCAGTTTTTGCAAGAGAAAATGAAAATTCGAGTGTGTGCATGTGTAAGATGTGGTTTTGCCTTGTCCTTCCTCTGAAACACTGTCCACAGCATCTGGTACTCATCGGTGGTCTCCCATCCAAGTACTAATCAGATCTGATCCTATTGACCATCTAAGACCAGACATGATTTAGTGTCTTTTTTAGGGTACGTAAGCCATGTAGCTGATACCAAAGCATTCCTTCCAAATTGCATTTTTTTAAAAGTGCCTTTCTCGTGTAGACTACTAAAGATTTGACAAGACAGATTATATTCATATGGCAAATCATGTACCCCAAAGGCTTTGGGAATACAATTTTCCATTTGGGGGGAATTTTGCCTTCACATATCCCTCAGTCTATACTTTACCAACTTTAATTTGAATAAAATAAGTGACCTATCTTCCTTTCAGAAGGGGGCAGGGAAAGTACAGCCCACGGACCACAGCAACTGATCCAAACATAGCTGCCCTGATGCCACACAGTCTGTTTCTCCTGACAAAGATCCAATGACAGGAACCAAAGAAGACAGAAAACACTAGACCACCAGAATCCTTGCAATATATAAGCCTTCTCTCTGGTCATTTTGTGACTCCACAGTAAGACTATTGCTTGTGTTCTGCTCATATGCATCTTTTACCAAAGCATCTTCTAAACTACACTGCAAACAAAGAAACCACACTGAGACCCAAAGCGATTTCACTTGAAACTGTCATTGTCATCTCTTAAATACTATAACCCGTCTACAGGAAGGGTCAGTAGAGTTCCTAGCATTCCATATGCACTATAGAAACAAATCAGTTTACATTTCAGCCCAAAGCGTTAATGAAGGATACCAACACACAGCTCCCATGGGTATGTATATCTAGTGTTCATGTTCAAATTATGTAGGATTATCAAAACACAGCCAATTAAATGCTGCTTTTCATAACAAAGAACAGAACACTTAGTCGTAACCCAGAATATTGCCTTATGAAAAAATGGGCATTTTTTCTCTCTCCCTGCAATTATACAGCTGCAAACTTTGCACAATTTTTGAAAGGAGCAGCCTCCGTTGGTTGATGTTAGCAGAACTGACAGATAGTTCTTAAAAGCATTCAGTAGTCAGAGTCCACCAAAGCTCATGCTATAATAAATTTGTGAGTCTTTAAGATGCCATATGCCTCTGACAAGAATCCTGTTTGTCAAATGCACTGATATATGTATGCATACACTGGCAGTGTAAGCAATTGCAGAAGGATTGCATCTTGATTATGGTTGCAGAAGCAGAGTTTCACCAATGTAACCGTTGCGCAATTTACATACTGAAGGTGTTGCATGTGCTTCATGATGTGAGTTAAGCTAACCAGTGGTGCAATGCAGGATATGGGTGGCATAGCATGTTCATGAGGTACCTGAACTTATGTGGATTTACGCTATGCCACACCTCTCTTGGATCGCAGCTTATGTCACTTTGCATCATAATGCATGCTTCCCTTTATCCCACCGCCTCTCCAATGTGGAATTTGACATCCTAAAATGGAAGCTCATCCCATGATAATTTTGTCCTTCTTTAACCTTCATCTAAGCAGACTTTTAAAAAAACTGAATGGCTTAATCCAATTAAATTTTAATATTAAATTTTTGTATTTTAACAATATTGTATTTGCTTTCACTTGTAAGCTTCCCCGAGTCTTGGTTTCAGGAAAGAAAGGTAAGTTATCATAGAGATTATCATCATCACTATTGTCACAGTCATTACCATTATCATCTACAGTGTCTTCCATTCTCAATGAGAATTCCACCATATCGCAGGGTATTAAAATACCTATCATGTCCTTGTTCCAGGACCCAGACAGGACTCTTCCCAACAGCCACAACACAGAGACATGATAGTGATGATACTTACAGCAGCAAGTGTATGCGGAAAAGGGAGAGCCCAGGAGTTTTGGAGCATTTATGTAATAATGATTCATTAATTAGGCCAACAGCTGTGGAAAACTCTGAGACCAGCATGGGAGGAAGCTGTTGTGGCCAAACACTCGTAATTGGTGGAAACTGCCCAGCATACATTTGGATTCCTTGCTCATGCTCCTAGAACCCTTGACCTTTGCGTTGTCTATGGATTTTGCCTCTGGACTGTCTCTCTGAATTTACTGTTAACTTGGACTGCAAAATGATGACTGGTAATTTGCTAGCAAACTAAAGCAAACTCTGCTCTCTGGCTACTGATAACAGACTAATTAGGCAGCTGTAAGCCTTGGCTGGCTGCTAACACAGGACAATACCCCATGTCCTCAGAGTGTTTGTGGGTGAAGCATCAAGGATATTCTACAACTCCACAATATCCAGACTTCCCAGACTAAAAAGCACATGTTCACATGAGGTGAAACATTTGAATATGTTTCATGTCCAAAGAAATATTTGTGGGTGAAGCATCAAAGGTATTCCATGATTCTACAGCATCCAAACTCCCAGAAACAGAAAACACAAGTTCACATGAGTTGGAATATTTATTTTGAGTGGTTGCAAGCTGTCTCAGGTAGAGATTCTGTTTCAGGGCAGGGCTGAGCAGTAAGCATTTACATTTATGGAGTTCCACATTAATTGTGCTATGCAATTAATGTGTAACTACATCAAATAGAATATACAACTGAGCAAAGACACCAAAGGCGCCACCAAATACACAACTAAATGTGTATATGCAGGTACATGCATGCACAAGGCATATTTGCATGTGTAACGGCACCACATATGCAACTTCATTTTGGCAGCCAATGTTCAACCATTTCTTTATGGGAACTTGTTTATACTTAAGATACCAATAGCAGTCTAATCCCATCCCCACCTTTTAAGGAACCAACAAAAATGTAATAGGTTGTTGCGGGTTTTCCGGACTTTGAGGCTGTGTTCTTTTAGTATTTTCTCCTGATGTTTCACCTGCATCTGTAGCTGGCATTTTGAGAGGATCTGATCCTCTGAAGATGCCAGCCACAGATGCAGGTGAAACGTCAGAAAAATACTAAAAGAACACGGCCTCAAAGCCCGGAAAACCCACAACAACCTTTGGATTCCAGCCGTGAAAGCCTTTGACTTTACATCAAAAATGTAATAGATTTCTTGGGACAGTTTGTGCCTCAGCTGCTTCTGCACTATAAAAAAAAAAGTATATGCTCATGCTAAAAAAAGAAAGCAAAGGCAATTCTAGGCTGTATCAATAGGGGTACATTGTCTAGGTGGAGGGAAAAGTACCATTTTATTCTTCTTTGGTCAGACCCCACCTGGAATTACTCTGTCCAGTTCTCTGCACCACAATTCAAGGAAGATATTGGAAAGCTGGAATATTTCCAGAAGAGGGCAACCAAAATGTTAAAAGGTCTAGAAACCATGCCCTATGAAGGGTAGCTTAGTGAGCTGGGTGTGTTTAGCCTGGAGAAAAGGTTAAGACATAACCTGACAGCCATGTTTTGATATTTGGATATTTAGATATTTAGATCATATGGAAGATGGAGTAGTCTTGTTTTCGGCTGCTCCAGAGACTAGGACACAGAGCAAAGGCTTCAAGCTACAGGAAAAGAGATTCCACCTAAACATTAGGAAGAACTCCATAATAGGAATAAAAGTTTGACAGTGGAATATGCTGCCTCAGAGTATGGTGGAGTCTCCTTCTTTGGAGCTTTTTAAACAGAGACTGGATGGCCATCTGTTGGGAGTGTTTTGATTATGTATTCCTGCATGGAAGGGGGTTGGACTGGATGGCCCTTGTGGTCTCTTCCCACGCTATGATTCTATGATCCTACATAGTAGATGGCTGGTATTCAATGACACTGTTTACAACTCTTGCTATGATGATGTTGTAAAATATCCACCTGGTAGATCTAGTTCTGTGTGAATCCTGTAATATATTGTGACTTAAATATCCCATTTGCTTGGACAATGTTTAATCTGCCAAAGAAAACTTTCCTGATTTTTTTCCTGGAACTAACATGGCTCTCCCTCTGGACATAACTACAACTTGGTATTCTTTCATCAGGTAATAATTCTGGAGATGAAAATGTCAAATTTTCCTGTAATATAAAAAGGAACTTTTTAAGAAGCCTGGGGGAAGAAATAGGTTTAAAACATTTCTCATCAGCAAGGCTTCAGGCGGAAGCTGTATTTAAATCAGTCAATGAGGGTGGGATAACAAAACTTCTTTTCTACAGATGTACTGTGAAGAAGCTTCTATCAGCTGAAGGGAGCTGTAACAATAAGACCAGATAGAAAAAAAAATGAGCTGGAGCCGTCAAAACTCCATTTATTAAGATATTCCTCACTCCACAACTGAAAGTCTGCCTTAGGGATACATACAAGGCAGGGATAAATTAGATAGTCTTCTTCAGAGATATATAGAGATATACCTCAGCTAGACGTGGAGGTTTGATTTAGCAACCATACCTAATAAGTGCGCTGATACACCCATCCTCCTGGCAGGTTATAAAACAATTCTTGAAAAGTGCCTAAACTCTAGGTACAGAGAGTGTGGGAAGACTGTCTCTTTCTTTTAACTGCAGTTCCCAACATGGCTGGGGGATTCTGGGAGTTGCAAATGAAAAATAAATCCTTTTCCTAAACTCTGATTAGGACTGGTTTAAAAAGTCAACAGTCATCAAACTTTCAAAAGCTTGCTTACTACTTTGACTTTGAGTTGGTTTTAATAAGGAGACTTGCTTTTTTGCTACTGTTTTTGTTGGTCCCCTTCCCCCAACCTTCTAATGACTAACACAGCTGTTTGCATTTTAATATCTATGTAAAACTTTTCCTGATTTGTATTTTTCTAGGGTGGGAGAGGAGCAATTCTAACTTATTTTTAACATCTTCAAAATGTGAAACCAGAGAAAGGTTTTAGAGAACCCGCCCTCCCTAAAGACAATCCATGCACATCAGACCTTTCGCCAAACACATTTGCAAAAGCATTCTTGTTGATACTTTTAAAAATAAAATAAATTGCAACTTCTACATGCCTACCAATCTCTCCTTGGCTGAAAGATGCCTGTTGTAAGAAAGCAAATACCCAAACAAATAAATAAACAAGTACAGTCTCAGGAGATTTCTAGGGATAAAACTCTTATTTACGAGCAACAAGGAAACGCATGGCTCTTGTCTTCGGCTGATTCCCACACTCCTCTTAGCCAAAAATCCCACAGATCTCTATTGGTTCTGCCCTTGGCCAGAGCACAGAGTTGAATACAAATCCCAAGGGAGAGATCTGTTCATGTTCTTCTTGACAAACAAGCCCCGTTTATTCTAGGATCCCAGTTGTGTGTTAGAATAAGGTCATCCCCTACCACTTTAAAAAGTTTCACTCCAGCTATCTGAAATTCATGATTTCGCTTTGACAGTTTAAACAATTAAATAAAATAATCTCTATTGATTTAAGGAAGCTTATTTTCTTTTTCACTTTTCCTCTTTCTTCTTTCCTCTCTTTTTCTTGATGTTGAGAAAAAGAATAACAGCTGCAAAATGACTGTCTGGGACAGCCTCCTTTCTCACAGAGCCAAAAGGTTTTTCGTTTGAGTTTTTTATATTTTAAAAAAATAAAAAGGAGGAGGAGGAAGGAGGTCTTTTTTTCCCCAAAAAAAAACTGGTAAAGAAAACCATGCCTAGCTAGAAAGTATGCAAACAATGCCTTCCCTCTACTGTTGCTCATCTCCGAAGGTCTGCGTCCTGAGGATCAATACCCTAGAAAACGCAGTCAGACAAAGCACCAACACTAAAATGAAAACGAAACAGCATTTAAAAAAAAAATTAGAATCCCTGCTCCCTAACTTTTTCTCTCAGAACTAGCTCGATGGAGATGGAAGTTGTCAACAACAAGAGCAACAATCACAAGAGAGAGAGAGAGGAGAAATCTTTTCAATGCAAAGAGAGATGCTCCTTCCTCTCTCCTCCCTCCCCTCACAGGCGTACACAAACAAAGCCCAGGCAATTAAAATAATTTAATGCTTCCTGTCTGAGGGATCCCGAGGGAAGGGAGCCCCGTCCAAGATGGAAGGGGAAAGGAGGAGGGAGAGAGCCCACCCGCGGGCGCACCAGCTACGCACGCCACCGGCCCCCCCACACACCGCTCACCTTGCCCACACGCCCCTCCGGCCCACCGCCTCGCCCTAAACGGCGCGACGAGCTCCGCGAGGGCCAGAAGAAGCGCTCCCGCTCGGAAGCAGGGAGGCGAAGGGGTTGCTGCTACCTGACCCTGTTCCCGGCAGAAGGGAGCCCGAGGGAGATCCGGGATGGGAGAGGATGGCGATCTTCTCGCCTGGGCTTCTTTCTGTTTAATTGCCCCGCCTCGGCGCGGGCCGAGGTGTTGGGGAAGCGGGACAAACGGAGCTCGAAAGTTGCTCTCCTCTGATCACCCGCGGGGGGATCTGAAGATCCCACTGGCGGCGGGTGGAGGAGACGGGGTGAGCGGAGGGGTGGGGTGGGCGATCGCGCCGTCGGGCGGCATCCCTTCGTCGCCCCCTTTTTCCCCCAAAAAGCATCCCGCCGTTCTGTGCCTTTGGGGAAAGGGGGCGTCGAAGGGACGCCCCTCGACGGCGCGATCGCCCACCCCCGCTCACTTCTCACCCTCCCCACCAGGCCGTCCAGGACTCCCCGGCCCCGGCGCGTCGAGAGCCCCGCGGAGCAGCCGAGCGGGGGAGACCCGGCGTGCCCGCGCGCCTGTGTGGCAGGGGGAGGAAGAAGCCGGGAGGAGGGGGAAGCGGGGGGCAGGCGCGCGAGGCAGGCGGGGGGGTCCCAAAGCGCAGCGCCGACCCCGGCCAGCGAGCGCGCCCCCCCACGACCCCCCCAGCGCCCCTTCCTTCCCCTCCTCCCGCCAAAAGAGAAGAAAAGTTCCTCAGAAGCAAGCGGCGACGCGGTCTCCCTCCCCAGCCTCCCGGAGACTCACCCGTCGTCGTTCCTCGTGGCCTCGCGTCCGACGCCCCGAGCGCGCGAAGGCGACGCCTGAGGGAGGCGCCGGAGCGGGGCCAAAAAACGGAGGACGCCCGGCGGCGAGAAGGCGCGGGAAGGAGGGCCGTTTCTCTCTGTCCCTCGCACTCTCTCGCCCTCCTTCTCGATGTGCCGCCTTCCCCTTTCTTCTTCTTCTTCTTTCCCTCGAGGACGAGGCGGAATCCTTGCGCCGCTCGGGAGGCGGCTCGCGAGACACGAACGAGGCGGCCGAAGGGAGCGCCGAGGGCCGAGCGCGCGCGCCGGCGGCGCCCGGAGGACGGGGGGGGGCGTCCGAGAAGTCGAAGGTGCGCGTCTCGGCGGTGCGGGGAGGGGGGAGGGAGAAAGCGAGACTGACGGCGACGGGGCGGGCCGGAGAGACGCTCCGGGCCGGGAGGCCGGGCGCTTGGGAGGCGCGCGCGGGGGGGGGGGCGAGGCCGAGCCGAGCCGAGAAGGAAGGGCGCTCCGGGCGCGGGGCCCCGGTCCAAACACACGGGCGCGGGGCGGGGCGGGGAAGGGCCCGCGGTCGGCGTGCTCGTCCCTATGCCGTCTGAGCGGGGGGCGTTTGGTGCGTGGGGAAGGAGCTCCGGAACTTAGGCGCGGACGCCGCGCGCGTGATGCGGAGACCCCGCGTGTGTCCAGGTGTGAGGCGCGTCGCGTGGACGAAGGGGTGCGAGCGGGCGCCTAATAAATCTGTGCCCGGCGTTGGGGTAGCTGGTGTCTCGCGGGCGGGAGAGGCGGCACAACCTGTGCGGGCGTGAGCGACTGGCGCAGTGTGTCCGGTACATGAAGGTCTCTGTGGGTCCAATCAACGCGTGTGAGATGTCTGTGTCTCATTCGCGTGTGGTTGTGTCTGTGTATGTCTAGTGCGTGTGAGATCGCCTGATCCCTCTCTCTCTCTGTGTGTTTGTAAGGTTTGCATGTGTATAGTGCGTGTGTGTTGTTTGTCTAATATAGAAAGGTACGCGTGTGTCTAATATATGCGTGTAAGGTTTTTGTGTAGTTTGTCTCACGTGTGCCTAAGAGTAAGGTGTGTGTATAAGTGAGACCCGTGAATGTGTCTAGTATATAAACAGGTGTGTGCGCGTGCAACAAAGTGTGTAAAGTGTTTGTGTCGTTTGTGATGCGCATGTAAGGCGTGTGTATAAATGAGGCGTGTTAATGTGCCTAGTATACAAGTGTGTGGGCAATGTAAGGTGTGTGTGTAGTTTGTCCCGTGTATGCGGCGCACGTCTGTGCGGGAGAGAGGTGGGAGTGTGATGCGTGTCCAGTATTTATGAGCAGCATGTGCCTGATATATACGTGTGTGTGAGAGAGAGATTTAATGGGTGTACATGTGTGTGTGTGTATAAGGTGCGGATGTAGGGGCCACGATCCGCGCTCCCCCGCCGCCGCCTCCTGCGGCCCCCTCCTCGGGAGAGGCGGCGACGCTCTCTGGCGGGGCGGGGGCCGCTTCACACGGGGGCTGCCGCGCGGTCGGGGCTGGGCGGGGCCGGCGTCGATCCCGCCTCGATCCCGCCCAGTTCCTTCCAACGTGCTGGGAAGCCGGGTTGTAAACAAGGACGCGGGTGATTGACGGGCCGCGAGGGAGGGAGGGAGCGGGGGGCGGGCGTGTGCGCGGAAAGCTGGCTGGCGATGGAAACCAGCATTTTTTAAAGGATGGGTAAGAGGAGTAGAGACGACAGTGGACGGGGGAGCGCTTGACCATCTTGTTTCGTTCGTTCTTCATAGTTTTCCCGTCCACCCTCTTGCTTCTTTTAATTCAAAAACCGAGGTCGGTTTTTGAATCCTAATCTTCTCTTTCGTGCAGCCTGATAGCAAATCTGTTTATTCGACCGTCAGTCCCGCTGAAGATAATGGGTCCTGCTCTCCAGGGAGGGCGCGTGGGACCCTGGGTTCGCCTCCTTTTGCACGCTTAGGTCTGAATTCAGCGGTGGGACCTGAATAGGCACTCCCGGAAAACGTCTTTTCCCACTTGTTCTTCTCGTATTATCCCTTGGGTCTCCTTTTCCTCCCATCTTTAGTATCGTCTCCACCCTCTGGCGGAGGAAAGATTGGAAACGCTTCAGGACAGAGATCGGTTTTGTCCGCCTGTCTTCCTCAAGCTTCGCGTACATTTGGGTGTTCTGTAGCAATGTTACCGTTCTCTAAACATTATCTGCGTTCTTCTGCTGGCTGATGCTATGCTGCTTGGCCGGGGGGGGGGCATCCTTTGGTGTCGCCCTCAAAAGAGGGTAAAATGGCAACTTTGCAATCCCCTGAAATCTAGCCATGCCAATTCTCAGCTAAATTCCACTGAGTTCAAAGGAGCTTTACTCCCCAAGAAGTTCACCTCGGGTTGCAACTCTTGAGCTGGGAGAACTCAGGAACTTACTTGGGAGTAAGTCCCATGGAATGCAATGGCTTTTACTTTGAGCAGTCATGGATGAGGTTGTACTGTTAAGGTACTCAGATAAGCAAAGAGGGTTTGTGGTATATTTTTGCATGTACACCTCTATTTATATGTACCTTTCTACAGATGCTAATTCCTTGCAAACAGATCAGAGAAGTGTAAGAGAGAGAAAGACCACAAGAAACCACTTTCATTACAAGTTGCTTTCCAGTCCCCTTTCACAAGGGCTTCGTTAATTTTCATTCTCATATTAATGTGATCCTTTTATCACAAGCAGAAGTTGTCCTGAGATGTTTTGGATTAATAACACTAAGCAAAAGCAAAGGAGAAATGGGGTGTTACTGCCCTAGCCTAGACCAGCCCAAGACATTTTGCTGCCTTAGGCTGAGCAGGAAATGCTCACCTTCCCCAGTTCAAAGGTGCAGGATACCCAAAGCAATTTTGGGCACTAGAGGTAGAAAATCCTACAAACACCTCTCTTCTTCCCCCTACCCCCAATATTGAAGTAATAGAACAGCAGCAACTGAAATAATTAATAGCTGCCATTTCTTAATAGCCTGCAAAATCTGCTGTCTGAGGCAGCTGCCTCATTGTGTGTCCTGGAAGAGCCGACCCTGCTCTTGGACAAGGAGGAGGGGGAGGCAGTGCCTCCAAGTTTAAAGCAGTTTCCATAAAATTTCAGCTGAGTGAGAGGGAATTGTTTGTTTGTTTATTCTGCCTTTTTCCCCATTTTGGGACTCAAGGCAGCTGAGAACAATTAAAACAAAGACAATTAAAAATGAAAAGCATACAAAAGTTAAAATGCAATCAAACTATCAGAACAAAACCAGATAAAACAAAGAATAGCAACATAGGTCCAGCACATTATACAAGGGAAGAGGAAGAGTCAACCTTTTCAGACTCAAGCCATAATTAATTAAACCACAGGGTTAATGTTACCTCCCAAACTGCAGAATCAAAGAGGGAAACAACTCCGTCTCCTCCTCCACCTCCTCCTTTCACCCTAAGCCAGGGAGTGCCAAAGAGCACAAGAGACTCCCATCAGTCATTTCCAGCACAAAATTGAGCAAATTATATAAGAATTTGGGGCTTTAAAATAAGTGAAAATGCAACCTTCAGCTGCCTCAAATAGTTCACAGCCTTGTTTGGTGCATCAGAAGGCCGGGATTGAAACTCATGCTACAGTAAAAGGTGCTGCTAGGTTTTTCCCCCTCTCCCTTTTTCTTTTGATGCTGAAGCTCTTTGTAAACTATTCAACTGTGGGGGGTTTTGTTCCAAATATACTTGCAGGTGTATAACTCAGTCTGTGGGACTCTATTTTCATTGCCTCCTTTCCCTTGTTTTTTGTTGTGTGCCTTCAAGCTATTTCTGACTTATGGAGACCCTAAGATCCTATCACAGGATATGATTTGTGAGATTTGTTCAATGGGGGGGGGGAATGCCTTTCCCTTCTGCTGAGGCTGAGAGAGTGTGACTTGTGCAAGGTCACCCAGCGGGTTTCCATGGTCAAACCCTGGTCTCCAAAGTCATAGTCCAACACTCAAGCCATTACACTATGCTGGCTTGTTCCCCTTTCCCTACTCTCACAATAAAAGAAGGGAAAAAAGGAAATGTTTTCTGTGTTTGTGCGTTTGTGTTCATTTGTGGTCATTCGGAAATGATCTCTGCTCCAAATGGAGAGATGGACGGAATTTGTGTCAGTGGATTTGTTTGGGTGGAGGAGAAGCATGTGGAGACAACAGTTAGCTGAGATACGTTCCATCTCTGAGCATCTGGGGAAAGCTTTGATCAGGGTCCCATCACCTCTACTGCTGCCAGTGCTGCTTGGTGTTGTTTGTGTACATCTCTGTCTCTCCAGTGGCTGCATCCAACCCTCTGCTTCTTTCTGTCATGTGTGTCATCAGGTTCTCATCCACTGTCTTCAGGCTTCCTCTTCATACACATATAAACACACATTCACTGACCAAGACCCAGATTGCCCAGACTGCACTGGGACAGATCGATGAGGAGCAGGAAATAATTATTCATTTCTGTCCAGATCTTCCCAGGATACTTCCTTGGCAGGTCATCTTCTGCAAATGTTTTATGTCCCTGGGGATATGCATGAGCATTATTTTTCTGGGGAAAGGGCATATCTCCCAGAAGTTTGAGCAAAGGAGGCTGATCCATTAGGACGCACGGGACCCTGACACACCTCTGGTTGAGGTTACTCCTAAGCAAACCACTCCTGAATGAATACCTCCCTGTCCCACATATGCAGATGTCTGAATGCTTTCTTGCCTGCCTCTGCGTGTGGGTATGCTGGTGCAGGTATGCATCCATAACGCACACTTTGCCCTGGCTTTGCCCATCATTCATGGGTTGACCCATCCTAAGGCTGCTGGCCTTGCATCACACCGGCCAGAATGGGCACCAGCCACCATTGATTTTGTGGGGTATAACTCATTCATGTACATAATTCAGTCTCTCCCTCTATACCCGCCCTTCCCTTTCTCTCACTGTCCCTTCTTTTCTCTTGCTTTCCCTCTCTCAGTTTCTCCTCCTTTCCCTCCCTTCTTCTTTTGCTGTCTTCCCCTTTCTTTTGCTTTCTTTCACGATAATTTTAAAAAGCAGGCAGAGGAAATGTAAATGTATGTAAATTACATATAAATTAACATAGAATTCATCACCCATTTGATTATTAGTCCTCTTACGTTAGCCATTTGTCCAATCCATCATATTGTAATTAATTAGTTAAATTACCTCTCTCTTCTGACATTTTGATAATTAGTTCTCGCATTCTAGTACAGTATTGTACAAATTTATCCCAGCAGCCCAAAGAATCTCTGTCTCTCACCCTCCCAAAGGTTCTTATAATAGGTTGTCTTACTGCTATGGCCTACGAATTATACATCTTTTCCTGTCTTCTGCTAGTAGAAGTTGTTTCTTCCAATTCTGAGCTACTAACATGTGTGCTACAATCTTTGCTTATTTAGGAAGGCTTGAAATTGGACTTCGCAGCTGACATGAAGAATTAAAATTAAGATGCTAGTCCAGTCTGTGAGATTTTAAAAATTCAAAACAAGGAGAAAAGTGTAAAATAATATATACTGACAGCAAACATGATTTTCTGAGTGTCCATCTTTAGGTAGCCAAAATCTTTATAGCACCACTCCTTATAGAACCAGTAATCCACTAGTCAATCCATACAGCCAATAATCTTTATAAACTAATCTTTGTGTAGCCAATAATCCTTATTAGATTTATAATCAGTCCTCATAGCCTGGAGAAGAGAAAGTTAAAAGGTGACATGATTGCTATGTTTAACTATTTGAAGCTATATCATATGGAATATGGAGCAAGCTTGTTTCCTGCTGCTCCAGAAACTAGGACATAGAGTAATAGCTTCAAACTTCAGGAAAAGAGATTCTCCCTAACCAGTAGGAACAACTTCAGATGATAAGAGCAGTTTGACAGTGGACTACGCTGCTTCTGAGTGTCGTGGAGTCTCATTCTTTGGAAGTTTTTAAACAGAGCTTGGATGGCCATCTGTTTGTAGTGCTTTGACTGTATATTCCTACATGGCAGGGGATTGGACTTGATAGCCCTTGTAGTGCCTTCCATCTTGATGATTCTATGATTTTACGATTCTACCTGTGAACAAAATTCTTACTTTCTATTCATTTAAACACACCTTTGTTTGAAAAGCTGCTGGCTCATGATCTAATGCATAACCTCTTTATCACTTCAACACTCACAATGGAACATAAGCCAGCACCAGAACCACATGATGTTCATCCTAATAAATACCTAATGTATACCACTACAAGAAGAGTGGCTATAGCCTCACAATGTTAAGAGCCAGTTTGGTTTGAGCATTGAACTATGACTCTGGAGAACAGGGTTTGAATACTGTTTGGACATGAAAACCCACTGAGTGACCTTAGGCAAATCACATTCTCTTAGCTTCAAAAGCAAACCCTCCTCTGAGCCAAGCTTGTAAAGAAAATCACATGATAGGTTTGCCTTGGGGTTGTCATAAGTCAGAAACAACTCAGAGGCATACAGCAACAGCAACAATAGGTAGTTATTCCTTCATTATTGGAAAATGGAATGAATGACATATAAGCAGTTATTTATAACTAACTACTTCCAAGCACTGATCCTTGGCCCACATTGTAAACAGATTTAAAGATAAGGTAGGTATCAGTGTTTGGCATCATCAGACGTGTTCCAAGGTAATGGACACTAATAGTGATGCAAACAGGCGAATGAACTCAGGAAATGGGGGTTACTTGAGAGATCTGTTTATAATAGCTAAGGGCAAAGCACGCTCCTGAGACCCTATGCAGTCTCTTAAAGCTGATTTTGCAACCCTTGCTTTCTCCAGACTCCTGAGATGGCCCTTTTTCTACACCAAAAAAATAAGGGTGAATATCTTCTCCCCGAAAACTCGAAGAGCAGTGATTCAGATTCTGAATAGTTTCGCAGACTTCCTTTGGATTAACATCAGAACAATCTGTTTTTCTGAGTCTCCCTTTTTTTGACTATCTGTACAGTCCTCAAAGGAGTCTGGAGCCAGAAAATTGCTCCCTAGACATATCACTGATGCCCTAGCCTGCTAGAATTTAGTCTGGAAGTGATCCTGTTAGAAAATGGTCCTGTTTGCTATGCAATGAGAAGGAAATCAGCATGGGTGGATAATTTGGTGATGGTGGAAACAAGATGATGAGCAGAAGAACTATAATGACAGCCCCTAAGGCCATGAGGGGCACATGAGTTACCCAGGGCACAGATTGTACGTTGCTGAAGCAGAGGATGCTATGCAAAGCACCTGGATATGCTACACGTAGTCACAGAAGTTGCAGTAAGTAACTTCCATGTCAATGGAATAGTGAGTCCATTCCATGTTTTAGCCTGAATTTTAAATTCAGGCTTGCAAGTGTCCAAATTCAGAATTGCAAGTGTCCAAAGGGAAAGCCACTTACAGGAAGCAGCTACAGAGCTGTCTAGGTCATGCACAGGTGATCGAAGAAGATGAAGGATGGCACAGGACAAGGTCTCAGCCAGCACAGAGGTTGTTACACAAGCCAGTAGTCCAAAAAGCCAAAAAGAGATGAGACGAGGAATCATCAAATGTGCCCAGTTCAGAGGTGAAGAATACCAGAAAACACAGGAAAACCAAAAGCATGTCCAATCAAAAAGGGTGTGTGTTGAGAACAACAAGGATTCCTTACAGCTGCTGGGAGGAGCCTCTGCATGCCAGGTGGTTCCTACAGTTTTTCTTTGTCTTCACTGGACTTCAAAGGGAGTTCTGCAAAGTAGGAAGCCCCTCATGTGCTTTAGCCATCAGTTTCTCAGATTCAGGGGAGGAATCATTTGGGGCGACAAACGCTTCACAATCCAATTCCTCTGCATCTGGTTCCTTGGATTTCGGAGGGTGAGTTATGACATTATCCAAGGTGTTGAACCCTATACTCCAAATAGATTCAGCACCTTGGACAGCCCCTATAATATTTTGACATTGATAGCTCTACGTAAATACATGATGATAATAGTAACTAAAACCAGAGCAGATTCACCATGCCAATGATCTGGGAACCGCCAACCACCATGGCTTCATGATCTCCCTTCTGCATGTAGGCCTTGATCATCACTGCATTAACAGGCATTTTCCTCTTATTTATATCGGTACTAAAGAAATTAGGGTGAGGTGAGAGAAGATCATGCACTCTATGAATAGGGGGTTGTTACTGTGCTTTCCTTCTGGGGTAAAAATATACTTTCAGGCATCTTCTTTTTAATTGATTATTTTGTATGTGTGCTTTAGAACTGAAGATGAAACCGGGCGCAGAGTCCCTGGGCTAGCAGCAGGGTAGACACAATTTCAGCTCAGTTTCTAACGAAGGTGAAAAACGACAATAGCGCTGGAGTCAAAGTGATCAAAAAAGAGAAAGTTCGGTTATTCTTCTTCTCTGCAAGCGAAGCCTTATCTTCTACAAAGACTTGTTACTGGGCCGAGGCCAATAATTAACAGAACAATCAAACAATCTCCCCTGCTTTCTCAGGGACTTAAAAGTCATCATCTGGAAGAATTCATGAGCATTACCCTCTTCCTTTCTGCTCTGGGGCTGCATTGTGTATGATCTCTCCAGTTTCTTTCCCCAGCAATATGTGCAGCCTTATAATGATTTTGTTCTTTAAAAGAAAACTAGCCATTAATGGCATGGATAAAAATGCAGCACTTGCTGAGCTGTGTTTGAAAACTTGCAGCAAGGGAAAGGAAAGAAGGTAATATATATGATCTAAATATATATTTTCTAGTTCCATTGTGAGCTGACATGATGTAGTGTTTACAGCAGTGTGGGCAGTGCATGGTCTGTGGGCCAATACCTCCAAAATTCAGTGGAGTAGCAATTAAAAAGAGACTTTGCATTTTCACTCTAAAACATGGTACACAGAGAACACAGACCATGGCCTAAATCCTCTTGTTAGTCTCAACTGGATTAGAACCATTGGAACAGTTGGATGTGTCAGCTCACCATACTGCTGTTGATTCAGTGGGTCTACTCTAGTTGGGAGTAGCCAACAGAATTCTAGTCATGGTTTCTCGTCATCATTTAGATGTGAGCCTGACTGGGTAAGCTTGGGCTTGTTGCCATCTCTGGTCCTCATCTACCTCAGAGGGTTTTTATAGGAATAAAAATGGGGATGAGGACAATGTATAAATCTAAAAAAATAAGTAAAATGAATGAATGAACACTAATTTTAATGGGAAGAAATTATTCCCTCCCTCCCAAAAAAGAGCTCTATAGATTTCTCTTTTCATTCTCTTTTTTCGAAACAGTCCTACATGCAATTTGCATATGAAGACAGGAAGCTGCTCTGCACTAAATCAGATCATTGCCAGAGTCATGCTATCAATCCAGGTAGCTCAAGCTGTCAACTCAGAATGGCAGCAAATCTCTGGGATTTCAAAGTTCTTCCCTAGTCCTACCTGGAGATCCTTGGTTTTCTCTTGGTGGTCTTTCTTCAAGTATTAACCAGGACTAATTCTTAAGTTCCAAAATCAGAGAAGACTGGGTGTATTAAGGTGGTAGGATGCCTGATCATATTACATATTGTTCTCTTCTATTTTTGGAAATACCCTCAAGGATACAGGATAAAAATACAAAACACTAACAGATGCAAAAAAACAAAAACCTAACACATCAATAAAAATAATAGCTGGAGTTCTCTGTTGTGGTCTATATTGTGTAACTTTTCACATGCTTAGCTACATACCAAAGACACTAAGGAAGCCTGTTAGTGAATTGTGAAGAAGTGTAATAGCTTCCACTGTGCATCAGATCTCATTGTGCATCATGTTCGGTTGTGCATTGGTCCCATTTCACATCAGGTCTTATGCATCAGTCCTATTGTGCATTGGTCTAAGCGTTCTTTGGGCACCTCACTGGCTCCCTGTGTAACAGCAGCCCCTTGCGGAATATGGACATGTGAAACTGTTCAGTCCTATTTCCCACAGAAATAAGTCACTTATGAAGATGCAACTCCCCAAGTGAATGACAGCCATGATGTTTTAAACAGAAATAAGCACACTTGTCTTGTCTTAACCTAACTCAATAAGCAGTCCTCATCGATAGATCCAGAAACCATTTATTAAAGACTAGCTTATATACCCGGCATTGCCCAGGATTTTATTTCCTCATAGGTAACACTTGTTAGAAATACCTTAGGAATTACCTTACCTTACTTTAGGAATTAGATGTGGTTGAAATACACAGATTTGAGATCCTGTGTTTCTAATTCCCCAAACTGCGTTGTCCAGTACCTGTAATTTTTCCCCATATTCCCCAATCCAATTTGTATTCAGAGTGGTTAACATACAGAGGTTCGCTTTCTGAGAGAATACACTGGCCTCCTCCTCCTTGCTGCTAGGCCTCATCTCCATAGCAACCAAACAGTCCCAAGAGCTCTCTGGCTGAGAATTCTAACAGCCCCAGCCTGAACTGCAAAGCCCAGAATTCCATAGAATCTTCACAGGCAGCCAATCATATGAGGTCTTCACCTGCCTGACACAGACAAACTCACAAACTTTGACTTATATATATTAGAATTAACTTCTGAATACAGACAATTTTCTTGCCAGAACTGAGGATGCACAGACACTTTCACTTTTCTGAACACCTCCTGTCCCTCTCAGCTCTTTCCCACTTAGATTCCATTCTCATGCACTAACCTGTACCAGTCTGTTGAAATGACCTTGGCCCTTTTCACACGGCATTTGCCATGCGAAAGGGCCCCTCGAGCGTTGTGTGAATGTGAGGAGCAGTCCACATGATGCACTCACAATTGTGCGACGCTCCAGGGTCTGGCAGGTGCCGCTTGTGCACTTTTTTATTTTCAGCTTTGAGCCGAAAATGGTGTGCAATCGCGCATCACTCCAGGGTCCCACGTGCACTTGCCATGCATGCAAAGTTCTGGAGCTGTGGCACTTGCGCTTCCTGCCCCAGTCCAGCCTGGGAAACTCCCAAGCTGCGCTGTGGAAGGAAGAGGTGGGGCTCTCACGCAAGCAGGCGGCAGCTGCAGAGCTGAAGGAACCAGGACATGAGAGCCTCTCGCTGGAGGCTGCTCGCACAATCCCCGCACCCCAGCTCCGTTGAAAGGTGCTTTATGGAAAGGGCTCTTGGTTCCTATGCTCCAGCTCAACTCTCCATCCCATCACCCAAACATAGAAGGAAATACAACATTGAAGGAAACACAACAAGATGCTACAGTATGCCTAAGCTGGGCAAGGCAGAGATGGCAGTGCCCTTTGACACTCTAGCTGAGACTTAGCCCTACCAATGGGCAGAATGTGAGGTGGTTGCATTAGCTGGCATGCCAGGGAATAAGAATATGTTGAGTTGAGTGTGCTGTGTAATGTAGTGCTTTGCTGAAAATATATTCTGATTTTTCCTCAAACATTCTCATTCAACTTGAAGGAAAATAAACTGCTTTTTTAAAATAAAAAAGTTGAGTGAGAAGAAAATTTCAGAGAAGTGCTCATTGGTGGGCAGAGAAGGCAAACTGAAAGCTTTGAGGAAACAAAATGAGGGCTTTGTTCTGCAGTAAAAATTTTGCCCCCTAGTGATGTTCTCCTTTACTCCTCAAATTTCTGGCATTAAAAAGAGTGAGACACTTAAACTCATTCACATCTAGAACTCTTACATTTGCTGTGTTCATGTTTCCTTTGGTGCTTTTGCCTGCCCTTTTTCTTTAGATGCCTAAACTATATCTGTAAGTGCTCAACTGACATTTTAAGTCACTTAGAAATTTGAGAATGGAAGGAAAATTTCATGGGGTACAGGAGACTTTTTATTTGGAACGAGACAATCCTCTCATTGCACATGCAGATTTTTCAGATGTACAGATTTTTACGCATTCTCCCACTGACTAAGCCTGTTTGTGCAGATTGCTTTGAAATGAATACATTTTTTACATGCACATCTTTTTAAAAGAAAGGCAACACATTTTTGTGTAAGATCTGTGAGAATCTGTAAAAGATCTGTGAGTGTGTGTAGGTATCAGCAGAAAACTTGCTTCAGTGTAAGGCTAGAAAAAATGCTTTCTGTAACATAAACAAACTAAGGGGTGAGAATCCCAGTACTTCTAGCCTCACCCTGTGAGTTGTGAGTAGAGGTATATTTAATAACTTTTATTGTTTAGACTTCCAGCAGATAGAATAACTCTCTTAGGCAGTGCACAGGGTGATGTAATCAAGATGGCAGTCAGTCAGAAGACTCCAAGCATACAGGGGTTGGAATCATAGATAAACATATTTGTTTTGATTGGATAAATGTAGGCAACATGCAGGAAAGACCTTTGTTTTGATTGGATAACTGATAAACTGGACAAGGCTAAGGAGAAAATAAAAGCAGTTAAGCTAGAGCCCCAGATTAGAATACCTTAGTAGTGTGTCTCCAATAAGGAAAATTACTGTCTCTGACAGCCATACTGTTCCTGGTAGACTAATTGGCTGATAAACTGCCCAAATATGCTGGTATATGATGATACCGGTAAAACTGTGCTAAGATAGATTTATATGTCCCATTATGCTTGTAATAGATGCCCATTAATATGTTTATAATATAACAGATACTGTTAAGATGTAACAATGTCCAAGGAGATTAATTGTTGAATGTCTATGTGGAGATGTGTAATGCCGCAACAAATGGTTGTGGATATGGTATAAGGGACGGAATTCTGTACATGTACAGTCAGCCCTCCACATTTGTGGGTTTCACTTTTGTGGATGTGATTATTCATGGATTATTTGCTGTCACCTCTGCTGCCTCCCTATGACATTTTTAATAGGGACTGCAAGCCTCATGAGACTGAGAAACTGTGAACGAGGCATATAAGTCCCTCTTAAAAATGGTGTGGGACAGCAGTAGAGGTGGCAGTAAGCCTCACCAGCCAGCCACTTCTGCCTTGTGAAGGAACTCTGATGCCTCGAAAGAATCCACGGTGGGTTGAATATGGTGATCACACTTTTTTATTTGTTAAATGTGGTTTGGGAGGGCTAGAGTTATTCACAGTTTTTCCACTTTCACGGGGGTCCTATGCCCCTAATCCTAGGGAATGTGGAGGGACAACTGTAAAACAATTATGAAATGTAGGTATATCGTAATGGATACTTTGGAAGTATGAAAGAATCTGATTAGGATGAGGATGATAGTGTATACATGGCTAAGGTATGAAGTTTAATCTGATAATGTTCTGCAATGTGATCATTATAGAAAAGCCTGTTAAAAAAAGAGAACAATAAAGGCCCTGATGAAAGGGCCTATGAAAGTATAGCATCATAATGATGATATGATGTGATGTCACAAATGTATGATGACTTACATGCAATGTAATGTGATGAACCTCAATGCTCAGACATTGACATGTCTGTGTTTCTTTTTGAAAGGAATATATGTGTTTGTATATCTATAACTGCATATAATAAGTAGTCTAAAAAAGTACCAAAGAGCCTGCTCATTTCCCATGTAAATACCCTGGAATTCTAATACTTAGGAATGCTTAAGTGATTTTCACTTGGCATCGTCATGAATTGGGCATTAAGGTGACCAGAAGTTGATAATGGGACCCCAGATAGAATCCAGATTAGCTGACAAATGGCAAGAACCCTCAGTCAAAGATACAGGAAGGGTAACCATGCCTGTTTCACTAGGGAGGCAGAGTGGAACACATGTGAGGTATGGGAGCAGAAGTACAATAAAAGCAATACAAACAAGCAGCAATAAAACATGGATTATACACTTGCTTGAGACCTGAAAGCTTGAACAAATAGATACGTTTTTATCCAGTATCTGTGAGATAAAAATCTGGGGAATTGCCATTATCACTGCAGAAGGAAGTTCCATGACTGAAGGGCCATCATCAACAAAGCCCATTGTGGGACCAGAATGCTGGACTAGATAGACCTGTGATGTGATCCAGCATGGCACTTTTTATGTGGCAGTAAGTGGTCCCATACTCCTTGTACTAAAATGACTTTCTCATTCATCACCCCTGTCCTTCCCCTCCCCACCCGACCCTTTGATATGCTGCTAATGAGCTGGATATGTTCAGCCTGGAGAAGAAACAACATGAGAAATGAATATGACTTAAAGCAAATTGCTAGATGCAGGTAGTGTTTGACAGGAACTGTAGAAGTTAACGTGTATGTAAATTATGATTGAAGGAGTCAGTTCTATTTGATGGAAATAATAACGATTTAGACTGTGATAGGTGTCTTCAAGTATTTTAAGTGCTGTCGCTAAACATATTTTCTGCTACTTCTGAGGATAGGGAGCAAACCAGTGGATTAAAATTATGACAGAGAAGATGTTGACTAAGCGTTAGAGAGCATTTCCCAGTGAGTTGTTTGACAGTGGAACTTCAGACTATTTCTTAAGGTTGTAGGTGCTTGTTCCGTTGGGCATTTTCCAGCAGAGGCTTGATGGACACTTGCTGGGTATGTTTATCTGTGGCTTTTCTGCCTCATTGTTCAGCACAATATTGAATTAAAAGGCATATGATTCTAGGATGGGACTGGGACACTGTTACAGGATCTACAGGGTGAAAATAAGACCATTTTTGTCATTTCCAGTAGAGGAGATCCCTTGAGTAAATATGGGAAACCTCGGCAATTTTACTTCCTTCTGCATTCAGATTTTCTAATTCTCACATTCTTCCCCTTCTGAATATACAGTTGGCTGTCCATGTTTGTGGGTTTGCCTTTATGGATTTGATTATTTCTGATTTTCTTCAACCCCTGCCTCCTCCACCACAGGCACTTCTTTTCCAGGGCAACCTTCTCTCTTGGTGGCTCTGATCAGGCCATGCAGCCCTTTAAAAGCACCTCTGGTCCTCTTCCACCAATCACCGCCTGGCCAGCTAAGGATGGATTGCAGCCTGATTTCTCAGGAACACAAACCCTCTTCCAATGTTCCCCACACCCAAAAAAGGAAATGGAAGTATAGGGCCACCATGGTGACGCACTCCCTTTCCCTGGCCTGGTTTGGACCCTGCATTTGCGTTCTTCACACCATGCATTGCCCGCTTTCCCACAGACACACGCATTTTGATATTTGCCATTTTTCTACTTTTGCAAGGTCTGGCATCCCTAACCCTAGCAAATGTGGAGGGTCAACTGTAATCTTTGTTAATTTTGGTAACTTCAAAATCAACTGAACTCTTCTCTCATTTTCTAGCCAAATTCAATAATTTCAGCTATTCTTACCCTAGAAGGGATCATTTTTACTATATGGGTGTTAAAGAGGTGGAACATGTCTCTGGGAGAGAAGCTGAAAACCAAATTTTGCATCAGTACAATTGAATACACAGAGATTCAAACCTAGAATTTTAGAAGGTGAAGTAATGGTGTATGAATTTGACAGTTTTGATTTCTCCCACATGTTACATTCTAACATCTCAATTTTTTGCCATCCTAGATATAGAAAAAAAAATGAATTTCAACATTCCTATCAGAAATGAACTGAAAGAAATTTTTCATCCATCTCTGTCTTGCAACATGTCTGTACTGTTTCCTGATCGGAATACAAACCATTATTATACTTTCATTGTGTAACAAACTGCAATTGTATTTTAAAGACGTGATGTTGACGCTACGTTATTGCTACTGCTCTGAGAGTGAACCATTTTGATATGCCACAGTTTAGAGTTCGGCTGAGATCCTACACTCATGTGGTTACATGGCAATTGCATTTCACCACCCTTCTGATGAAGGCCAGCATTGAGCAACCAATTGTGTTATCTGCTCATTTGCCTGATTATAGTCTCTTTGTGCAATAGGAAATGCAGAGTGGCTGTTTCTGCCACCCCAATGAATGAATTGGTGTGTTAAAGGCACTAATAAACAGTTGTGTACCATGCAAGAAAGCTAGAATCCTGTTGGTTAGACCCAAGTAGATTATATCCACTGAATCAGTTGCTGAATGGAAAGTCAACAAGTTTGTTGTTGTTATGTGCCATTAGGTTGGCTTTGACTCACAGCAAACCTATGAATAACAGACTTCAAGAGACTTGGTTATGAACAGCCTTGCCTAGGGCAACCCAAGGCTGCAGCTTCCTTGATTGAGCCAATCCATCCGTAATGTGGTCTTCATACGTATTTCCAACTGCCTTCCACTGTACCAAGTATTATTTTCCAGTGAGTCATGTCATCTCATGATACATCTGAAGTACAATACCTTCAGTTGGATTCTAGTGAAGGTTCAAGCTTGGTTTGCTCTCAGACTCATTTATTGAGTCAGCATGTAGGTAAATCCAGTTGATTCAATGGCTGTGCTCTAGTCAGCACTAACAATAGTATTGAGGCCCATGTGAAATGGCTACACTTGTGAAACACTGGTTATGAAACTCTAAACTGAGTATGTTGATTGCACAACAGCCAGAAAAGTTTGACCACATGTGCAAGGAAGCTTACAGGTATGTATGATATCTAAAGGATTCTAGCCCATACTTTCATTGTTATTTTGCTTGTGTATTGTAACTTGATTTGGACACAATGACTTGGGAGAAAGCAGTATATAAATGTATAAATAAGGTGATGGTGATACCTGTCCTTCTTTCCCTAGCACCATAGTTAAAAAGGAAAAGGTTTTCACCAGGAAAGCAGTAACAAAGCGAAACATTCAGTTCCTTAGCCCAACACCACTGTTCTGATCTAGTTTTGGGAGCCTCCTACTGTTATCCTTATTTTATTTTTGATAGAGAGATCCTATCATGGATCTCTTGCTCAAAGCTCTGTTTTAGCGGTTAGTACAAAGATACTAGTAAAAAAAAATGATTCATCAAATGAGGGCATTGTTTGTCCCTTTCAAAAGAGCCCACTGTTTATCTCCTTGGATGCTCAGTTCTCAGACAAAATATCCATAATTATAGAATGGCTTTCAGCAGTGAAGTATGAGGATAAGGAAGACTACAAAAGGGGACTTCTAATTAAAAATCTCTTCCTCTCTCTCATTCCCTCTTTACTTCTCCTCCCCCCATTTGTGTGAAGGGTATATGCAAACATGATAGACAGACAGATAGAAAAGGAATAAATATAGATAAATACAGGTTCTAAGGGTACGTTTCTAAGTGCACTTACTTTCTATGTATATCTCATTTAAATCAATAGGAGTTCTTCCAAATAATTAGGATCCAGATGTACACTGTCTCTTTGCAAAGCCATTATCACAATTTGGGGGGAGGAGGGTTAAAGATATAAGTATTTTATTTATCATCTTTTCCTCCTGATAATTTTTAGGGATTTTGTTGTAACCTTAACATAGAAGAAATAAGAACACAGAAGAATCTTAACACAGAATGTATTTATACTCATCCCTTCACATTCACTAGGGTTAGGGGCACAGGACCCTGTGAAAGTGAAAAAAATGTGAATAACTCTAGCCCCCCCCCAAGCCATATTTAACACAAGCAAAAAATATGATCACCATATTCAACTCACCATGGATTCCTCTGAGGCATCAGGGTTCCTTCACAAGGCAGAAGTGGGTGGCTGATGGGGCTTACTGCCACCTCCACTGCTGCCCCACACCATTTTTAAGAGGGACTTACAATCCTCATTCACCATTTCTCAATCTCACAAGGCTTGCTGCCCCTATTAAAAATGCCATAGGGACGCAGCAGAGGTGACAGCAAATAATCTGTGAATAATCAAATCCACAAAAGTGAAACCCACAAATATGCAGGACTGACTGTATATACATGGGTTGAAGTTGGTTAACAAAGTTGTAGAACTACCTTCTTTGCCAAGATGTGAGTGTAGGTTAGACAAGGATTTCCTGGGAACAGTTTGGGTAAGTCAGCCATCTTTTTAGTGAGAGTTGAGCAACATGATCTGTGGGGTACCTAGCTTCCACTCCAAGGTGAGAATGAGGGCCATTCACAAACTGTTCAACATATTCACTGAGTCAGGCCCTTTCCGCACACGGCGAGGGAAACGCTCCCTGCCGCTACTCACCGGCTTTTTGGTGGGTCCGGGCGAATCCGTTGGGACGAGGAGCAGTGCAAGCTCATCGCTCCGCACTGCTCCGGCATCCAAAATGGCGACTTCCGATTGGTGGAGGCTTTCCACCAACCGGAGGAGCTCGCCAGCCCAAAGCCCGCCCCCGGCAGATGTGCAGGCATGCACTAGTGCACACCTGCAAATCTGCACCGGAGTGCAGCGATGGAGTGACACGGGGTCGCGCACTCTGTACTTTTTAAAAACCTCTTAAAAGAGGCTTTTAAAAAGCACGCTGTACGACCAGTTCTGGTCGCTCCGGGGCAGACTGAGGTGCGGGACTACAAAAAGTAGTCCGCTGCAGTCCACTCCACGGTGCAGAAGATCTCCGTTGGAGATCGCTCTGCACCGTTTTAATAGGCTGGTGAGGAAAGGGCCTCGGTTATTTGCTGTTGGGGGGGGGGAATTAACGCAATTATAGGTTGCACCAACAAAAATACATAACACCAAATCAGAGAAAGTCACAGTACCAATTTATTCTGATTTGATCAAATGCCATTTACAGTACCATTTCCAGCTCTGGGGCACCGCAGTTTAACAAGGATTAAAATGTGAACAGAGAAAGGCAAGAAAGACTGTAAAGAGTTTGGAAAACAAGCCCTATGAGGAAGCATGGGTATGTTCAGCCTGCAGAAGAGAGCATCAAGAGATAATACAATAGACATCATCATATATTTGAAAGGTTATCACACAGAAGATGAAGCAAGCTTTTTTCTGCTGTTCCACATGGTGGGATCTGGTCTGAAATAACAAAAAATAAGAACATCTAGATAAGAAGAGCTATACAGTGGTGAAACACAGTATTCTAAAAGGTCTGGTCATAGACTGTCCTTTCTTATTTAAACACAGATTGTTAGCCATTCATCAGGGATGCATCAGCTGTGGATTTCCTGTGTCAGCAGGACATTGGAGTAGATAACTCTACAATTCTAAGATTCTGTGTTGCAGACAAGAGCCAATGTAGTTTAGCAGTTTGAATGTTAGACTAGAACTCTTCGAGATAAAGGTTCAAATCCCCCCTAGCTATGAGAACCTTGGGCACATCATAATCTCTCAGCCTCAGAGAAGGACAATGGTAAATCCCCTCTAACCAGCTCTTTCCAAGAAACCCCTGTGATTGGGTTTTCCATAAGTCAGAAATGACTTCAAGGCATGCAGCAACAACAGTATCAAAAACTTTCATGGCAGGCCATGGGGATGTACAGAAAAGCCCTCTCATTCACTGCTGATACATACCAGGACTATGCCTTCCACCAGTGATGCCCCCAAACAAAATATTTTCCATTTATTGTGTACATTTGGCCAGTGCAGAAAAGGCCTGTGCCCATTTTGTTTGCTTAAAAAAAATAAAATATACATAGTTCATATTACTAAATGCATACAAAGTTGAAAATATATTTAAACTACAGTTGGCCCTCAATATCTGTGGGTTTAATATCACAGATTTGATCATTTGTGGATTATTTGCTGCCACCTTCACTGCTGCCCTATATCATATTTAATAGGGACTTACAAGTCTTCCTTCATGCTTGCAGTCTCTCTGCAAGCCTCGCAAAACAGAGAGACTGTGGGAGACTGTGAGTTATCTGGCTTGAAGCCTGAGTTTAAATACTCCTTTTCTGCCTTGAGGGGGAAGGTGTTAATGGTTGTCTGGCAAAGCAGATAATGGGATCTGGAGAGTGGACAGTGGTGTCTGGAATGGGCTGATGGCATTAGGTGACAAAGGACTGATGGCAGGTCTTGATGGCTCCTTAATGGTAGGATAGGTGAGGAGACAAAAAGGAGAGTTCTGATGGACAAAAGGAGAAAGTTGAAAACAGTCATTCTAGGGAACCAGTTTTGTGTGCTATTCTTTCTAAATTTTGAGTTGTTGAGAGACATCTGCCAGTCCATTATCTCTGGAGTTTCCCTGACCATGACCTAGCCATGCCCTGAGCTTGTTCTAACCTAGTTTTGCAACACACATGTGCAGCCAGTTCCTCTTTGCCAGCAAACTTCCCAGTCATAGCAAGATACAATTTATATTTCATGCCAATTAAATATTCTTCCAATTAAACCATATCATGGAGTAGGGTTGTATGGCCTGGTAACACTGCTGCCTATCAGTGCAGACTGTACTGAACTAGGTAAACCACTGGTGTGGCTTAGGTTAGAACAGCTTCCTGTAAAAGGCCTCTCAGCTAAAATCTGGAATAGAACATATACATGTATAAGTTACTTAGACATATCCACAGAATCAGGAATCTTGCAGAAATTAGGATCCCTGATTGTTTGTATTTATGGTATTGGTTATTCTACTCAGCAGTAGTCAATGCCTCACTCTCCCTTCCATGCATTGATTGTGTATAAGATTATTATGTGAAGACTGCAATCCTGTGTAGTTCAGCATGGTATATGTCCATATGTGGACCTATGTTAAAATGAGTCATATACCATCCCCCAGCTTAGTCCCATTCTGCACCATACCTCAATAGTATCTTGTTCTGTTACAATCCCAACCTTGCCATTTCTGTGATGGTGTTGGATAAGAATGCTCTCTGCTACATCCTTTTGACTTAAGTGGATGAGTAGTGTTATTGCCGCCAGTGTTTCTTCTGCACTACCAGCGTTTTGATTTTGATTTTGATTTTTTTTTTGATTTTTTTGTAAGCTATAGTAGCTCAGCAATGGTGTAAGGGCATGACACACCAGTACACTATTGTATTTTCACGCTATAACGCTAAAAAATATATTTTAAAAAACTCAAAGGAGAAATGTATTTTAAAGATGTGGTAGATTTTGAAGTTACCATGCCATGGGAGTAGCTGAGGGAGGGACAGCTTGGGCACGTCCACACCCTGACCACTGCTGGATTGGCAATGACAGGAAGCACTATTAAGGAACTGCACTGACACAGTTGATGGGATTGTAATACTAAAGGAGGCTCTTAATGGATTCTTTTCTGGAAATGATATAGGCTGATTTTCAACTCTTGGAAATGGCATAGCAACTGGATAGTGATGACGTTGTGCTGTAGCACAGGTCCTGGACTGGGAACAACCCATTGCTGTGGTGGGATGACAACGTGCATCCCACCCTTCATCTCTGAAGGCTGTAGCCACTGCATGCCTGTGGGGACAGGCAGGATCACAGATGTTTTTGGCTGAATCCCTGTGGCCAGACACAAAATGATTACAGTTGTGCTCTGGAGATCCCTGGCACATCCTAGTACTAATGTCACTATTTTTCATCTGGCTACAGGGACATAGCCAGATGCTTCTGTAGTCCTGTCTGCTTGCCACAAAGAATGGAATGACAGCGCAGGCGCATCAAAGGTTTTTTATCAAGTCAGGGTTGGGGTGTTGGGTGCAGTTGGAGGAAGGGAATACTAACCTCCACAGGATGCCAGCTGAAGGGAGTTAATAAAGGAACCTACTTCCTGGAAGAAAGTAGATCTGCAGATATACCAGACGTGTTAATACCTGTTCAGGAACACATTAGTTATGTATGGGGCTTTGCCTGGTCTGCTGGGAGAGCTCGTTTGCAAATATTTATTCTTATCTTTAGTGAAGATGCGTTTTGTGTTTTTTGTTTTGTTTTGCTTTCTGCCATTTTTTTTTTTTCCTTTTGGCCAAGTCTTTGTTAGTCATGTTTGGAGAAACTCCTGGCAGCATAAGAGACAAAACAATAGAACATTTTACAAAGCGATGTTGAATTATGGGGTTCACATGGCGCGTGCACACAGATACAATAAGACCATCTCCCTCCTCCCTCCTCCAAAGCTTGCATGCGAGGAGCTTGATATTTCAAAAGCAACATTTCATTCTTTTTTTTTCTCTGCTCAAGCTCCCATAGGGCTTTGTGACTGAGAAAATCGTCCATTTCAGTCATACATCTGAATGCTTTATTAGTTTTTAGATCAGTAACTAGGGGTGTCAGAAGCCAAAGAAGATATCTTCATGTATAATCCCTCTGGAATGTACAGTTAGCTCTCCACATTCACTAGGGTTAGGGGCACAGCATCTCCGCAGAAGTGGGAAAAACACAAATATCAAAATGTGGGAAGAGGGGCCAAGGCATTGTGGGGAAAGCTCAGGGTCCAAACCAGATCATGGAAAGGGGGTGGGTCAGCATGATATTTCTATACTTCCTTTGTCTCACCCATCTTCTTCCTTGGAAGTGTGTGGGATATCGGGGAAACAGTTTGTGGTGCTGAGAAATTAGACTGTGAGTCATCCTGAGCTGGCCAGGCGGGGGCTGGTGAAGGAGAATGAAGACCAAAGATGAGTTTTTAAAGGACTGTATAGGCTGATCAGAGCTGTTGAGAGGGAGGTTTCCTCTAGAAAGGAAGACCTTGAGGTAGGAGGAGAGAGTTTGGAGAAACTCACAAATAATCAAATCCATGATAGTTAAACCCACAAATGTGGTGGGCCAATTGTATATTCAAGTGAAGAGGAGAATGTCAAAGTTAGAATGAAGTCAAAACTAGCTCTTCACTGTTTATCTTAACTATCAAAATGCTGATGAGGAAGATGAGGAGGAAGGATGGATGGGTGGATGAATCTTTGAGTAACAGAATCATAGGACTTCAGATTCAGGAGCAGGAGCAGTTGTACTCCCAAGAGCATAATACGGGAAACTTGGAATGCAATATTCCTGACAAATGGCTGTCCAACCTCAGATTAAATACTTCTGGCAAAGAGCCCACCTTTTCCTGAGTTGGACTGTCCCACTGGAGAATAGTTCTTACTTTTGGGGAGTTCTCATAAAACGAAATCCAACTCTGAGTCCCAGTTAAATCAATAGTATTATCTCCTGATTTGGCAAGGCTTAATGTGAGGGCTGACTTACCAAGTTCCCATTGATTCAGTGAATCTACTGTAGCTATGATTAACGATTGAATTGACTTCTAAATGTTTACCCAGGATCTGGTTCCTTATACTTTCCAATCAGTGGTTCCAGTCCTGCCTGACTGAGCAGCAGCAGACTAGTTTGCACCTTGTTCTGCAGCAGAGCTGGGCAGATGTCAGCCTTGAGGAATCTAATCTGTTCATTGGTTTTTACCAAAATCCTAGGATAACACCAGTGCAAAAGACATACACTTATAATTAAGAGGATCCTGAGCTAGGAATTTGTTTTGAATAGCAGAACTCCACAGAACTCACATTTCTTTCAGCCAAAGGCATAGCCTTGTTACCACCAAACATTCTTTATTTCAAAAGTATAATTTTTTGCTATTGCAAAAAATAATTTAAGAAAAAGGGAAATCAGACATTGCTGAAAATCTGCTGTAAACTATGCAGAGATACACATGCAGATCCAAAGCTGCCTTCTGTCCACCTTTGTTCTATGTGACAGTCATTCTTCTGTTTGAAAGCAATGATTATGAAATCACAGAATCGTAGAAATTTAGTACTGGAGAGGGTAATCAAATTAGATTCCCCAAAGATTCAGGAAATCCACAACTAAAGCATCTGTGGCAGATAGCTACTCAGTCTTGGCTTTTAAAAACAAAACAAAGAACCTCCAATGATTGGGCCTTCACCACATTCCATGAGCCAGTCTGTCCCACTGTTGAACAGCTCTAACTGACAGGAAGTTCTTGCTTCCCCTTAAACATGTCCTTTCTTGGTTGGTATGTTTCTGTGCCTTTATAGGGCATAATGGATATGTATTGGACTACAGTGGCAGCTTAGGCAGGCTGCTCTTTCAGCACAAGGTGGTTAAGGCCCATTCCTCAGGAGGCTTCCATCCCGCATTGGGGGTTGGAGAAGTATGGGATCTGGACGATGGTTCTGCATGACGTTGTAAGTGTCCATTAGTCTCCTGTTCCCAGGTGGCATAAGTGCATCACAAATCATTGACAGGTTCTTCCCACCAATGACTAGTGATTGTGCTGCCCTCCCAGCACCCTCTCATACTTACTTGAGCTGCAGAGGGTCAGGAAGTGCAATGGCCACACTTCCTGCTCCAGAGCAGCCTGGGACAGTGCCTGGGTGCACTGTGGAAGGAAGAGGCACGGCCACTGTGCCTCCTGCATTCCCACAGGCAGCCTCTGTACAGAAGGGAGCACTCCTGTTATGCTCCCGTCCCAGGACAGGCTGTACCAAGATCCCTGTGGGATGCCACCAGGGTCCAGTAACATGTGGAAAGAGCCTAAGTGTCAGAGGGAAGGGGCGCTGCTACCTTGCCTTGCCACACCCCAACACAAAAAAGAAACTTTCTTTTTTTCTTTTTTCTTTTTTTTTTGCTTCCAAATGCCCCTAAACACCCTATGGGAGCATTTTGCCATGCATTTATGCTCTTCTGGGCCATTGTAGGCTTGAGAGGAGCTTTTATTTACAACAGGAAATGACCAAACTGTACTTCCTGTTAATTTCCTGCTAAAATGACCCAGGTTTTAGCTTTAATAAAATGTAAATGACCTCTTTTTCCATGTATTGAAAGTGTCCTACACATTTATTGCCCAAGAAAGTTATGAAGATGTTTAACTGAAAGCAATCGATGAAACATAATTTGCATAAATAGGGGCTACTTCCAATGTTAGTCTCAGCTTGCTGCCACTTAAGATATTTGAAATCAAAATAGTTTGTTGCTGCTTTTGAGTCCCAGTCATTTCTGTGGGTCTGTGCTAGCTAGGCGTAATGTTGGCTTTAACCCTAATCTAGGCCATTTCCGCACGAGTCTGTTATAGCACGATGATTCCACTTTCAACCTCCTATGGAATCCTGGGGTTTGCAGTTTTGGGAGGGGCCGGATGGCCCCTCCCGAAACTGCAAACCCCAAGATTCCATAGGAGGTTGAAAGTGGAATCATTGCACTATAACAGACTCGTGCAGAATGGCCCTAGTTAGGCACAACACTGAATAGCATGACACTGAAGGCTGCTAACCAATTGAAATGTTATTGGTTTCCATGAGGGAAATTAGATACTTGATTTCAGTGGAACTTCAGTATCCTCAGCTTTGGATTAATGACACCCCATGTTTGATCAGATATAGGTGGCTTCTCCTTCTCCTTCTCCACCTCCTCCTCTTCCTCCCTCTTCTTCTTCTTCCTGACTTTCTTGACACCAAAATCTTTTGCTAAAAGCAGGGCTGGCCCTGAGTTGTGCCCAGCCAGCAAAGATACTGTACATTTCAAAAGTTTTAACTCAAAGGAGGACTGTGAAATGAGTTACATTTTCACCTAGGGTATGTCCACACTACAATGTTATTGCAGTTTGATACCACTTGAATTGCTATGGCTCCATCCTATTTCACCCTGTGATTTCCCTTTCTGAAATCACTAATCAGTGGAGTTGCAGTAGGGTTCTCTAGCAGAAAAGTCAAAGTACCTCACTGTACTACGCAGCCCAGCATTCTGTAGGACAGAGCCACGGCAGTTAAAGGGTTATCAAAAGGTTGTAACTGGGATGCTTCCCCAATCAAGCCTTTTCATTCTGCAAGATTGTTTTTGCTGTTACATTTTTCTAGTACATGAGATAGTTGTATTAATTACTTGTTCTACACATTAAAATAAAAGAAAAAGAAGATACAACTCATGATTTTACTGACTTGACTCAAGAAGGGTTTGCAACCCCCCTCTAGTGGAGACCACCTAGAAATGCAACATTCAATCATTCCTGAAGCTAAGAAGTCCCTCCTGTCTCTGTCATCTTTAAGTGGCTGATGAATTAAATCCCCTTCCTCATCCATCATGGCAAATGTGCAGTGTCAGAATAAGGTGCAGCACCACTCATAATTCTTATTTCAGGATGTGGAGAAGCATTTGTTACTGAACACAGCAATATGAAGGAAACACAGCTCAGCACAAGCATCCTGTTGAATGAAGCACATTTAGAAAGAGGAATCCCTCAGACGTTTCCTCTTAATTAATCACTGGTTCAAAATAGAAATCTCACTGGCATCAGGGATAACAGTACAATACGGCTTGTGAGCAATGGAGGGGGGGTAACAGGGCTTGAGAAAAGTTCCTTTTTTTTTGGACTATCACACCCCCAGCCAGCAGTTCTGGGAGCTGTAGTCCAAAAAAGTAAGTTTTCCAAGCTCTGGGAGAAGTATCTTCCAGCGCTGATATAAAGAAAGCACACTCCATTTTTAATATCCAGTATGCTCATAATCAATTTACAGTCATCCCTCCATATTCACTAGGATTAGGGGTACAGGACCCCCATGAAAGTGAAAAAACTGTGAATGACTGTAGGCCCTCCCAAACAATAGTGAACACACAAAAAGAGTATGATCACCATATTCAGCCCACCGTAGATTCCTTTGAGACATCAGGGTTCCTTCACAAGGCAGAAGTGGGTGGCTGGTGAAGCTTACTGCCACCTCCGCTGCTGCCCCACACCATTTTTAATAGTGATTTACTAGCCTTTTTTGTAGTTTCTCCGTCTCACAAGGCTTGCAGTCCCTATTAAAAATGGCATAGGGAGGCAACAAAGGCAGCAGCAAATAATCCGTGAATAATCAAATCCGCAAATGTGGAGGGCTGACTGTATTCTTTGTGTGCACACATACATATGTGTCTTCAAATCTCCTAGCAAATTATGGAGGCTCCATCAATTTTCAATGGTTTTCTTAGGTGATGCGCTATTGCCTTCCTTTGACATACCGCCTATAGCAGTGCTACTCAAGTGGTAGTTCATGGACTAGTGCCAATCCACAAGCCATTGGCTGGAAAGAAAGAAACAGTTGTAGCCAATGGGCACAGAGATGGTACTTATCCCTCACACACTGGAACAAAATCACTGCTGGTCCTGTACACCAGATAGCCATAAAAGCACTGGCTTCCAGCACCTGGCATTCTCTGGTGGTCCCTCATTCAACTTAGCCTGAGCATGCTTAGCTTCCAAGATTAGGCAAGGTCTGGTACCTTCATGGTTACTGTGGCACATGAATAATTGGCTCTGTTTTGGGAAACGATGGTGCAATGAACCTGCATTCCAAGAATAATGCAACAAAAGCAAAGTTGTTTAGTTAATGTAATGAGTAATGAGAGTTCTAGTTATTCTCAAAAATTACTATTCAACTGCATGTTTAGAAGTGTTTTCCCAGAAATCTTTCAAGTTTTGTGCCATCTTCTTACCGATCCTAATTTTTTTCTCTCCTTCAAAAAAACCAAGAAGTAATCGAAGAGTAATAAGCAGTACAACAAGTTACTTTCAAAACATAACATATGCCCTGCCCATATATTGAGATCATCTTTAGAGGCTGTCTTGTATGGTGCTAGGTAAATGGAATTTCTTTTGACTGGGCTCAAGGTCTGGCACTCCCTTCAAAAGAAAGCCCATCACATTTTCACATTAATGACATAGTGGAAGTTTGTAAAGAAGATGCTTTTTAGGACAGTAATCAGTTTATAATCTGTTTTTTGATCTGTCACCTTTTTAAAATATTTTAAATACTTTGCTGCTGCATTTATCCTATCAACTACTGTTTTGGGTTTTTTGTTTTAAGCAGCAAAAGGGTCTTTTATTATTGCATTTATGGGAGTCTTGGGTGTTGTTAGCTACCTTGAACTCTTAGCAGGAAAGGTGGTATCCAAATATTTTAAAATAAATTAATAAACAGCTAAATCCAAAAATCTCCATAGCTTTGGTTTAATATCCTGCTCTCTGAGCTCTGAGATCATATGAATAATCTTAGAGAATTGCCTTCAATCTGAATAGGCTTTGGTTGCCCTCCACAGCACTGGAACATATGTAAATCTGATTGACTATGAAATATTGTGATAACAACCCATTCACTCTACTGTTTGTAGTTGGCTTGGGTTACCTATATTAGTTGTCCAAGAAATCAATCTAATCTAAATCAGTTCTGTTTTCCAACAACAACATTAGCATGCAGCCAAATCTGACTGGCTGTGATGAACTGTGACAACACCATGTCTCCTTCATGTACCTTTCTTGGCTTTAGGAAAGAGAAAGAAGTCCTAACCAGTAAAAAAAATGGCACTAAAGTGATAGGAATGAGAAATAATAGTAAAGAACGGAATGGGATGAAATGAAATTCCTACAGTTGAGATATTTTTGAGAAATATTTCTAATTCACTCACACACACTGAAAAGGAGTCCTTTTGACTTAGAAATCAGGCAAGCAACACCCAGCACAGACTTAATTTTCTGCCCAGTTTTCAACATGCATATATGTTAAATTTGATCACAGGGTTAGCAAATACCTGAACGACACTTACATAGTCTACAACTATGTAGTTTGGTAGCTTTAGAACAGTGTTGCAACTTTTAAGAAAGTGTGTAATCTGGTAGATCTGATCTGTATATGATTCTGAGAGGTTTGGGTCATATGAGGGCAACTGCACTGAAATCTGCAAAGGTCAAAACCCTCAGTTCCTGTTATTTCAGGGTAAACAAATTTAGCGATTATTATTCGAATCACAGAATCATAGAACCATAGAATCATAGAATTGGGAGGAGGCCTCGTGGGACATCGAGATCAACCCTCTGCTTAGTGCAGGATCCCTTTACTACCCTTCCTTTTGATTTCATTTTGTCTTTCAAGATCAGTGTCGCAAAACTGGTACTTGCTTCACTGCTCTGGAAATGAGTTCAGGTTTTGCCATGCAAATTAGTAATATTTAAATAAAGAGTCATCTCCACCAACAGCATGCAAATGTCTTCACAGAGGAAAGTCCCTTACATGTAAAAAAAGAATAAAAGAAAAAAAGAAAAAAAGAGGGTGGGAATCAATTCCTTAAAATATCTTCCTCAGTTTCTTCCAGTAAAGACAAGAAGGTATGACAACATTTTGTGAAGTTTTGAATAGGATGAAGCTTAAAATGGGGTGTTCCTGCTTCCTCCTTTTAACTCTAACATTTAGTCTCCTTCAGCACACTCAAATGGCAGCCTGTGGCTTGCATGTCAGCAGGACTGTGAATCTGGTCTTGCATCTTTCCTGGAGGTTGAACTTTATTGGGGGATAGCACCTTGGATAGTGCCATTAAAGTTCAGACTAAAATTTGGAATGGATTCATTACAATCTAAATGCCCAGCTGCCACTGGTTAAATGCACTCTCCTATTAGCACCCTGCACACTTTTACCAGCAGGATCCTCCTTCCCTTATTGCATTACTAATACAACCATAACAATGGCATTTCAGGACATCAGTGACATTGATGTCCAGATTATGTGCGACAGTCACTATGGAGGTCTAAGTGCAAATTTAGCGGGTTATTACAAATAGCCAGGATATTATTATCTGGGTCAATGACCTAACACTGGAGTGGGAAGCTCTACATCCAAACCACATTGCCAGAAGAAAAGGTTTTCATTCATTTAAAAAATCCGTTTCATAGTAGAAAGTACAGGGTTAATTCTACTTCCATCAACTACTCCAAACAATGGTGTCTGGTGACTTTCATTTCAGTGGGATGGTAATCTGTAATAGGTTTTAGCCTAAATGTGAAACGAGCTAACCAAGGTGCTGGGCCCTCACCCCCCAGATAGGTTCATCACTTTGGATAGCTCTTTAAAGTTCAGCCAAAAACCTGGAGTGGATTCACCATTCCACTGGCATGGGAGCCAGCAGTGACTACTGCCCACAAGTATGATTTTAAGAGACACTTGTGGTAGGGTTACATAATATTTGGTCTTAGCTACAGTGCACATGATACTTGGGGAGTTTTTCACGTCTGCCCCAGTAATGATCTAGAAGACCTGAGCCACTCAGGTTCTGCTCAACAGATGACTCCACATTGAGAGTACAAAGTACAACCTGACTATCAACAAATAGATGGGAAACGGATGTGGCAACAGAAACAGACAAGGAAAGTGTTCTCAGCCCCTTTGGCCAAATGCTGACCCAGTCTCAAGTACAGATAGTCCCCATTTTTGGCTGTTCTCTTAGCTCCACCTGGCTATATTATTTACCTAAATACTCTAAAGGCACCAGATCCTTTCTGATCTTGGAAGCTAAGTAGAGCCAGCCCTGTACTTGGATGGGAGACCACCAATGAAAACCAGGTGCTGTAGTCTAGATTTAAGAAGAGACTGGCAAAATCACCTCTGAATATTCCTTGGCTAAGAAAACACTATGAAACTCATGGGGTCACCATTATTCCACAGGTGACTTAAAGGTGTGTTTGCCCTCCCACACTTTTTTACTGCAGTGCTCTTGCCCTGAGATTCCCCTCCCTTCCTGCAAAAACTCGTGAAGACGGTGTGGGCCCTGAGACTCAGGGCCAGGGTCTAAGATCTAGCAACTCTAAGAAGCAGGTGACTCTCCTTTTAAAGAAAATGTCTCACATTTTAAAGTTAAAACAGTATTTATGTATGTATGTATTGTTAACAAAGGCTGGCACTGAGTTAATGAGGTATACATGCATATGTCACGTCAACCACGCAGGGCAAATAATATTCCCTGATGCCATAGATGTGTTCTGTTGACAGTGACAGAAGGAACGTTGCAAATACAGCAATGGTGTTCATTGTGGCTGCACACTGTACATTGTGCATTGCATTGCACAATGTTACTCAATAGCAATATGGCTATCCTGTAAGGAGTTGCGTACTGCTGGTGTAGTGTATCTCCACATACAGATATTTCTGCTATGCTGAAAGGATGTCAGATTGCAGCCCAGTTCTGATTTACAGCTACTTCTGGTTTGGGATTTTTGGTGGTTGAGGGATGAACATTTTTGAGGTCGATGCAGCCCCCAGAGGGTTTTGTGGAGGGTGAATTCAGCCCAGACCTCAGTTGCTTGCCTTTCCCTGCTTTAAATGGAAGCTGTTACATCCAAATTAAAAGGCTGTTTTTCTTTTTTTTTAAAAAAATGTGCTAGATGTGGCAGCAGTGTTAACCCTTGAACCCCATCTGGCTAAAGCCATGGTTCCCCATTCAACCCTTCTATTCACAGGGATTTTGTAGCTACAACAGGTCCTCACCTGATGTTTTGATACAGGGCAAACAATTTGCCACCTGGGCATGCATCATTTTACACATTTGCCAAGCAACATGGAGAAAATCAAGTTCAGCATTCGCAGCATGCCTTGGATGGCCTTCTTGCCTCCTTGCTCCTCTCCACAGCTATCACTCAGCATATGCTGCTGGCACCATTTGAGAAACAGGTAAAAGAACTGCAGAGTGGGACAATTTACATCAGCAGGTGAAGATTGTAACATTGCTGATCAAACCTAGGTAGGCATTGCCTATCCCAGCAGCCTCTGCAGGTAGCTATCTATATTTATTAGACTGTTGGGTGTTTGACACTGTGAGAATGTTACAAGAATTACCTGGCTTGTTTATGCATGCTTGTGTTCCAAAAGCTGCACATACTTATATGTTCTGTTGCTGAATTTTCAGTGTGCTGGAACAGCATTTCTAAGTGTTGTCACATTAGGCTCTCTCTCCACTTCAGAGATTATTCATTTCCTGTTTTACCTTTTGCTGGACCTTTCTCAACTCCTTAGAGTACAGTTCCTCACCATCTGTCCCCCTCACCTCATTACATGAAATATATGCCATTGCCTGCACTTCACCTCCCATGCAGTACAATCTGATGTGTGTTTACCTGAAATAAGTCACACAGTGTTCAGTGGGGATTACTGCTGAGTAAAGCCATTCACAGCTATAGCAGGGATAGGATTCATGTGGATCTCCAGATGTTGCTGTACTGCATCTCTCATGACTCCTCACCACTGGTTATACTTGCCAGGGCTACTGGAGTTCCAGTCCAACAAAATTTGGAAGACCACAAAATTCCTACACCTGATCCTTAGGATCTAGGAATGGGCATATCCATCAGTTGCACTTTCTTACACATCCAGTTTCCTCCTCCTCCTCCTCCTCCTCCTCCTCCTTCTTTTTGAAGTTGAATAAATACTGATCCAAAAGAACCTCAACAAAATTCTCAGGCATTGCAAGCATGTTTTTACATTTAATATGCAATGGTGTGGATATGCCATTCTATGGAATGTGATGTTATGTGGTTGACTGCTCCTATAGATGCAGAAGGACCCTGTTGGATCAGACCAAAAGCTGATCTAGTCCAGCGTTCTGTTCACATAGCATCCAAAAGTTGTCTGTGAAAATCCCACCAAGAGGACAAAAGGTACAATGCCATCCTCTTCCCCGAGAACTAGTATATTCAGGCCAGAGCTACTTTGGGACTATAGTATTATTTTGCCAAGGCCATTGGACATTCTTGTGGGAGTTGTAGTCTAAAAAGATAACTTTTCCAAGCTGTGATTGAAGCATCGTGACTAATAGCCATTGATAGTGCAGTCAGTTTTGAAAACTATCCAAGAATGTGGCCATCACTACATCCTCCACAATAATGAAAGCCATTCTGTGTGGTGGCCACCAATACATCTTTCATGATAATGGATTACACTATGGGCTGTATGTTCCAATATTTCTTTGTTTCTCTGCAGTTAGCTCTTGTTTCGTGCTATTACTACATGTAATTTGATGTCTTCACAACTTAGTTAGTTTTAATACCTTCCCTTGTACTAAGGGTAGAAGGTAGGTAGGTAAATTAATAGATAGATAGATAGATAGATAGATAGATAGATAGATAGATAGATAGATAGACAGACAGACAGACAGACAGACAGACAGACAGACAGACAGACAGACAGACAGACAGACAGACAGATGGATATTCTTCAGATTAATACATAAGAAATAGTGAAATTGGCTGTGGTTTCATGCAGAATGAGCTTGGCCACCTACTTGCTGTTCACTCACTCATTCCTGTGGAGGTAACGAGGTGAAACTCCGGTCCATTTTCTTACAACAATGAGGCTCGGTTCAATTGAATCAGTTCCAATGACTGCACAACTTTTTTCAGGTTCAACATCATTGTGAGTATTCTGAAGGTTCTCCAAAGCTTTCGTCAATGATGCAGAGTGACATTGCATGGGAAGTGGGGGGAAAAGTGGGTCACTGGTTCAGTATGAAGGAGAAGTCTGCAGTTTCTAGAATAACTCCCTTTGTTTCATTCTGCATTAAAAACGACAACATCATTACCCTCATCACCCACAACAACAGTAAGACTTTCATTTAATACACATTTAAAATGATGAGTTGGAGCCAGACTTAATCCTGCGTAGAGCAGACTTTATAGAATCATAGTCCCATTTATTTCAGGGGGTCTACTCTATGTGTGGCTCAGCCTGGATCCAAAGTCTGCTCTTGTCTGGGAAAGACAGAACCATCTGGGAGCTTTTGAACTGGTTTAATTATTCAATGATTATACTCTGGAGTCTAATCGGATTTTATCTCTGTCAGAATACCTGGCTTCAGAATGAAGTCTTTCCCATAGATTTCACCCACTTCTACAGCAATTACAGGTGGCACCATTTTTTCCCTTATAACTACCTAGAGGCAAAAGATCCCATTACCCCTTACAGAGAACCATACTTAGAAGAGGCAGTGACACAAATCAGTTAAAACCAACTGGGGTGCGGCTGCAGAGAGATGCCAGTGAAAGCCAGTTAGTTGAAAATACTTCAGATGGTGTCAATTCAGCCCTCTTTCCAGGTCTTCTGATTCATGCAAAAGCTTTTGATTTGGTGGAACTGAAATGTGATTGAATGAGGAGGTTATTGGCAAAGACCAAACGAGCCACAATAATAAAAAATGGACAGAATATTGCATTGCACAGATTACCATAAACCTTCTTGTATAAAGTTACTTTACACTGAGCAGAACTCAGCAAGCTTACATTTCTAGACTTCTCTAGAGTCTTACCTCTTGGCCCAGTTACCCCAGTTTTGTCTGCTATGACTGGGCAGTAGCTCCCAAAGTCTCAAGTGTGGGTCTTTCCCAATCCCACTTCCCCAATAGTTTCCCCTATCCATCCAACCCACCCACTTAACAGAGAAGGCACAGATCAAACCTGGGACTCCTGTCATGCAAAGTATATACAAGAACACTATAGACTCTTCCCATTTATCTGCAATGTTAGTTGGGTGGTGGTCCGAAGAGCTGCAGCTTTTTTTAATGGCAGATGTTCTCCTTGTGTCTGGGGTGCCATGTACCCAAGACAGGCTGGATTCCATTACATTTCTACCATACACCCACAGTTGGGTGAGACCTCCAGGTTATCCTGTCATCAACAGCCCTGCTCAGGTCTTGCGGATTTGTGACTGTGGCTTCCTTGATTGAGTCTACTCAGCATTTATGAATGAGTGAAAATATCTTTTCAGATCATTTGTCATAACAATTTACCAAAATCTGCACCTTTCTTCCTATGCAGGACAAAAAGGTCACCAGCACATTTCTTCTACCTTGTAAGCAGCTATTGCCTGGCCCTCTGGCAATAAAAGTAGCCATGCCTGTCATTGAATTAGTTTAGTGAAAAGACAAATGGAAGAGTTTTTTTTTTAACAAAAAAAATCAGTTTTGAAGAACTTCTCTAAATTTTCAAGCTACATCAGAATGAATTTGAGGCTTAAAAAATTCAAATGTGAGAAGAAATTAAAATTACAAATTGAAGGATTTTGCATTCATCTGAACGTAAGTAAAAGCTCTTGTGCAGAGCCGACCCTGCCATCAGGCAGAGTGAGGCAACTGCCTCAGGCAGCAGAAGTGGAGACAATAGCTCCCCAGCCACCATCTTCTCTTAGAGGGCAGAGTTCTGTTTCTCTCATAATCTGTCCTGCATGTACTCTCCCCCAAGCTAGCTCATTGACTATTAGTACCATTGACTTTGAATCAGACTGCTGTCTTATGAAATCCAACCTTCTGACATGCATACTAGCATTATGTTGCTTATTCATCACCCATTACCCATTAATAAATTCTGTAACTCTGTTAGTCTCACTTCTCACATCAAACTAAAAGTGTCAACTGTTTTAACCAGTTCCTTTTATCTCTCTGAACATCAAAACATGCGCGTATTTTCCCTGGTGTCTGAACTGACAAGTGAATCTGTATCTTCAAGGAAAATAGCGTTTGACTTGCTCTGAACATCATATCCAGTGATTTCAACAGCAGCATGTTTAGGGCTTTTTTAAAACTGTATTCCAGGGTGTGTCTAGAGCAGCCCACATTATGATTCATTTCACCTTTTGTCACTGATTGTTCTGCTAACTAATTTCCATGCATTTCCCATTCACTTATGTGCATCTTCTTCTTGACTTTCATCCCCTTTATAACAAAACACACATTGCTATGATTGCACGTACATCTATACTTGGGTTACCAAAAGACTGTTTTTCACTCTTCCATCCATTCCCCCCCCCCCCCCAGTATCAGGCTAGAAAAGACAGCAGGCAACCCCCTAAAACCTCCTCCTATCAACTTCACAACAACAAATATATGACCACAATCCTGCATCAGAACATAAAATAATAGAATCCTACAGCTGGAAAGGCCCACGAAGGCTATGTAGTCCAACACCTAGCCATGCAGGAATAAACAACTAAAGCTCTCTTGAAAGATGCCAATCCAACTCTACACCAAAGAAGGAAGTCACTTCTCTTCAGAACGAAGGAAAACCATTGATGAGCACTCTCTGAGTTTGGTCAGTCAACAATGTTACCCCAAAACATGGGTAACTCAGGGGTCTACCCTTGATGCCAGTACCTCCTAGTGGCAATGGGGAATTAATTAGCTCAGTCAGGAGGCCTGTGAGAGAGGAGTAACCTAATGAGATCTTCCACCACCGTTTATGAGGTCATCTCAGGAAAGAACCAGCCAACAATTCCAAAATAAGCTAAAATGTGTTTTATTAAAGAGTTCAATCATGCACACAAAAGATCCAAGTGCTCCCATGCTCACACAAGACCTAACCAAAAGATAAAGGGAGGAATGTTGTTGATAGCAGAGTTTTAGGAAATAGGCAATAATTACCAATCTGGAGAGCAGTGAAGAAAGCAGTGACGTGGCTTAGACTTGCACCTAAGGACCGTACTCAGTTGGGAATCAGAGCAACAGTGTGGCATTCAGCAAGCGAGATACTGCATCTGGCTGTCCCAAATAGAGGGTTTTTATACCCAAAATCTACCTAAAGGACAAGGGTGTGAATGGCTCTCTGGCCGAGCAAACTATGGAAGTTGTAGCTTGGATAATGGGGTCCGGACAAAGTTAGTGATGTTAGTGTTAGGTGACAAGAGTAAATGGCTGTCGTAATAGCTCTGTAATGGTGGACAGATAAAGGAACAATGAAGAGAAATATCTAGGTGCTAGGAAGAAAGTCTGAAACAATCAGTGTTTTGGTGGAAACTTTCCATTGCTATTGTATGGTATCAGAGACATTATAGCTTCAGCTGAAGCTGAAAATTGTGAAGCCACCTATCCTAGCATTCACCAGTTTGCCTGCAGAATATCATAGGGGACCTGATGTTCTGCCCAGGCAGAATTACAATATGTATCCCTTCTTGCAGAATTCACCTTCCTCCTGCAGGGGTCGTCTCTAATGTAGTTATTTCTTGTAGTTTCTCACTGGAGAGTCCATAACTGATGTCTACCATGTACCATCTCCTATCACACTCATAAACCTGCAAGAACCTCCAGGGCAAAGTGATAACCCACTCCAAAACTGAGGTTAATTAATGCAAACTTCATTTTATGGCCTTTTGCCTTTTTTATAAATCAAAAGCATAATTTCCTATTTGAGAAAACAAGGGAAGTCTGTCAGTTTGTCACTTGAGTTAAATTCTCTTATCCAAATGGAAACATAAAACAGCCTTCTCTGAGTCAGTTCGATTTTGTTCCTTTTACAATACACAAACGTAGTTCAATACACAGGATGACCTTTGCTAAAAGGAGGGGGGATTTCAATACCTGACATTCATTAACAGCAGGTGGCCAAATGTTGATTTATGAGCCAGGCAGTAACCTCATTGTTACTTCCACTTGCCTTAATGGTGAATTTTCACTGTCAAGCTCTTGTGTTTAGTCTTTCTAGGACAAATTTAAGGATTGGTAAGCAAATTTGTTGGGTTCACGCTTGAATGAAAACATACCCATCCTGCATCTCACAGACTCAAATGTGGAAATGAACACAGTTTGTGATCACAAATCCATGTGTTTTGGAGCTTGCGATATGATTCATACCAAAAAGAATCTGTTTGAAAAATATGCGTGGGAAATGCATTCACTTGCAAAAGGCAGGCAAATGCAGTAAATGATGGGAGAACCAATCACATAGGGATAGGGGCTACGGGGAACAGTGTGCCCTGGGCCACCCACCTGTTATTACCTTTTACTAGCCTTACTTTGGGAGATATTAGATATCATTTTGATATCACAATTTGGCCCCATTTTGCCACCCTCGGCCAAGTGTTCATGAGGCCCCCAAACAAGCACAGAACTAGGCATGGCCATTGATTGCTGAACATTCCTTTCTCCACCTAGGCAGGCCAGACTCAGCCAGAACTTGCTTTGGGAGACCTCCCTATACAAACACCTCATTAAAGATGCACACTAATACAAAGAACTCCCTGCCCCGAGCAAGTAACTTGACGAGCTAGATGCTTAACTGTCGAGCAAGCTGCATCTGCATACTGGCCATTCCATTGTTGATTTGGACTTAATTCAATCATGCTAAATTCTGACCTTTCGGAGACATTGTCTCGCGCCCAAGCCTCATTGTTCTCTCCCAAAGTACAGACTAGCCTACCGTCATATTTTCCCTATAAAAACCCCCAATTCCGAGACCTTCCTCGGATCGCTCTGAACTACCATCCCACCTTGCTGCTGCTTCGTCCGCTGAGCTTTCCCCTCAGTCTCAGTCCGAGACTGCGCAATTACGGACCTCCGCTGTGATCTACCCTGGGCTTCAGACAGGTGTAGTATCATCCAATTCAACAAATCCCCCTCAAAAATCCCTCTATACCGCTACTGCCTTTATTTTCTATAGTTACTTGTGTGGTTGTGTTGCATACACTGTTTGCCTGTATTTAATAAAATCACAGTTATTATTTCATCTTTGATGTGCTTCTTGACTTGGCCTGACCCCGTAGACATTGGGTTTAAAGATTCCGCTGCATTGCCCTTCCTCTCGTTTTGCTAACTTGTGCTCTGAGCTAATTTTCCCCACCAATATTTGAGCAGATTTGGAGTTCCTCATGGGACCCCCAGTAAACAGGGTAACACACCGTCGCCTCTCCCCCATGTGCTGTAGCCCTGTCCACATGCACTGCAGCCTCTCCCTGCATGCTGTAGCCCCTCCCCCATGTGCCGTAGCCCTTCCCATGCACACTGTAGTCACACACCTCTGTCCCTGCCCCTAGCCCACTCATACCAAGCTATGTCACTGAGGAGAGCACATACAAGAATACATCTTTGTTAAAAAAAATAAATGAATAGAAATATGTACACATTTCTGAACAAGGATCAGGAAGGTTTGCAATCAGGTTGAAGCTTGACACTAGGAAAAAACAGGAAAAAGCAAGATTCTCCTTGACAGATTCACACAGTTGGAAAATGCTTCCCAATCAACAATCCTCTTTAACCCTCTTCAGACAGTAAGGGTTTTGTTTTTGCATCTAACCTATACATACTGTCTCTAGAACTTACCTGAGCTGTTAGACCTCATCTGGAATATTGTGTCCAGTTCTGGGCACCATAATTCAGGAAGGATATTGACTAGCTGGAATGTGTCCAGAGGAGGGCTGCTCCAGGACATGGAGCAATGAAGTCAAACTACAGAAGAAGAGATTTCACTGAAACATCAGGAAGAATTTCCTGACAATAATTGCTATTCAACAGTGGAATAGGCTGCCTCAGAGTGTGGTGGAGTCACCTTCTTTGGAGGTTTTTAAGCAGAGGCTGGATGGCCATTAGCTGGGGTGTTTTGAGTGTGTGTTCCTGTGTGGCAGTGGGTTGGACTTGATGGCCATTGTGGTCTCTTCCAACTCTATGATTCTATGCTCTGTCATCCATTGTAAGGATGTATATAAGCAACCACACCATGTGACCAGAGGACCTTCCAGGTTTGTTTGCAAGCAAACAAAAGGCTCCTCCATCCCTTCTTCTTTCTCTCTTCCTCTTCCCTCATTATTGTGAGTGCAGGCTCTTTGAGCTGCTCTTATTCTTGAAACATTCTTGTAGTTAGCCAGTGCTTTGGCACTGCATGTATTTATGGCCATTTCCATACTACACTGTTATAGTGCTATTATTCCACTTTCAACATCCTGTGGAATCCTGGGGTTTGCAGCTTAGGGAGGGGCCTTAGAATACTCTAAGCCTGTGGTCAAAACACATTCCTTTCCTGTCTACTTTGCCTCAGCACTCAGAACAAGCAGTTCAATATTAAGCAACATTCCTCCTATAACATTTAACGAGGTCACACTCGCATTACTGGTGTTAACTAAAAAATCAGTTACACCATAGAAGGGCTTAGGTTACCCCTCATTAAATTACAATAGTAAAGAAACTTAGGCCATTTCTGCACTACACTGTTATAATGCCATTTTCAACCTCCTGTGGAATCCTGGAGTTTGCAGTTGAGGGAGGGGCCTTTAGAATTCTCAGCCAGGGAGCTCTTGGGCCTCAGTCAACTACAAACCCCAGAATGTTGAAAGTGGAATAATAGACCAACCAGCCCCTCCCGAAACTGCAAACTCCAGGATTCCATAGGATGTTGCAAGTGGAATAACAGTGCTATGACAGTCTAGTGAGGAAATGGCCTTAGAAAGGGAGACTGGAAGGACAAAGTGTAAATATTAGTTCCAGGAAGAGTACACCTATTAAATTAACTGCTGAATGGAAAAGCAACACTAATGTTATTGTTGCCTGCCTTCAAGTTATTCCAACTTGGGTGAACCTATCATGGCATTTTCTTGGCAAGATTTATTCAGAGGGGGGTTGCCATGGCCTTTCTCAAGGTTGAGAGAATATGACTTGTCTAGTTACTTTTCATGGCTGGGCGGAGATTTGAACCCTGATCCCTAGAATCTTAGCCCAAGAGCCAAACCGCTATACCACACTGAATAATACTAATGTAAATCCTATGAACTCCATGTGCTGTTTTAGACCAGGAACTGGATTTAGTCCTATGGCTGCAGGGACGCAGTTCTACCTTAATGAATTAAAATAACTCATCACATATGATTTTTGGCTTATCATGGATATGCTTATGATGCATCTAGAAAAAAACAATTATCCAGTAAAATACTCAACATGTAAGTTATATAGGGATCTAAATACTATTATGAGTCCCAACTACAATAGAATCGTTGAATCAAATGGATTTACCCATGTATTGACTCACCATGAATGGGTCTACCTCAGCTGGGATTAATGAACGTAATTCCATCCATGATGTATGTGTACATATGAAGATCAAGAAAATAAAGGAAACTCTATTTGAGGATATAATCAGACTTCTGATAACAGAGGCCACTGACTGTAAAATCCCTTTTTTCCCTCCTTGGATCCTCCTTTGCTGTACTTTCTAAGTCTGTATATAATCACCTTCTTGCAAATGTCATAAATCCACAGCTGTTTAGCTGGTTGCTTTGGAGACTCCTAGTTATGTGCTATATATTACTTTGCTCCTGTATACAATTGCCTAAGAAGGTCTTTATGTAGGTCTCCCCCATATTAGGTGACGCCTTGCAGAGCTGAGAATACAGCCTGTTTGGAACTTTGTACTGGATTTCTTCTATGTGAGTTTTAATTGATAAAGATGCAAAGGAGGTCAAGACTGTTGAATCATCATCTCATGAAGACTTCCAAAACTGTATATTGGATGGAAAGTCTTTCAGTTACAGAATATTTTTAAAAAAGGACTTTGCTTTTTAAGCCACACATAACATGCATTCACATGAACCACAGAGTTATATACAATCAATGCATATGAGGGAGAGCTGAAGTTTTCCCAGTTTATTATTTAAATTTTATTGCAGCTAAAGCCCAATGACTGCAACTCTCTTTAAGCTATCCCATTTTTCAAGATTGCCAATCCATTTCTTTCTTTTTTTCCCTACTTGCTTCTTTAAGGTTAACCACAGGCTTTGTGCGGGTAGCCACTGCTTTTTTCACCTGAGAGAGTGGATTTCCAATTCATATTCTTCAGATAGAGTTTTTTTCCCACCTCTCCTGAAGCTTTAAAAAAAACAAACCCTCACATCCCTGTATTGATCCAATTTCTTCTTTTGTTGGAGACATTCAACTAGGACTGTCAATATCAATGTGGGCGATATTGTCCGCCTTTTGCAAAAAGCTCAGTGCTTCCTTTGATTTTTGGCTAATGGCCAAGGTGCTTGCCCGGTGTCAATTATGTTAACGCTAAATGTGCAGAGTCTGTCCTTGGCAGGATTGTCAATGTGCATTTTCTCTCTAGGGGTGAGAAACATCTATGTGACATTGCAGAGTTTTTGCCTGGAGTTATTCTAAAATGGTTTGTCTGATAAATCTGTGCAGGTTGATATCATAATTGTGCTACAGGTAGAGGTGGAATGAAATGTAAAACTAAAAGAAAAGAGCTGATTCAATGTGACTCAGAACTTGGAAAATTCCCTCCCTCCCTCCCTCCCTTCCTAAGGCCCTTTCTGGATGGCATTTGCCATGAGAAAGGGCGCCTGGAGCATTGCGCGACTGTGAGGAGTGATCTGCATGATGCACTCACAATTGCACAACGCTCCAGGGGCCAGCAGGGGCCAATTGCGCACCTTTTCATTTTCGGCTGGAATCCGAAAATGGTGTGTGATCGTGCGTTGCTCCGGGGCCCTGCACGCACTTACCTGGCGTGCGGAACCTCCAGAGCCGCGCCAGTCACGCTTCCTACCCAGCGCAGCCTGGGAAACTCCCAGGCTGCACTGCGGAAGGAAGAGGTGGAGCTCTCATGCGAGCAGGCAGCTCATGCGGAGCTGAAGGAGCAGGGACATGAGAGCCTCTTGCCGGAGGCTGCTTGCGCAATCCCCACATCCCAGCGCCGGAAAAAGGTAAGGTGCAGAAAGGGTCCATGTTATGAACTATAAGGCCCTATACATCTCGAGTGTAGGATATTTTAAGCACAGTATCTCCCTGTATGAGCCTGCCTGAGCTCTAACATTTTCAGAGGAGGCTCTTCTCTCAGTCCCATCACCCTCCCAGGCACATTTGGTATGAGGGAGAGGATCTTCGCAGACTTTGGAACTCCCTCACTAGGGAAGTTAGAATGGTGGTCACCTTGTTCTTCTTCTGCTACTGAGTAGAAACTATCCTGTTCCATCATGCTGTTAGGAATTGACTACCATGGGCTTTTATTTGTGTGTTCTTTTTCCCTGTTTGTATCCTGTCTTTTCATGAATTTTTAAATGGGTTTTAATTCTACAGATTGCTTAATTGTTTTTTTAAAAAAATAACATAGTGTGTGTGTTGCTGTTATTGTATAGTTTTATTTTAGTTTTAGTTTTATTTATTTTTTTATAGTTTTATTAAATTTATTCCGATTTTAATATTCTGTAAGTTGCTTTCTAATATTGGGAAAAGGTGGGACACACACACACACACACACACATCACATCCAATGGGTTTCCATGGCTGAGCAGAGAATTGAACCCTGGTCTCTAGGATCATAGTCCAATGCTCAAATCACTACACCAGGCTGGTTTTCATGTATATACGTGAATACCATGGGCTGCAGGCTATACTTCAGAAGAAGGAACTGGTAAAACTATCTCTCATTACTCCTTGCCTAAGAAAACCCTAGGAAATTTCATGTTGTTGCCATGAGGCAACTTGAAAGCACACAGATGCAGAATGGCGACTGACCATCTTGGCTGGGAGTTTAAGAATTACACTCCAAAAAAGTAACTTTTCTAAGTTCTGCTGTGGCTGCAAAAGCCAGCTGTGAAACTATACCTGTCTTCATTTGTGTAATGCAAAGCCAAAACAACAAAAGAATGGAGTAATAATGAGAAGCAATGGTCAAGATGGTATACAACAAATCAGTCCCCCTCTTAATGAAAAATAGTTTTCTGAAGGCAATGAACTACTGTTGTAACAACAGAGTTAGAATTAAGTTTAGGGCCCAGAATTATCCCTAAGTAACTGCCAGGACCCCAACCTTCCAGAAGGATCTTCTTGCAATGTCTAAAGTGTCTCCTCACTAGAGAAGTATATCTTTGCCAGTTTTGTCCTTGTATGAAGTGGTTTATTCTGAGCCCAAGTAATCTATGCCTTGGGAGATAATGTGGGAGATAATGAATATTTCTGTGCAGTTTTCCCAGTAATCACAAATCCTGAAGTGTTGCAAGAAATTAGTCTGCACAAAAACGTGGAGATTTTGTATTGTGCTTTTCAGCAATGTTGCGCAAAAACATGTGTCTGAAAAATGCTGGGAGGAGGACACAATTGTGTTTTTTGTTTGTGTGAAAATCATTTTATACTAAATGTGATAATGTGCTGCCATTATCTGGGCAACATATGTGAGGGGTGTGTAGGCTCACTTTCAGGTAATCAAAAGTTACATTTGTTAGGGTCAGCTTCAGGTAGGGTTGACAGAGAGCACAAGAAACACTCTTCGAATGAAGATGACCAGCTTGTGAAAGGCACAGGAGAGACTTTTGGGACTTTTGAGACATGAGACAGATTTTGGAGGCTGATGGAGTGGTATAGGGTGTGCTACCTGCCTCATGTCCCTCAGAAAACGTGATCATCATCTGGACAAAGAGATCCAGACTCCTAGATTCCCATGAGTACCTGAAGATCCAGAATACAACCCACAGCATCAGTAGAATAAGAATGTTTAAGAAAATCATGCTATACAAGTTGAACATCTCTTACCGAAAATGTTTGAGGCCAGAAGTGTTCCATATTTTGGACTTTTTCAGATTTTAGAATAGAGAACCTTTTTGGAATAGCCTTGCGTCTTGTTCATTCACCATTCATGTTGTGTATGAGACACAAGGCTGGAGAGAGACTGAGGATCTGTGAAATGGCGGGATTCCAAGCATGGTACTCAACATAAATCTTCACAGCACATCATTTCACAGATCCTCAGTCTTTCTCTTTTTGCCACCAGCCACCCACTTCCACCTGTGAGGTAATGGCTGTGGCACTCTCAGATCTGAGAGACAAATGAACAGGAGCATCACAGCCACCACCTTCAAGTTGGAAGGAGGCAGTTGGTGGCAAAGAGAGAGAAACTGAGTATCTGAGAGACAAATGAACAGGAGTGCAACAGTGGCCACCTTAAAGACAGAAAGGGATGGCCAGAGCCAAAACGAGTTTTGAAAGTTTTTGGATTTCAAATTTCCAGATAGCAGAGTTTCAACCTGTGTTGTCTTTCTAACCTCAATTGAATATGATTTAAGACTGTTTTTTGTTTGTTTGTAAGATTTACACCATGCCCTTCAGCCAACAAGGTTCTCATGGCAGTTTATAAATTGTTAATTTGACAGTTCTTTGTGCACAGGCTTAAAATCTAAAAAGATGCAACACACAAGAAAAGGGAGATGACTGTAGGGGGGATTAAATTCCCACTAATACTGGCTGTGTTCTCTCCTTCCAAGACCACAACACTGGCAGCTGGAACAGAGGAGAGCCTCTCATTAACTTCTGTTTTGTAATGTGGTAACTACTCCTAAGTAATACCTGAAGGAAGGTGCCTTCATGTGCAAGATATCTTTTCCTAAGGTAGACTTGCTTGTACAGAATCAAAACTTTACTTAAATGATCTCATTTCCACTTTCTCTCTCTCCCCACGTGCATAGAATCATGGAGCTGGGATCATAGAGTTTGGGGTGTGCAAGCAAAGTGTGTCATTGCTTGGTGTGTTTCTGTATAGTATCCCTGATCTCCTGTGGGAGTGGAAAGAGTAATCTGTGCAGAGTCAGAAGTGGGAAGGAGCAAGTTAAAGCCCACAGTGACTTCCCATTTGGTTGCTGAATCTTAGGTGAACACTAGTGGGGGTTGCCAGTTGGTAGAATTTGAGAGAGGGGGGAACCCCCCTCCTACTCAAGAACAGAAGATGGAGAAAAACTCTCAACGGGGGGGGGGGGACCCATTGTGTTCAGAAACATACTTTTTTGTGTCTGCAAAAATCCCTGGGTTATACACAAAAAGGTCTATTTTTTTTTTGCAAAAAAAAAAAAAGAAGAAGGTTCTGCGAACTTTCCCCCCACCAAATATCTGTTTCTCCACAGAACACCACCAACACCATCTTTTCACAAAAAAATGTTTGTTTCTGTGCAGAATAATCAGAATGTGCAAATATTGAGTGAAACGGCACAATTGTCTTGCCTTCTTCCCAGCAAGATTTCCCAAGTGTCACAAAACCCGTTCCCCCCTCCCCCAGTATTTTGGGCTAGTGCTGTGAGTTGATGGCTGTAAAACAGTATTAACTACTCTGGATGCTCATGGTAAAAGGAAAAAAAGGAGGAGGGAATCCTTTCCATTTAACATTTCTGGAAATCTGTTGAAATCCATTCATGTCCAAAGGAAATCCTCAGACAGCCCCTTTAGACTTCACACTAAACTCCACAGTAGATTCACTGTTCCACTCCATGGAAGTCACCAATCGCACTGCGTCTCTCTATCAGGTCATCTCTGTGTGTGATAACCGATCTATAAGAGCCTCTTATGAGAAGCTATCATACAATGTTTTCTGACCATACAATAATTAACTTGTCTATATTTGTTGCTTTCTATAATCACCTTCAACAGGAGGAAAAAACAATTTAACATCCAAATACTCCAGATTATCCAGATTATGGATCGGGCTGCTGGTAACACTATTTGTTTGCAGAGTTTATCATTTGCCCCTGTTTTTGTTTTTGCTTGCACCTGTCAGTACATTTCTTTTGCAAGCAGTTCAGACTAACAACAACATTGGCTTTTATTGGCTTAAATGAGTAATTTTTCAGCAGTGAGTTAAAATCAAGGAGAGAATCAATATGGGCATCTTTGTAATTGAAAACCAGTGGGTGATAATTCTGCGGTGAAAACAAGATAATAAGAACAGAGATGAAGCACTATCAGGGGAAAGGAAGAAAAGATTATGGATAAAATCTCAATTAAATATCAATTATTAGCAATGTGTGATCAGAAACTTCCACAGTCTTCTTTTTCTTCCCCCTAAGAGCGCTAATTCAACAAAGTCCCTTTCTATTCAATTTAGATGTTGATTTCTTTCTTTTTAAAAAAAAAATGAAGAAGAAAACAGTGATTAACAGATGGAATAGGATTGAACCTGACTTGACCCTAGCATTAAGAGACAAGCAAGATGTGTGCAAACAAACACACAAATGCTCCTATTTATAAAAACAAGTGGAATTTTTGAGTATCCAGGGAATGACCAGTGGACACACTGGCTGGGAGATTCAGGGGACTATAATTTCAAAAGTGACTTTTCCAAATTCTGTAGTGTGGAAATAACAGGTTATAATTACCAGACGCCTACCATTAATTCCTTTTTACAAGGCAGTAGTTCCCCCCTTATCCACAAGTTTGTTTTACACAATTTCAGTTACCCACAGTCAACTGTGATCTGAAAATGTTAAATGGATTTCCAGGCAGGGTACCGACAACAAAACACCTCCATCTTGTTCTCTCACAGACTCACTTTCCTCCTTGTTTGCCCTGATCTGCCCCGGGTGTCCAGTCAACAGCACCCATGCAGCCTGCTGTGGGTCCTGCCACCCACACCTGCCTTGTACTTTAACCAGCCCCCACCACCATAAGAAATGGTTCTGGAGTCACTGGAAAGAGTCCTCTAGATTTTTAGGGACCACAGAGTGATAGAAAAGACTCAGAGAAGGGCTTTGACAAATTTGTTATATAGGATTCATTGCTATCTGCAGTTTCAGGTCTTCATGAGGGGCCTTGAAATATATCCTGTGCTGTTAAGGGGGGATTACTGTAACTTAGGCCATTTCTGCACTACAGTGTTATAGTGCTATTATTCCACTTTCAACATCCTGTGGAATTCTAGGGTTTGTAGTTTACTGAGGCCAAAGAGCTCTCTGGCTGAGAATTCTAAAGGCCTCTCCCTAAACTGGAAACCTCAGGATTCCATAGGATGTTGAAAGTGGAATAATAGCACTATAACAGTGTGGTGCGGAAACGTCCTTGAGTATACTGTTTCCTACTTGTTGATTCAATGGGTCTTCAATAGTTAGGTGGTAAGAGCTATTGGTGCCAGAGCCTGGGAGTGTGGCTAGCAGAGCGGCCCTAGGAACAGAGGGTGATGTAGTCAGATTGACTCTCTGAATGAGAAGAACCCAGCCCTAGCCAGAGACAGGAGAAAGCATATAAACTGAGAGTGTGGTTTAGAATCTGGCTTCCTTCAGTCACATTCTGTGATGTTTTGAAGGAAATAGTTAAAATAACTTTAAGTAATTGTGATTTTATTTGTATCTTTTTGAATCCACAATACTTTTCCCCTTATTGGTTCTTTTAATAAAATTTCATTCTATTTTTCTATAAGTACAGCCTCAAGAGAGTTTTTTTTTTTCAGTTTTATTTTTTAATAACATGCAACCACAGGTTATCCATTCCTTTTGTTATGTCCTGCTTCCAGAGCATGGATTCTGACTCAGAATCTGAAGCAGAGGGCACACCAGAGGTTGAAAGAGAAGGCATGCCAGGGCTTCCTATACAGAGAGAGGTTACAGTGCTGGAAACAGAACAGAGGACAGTGCCAGTTCCAACAGAGAGGCTCTTTTCGCACACTGTTTCGAAAGCGAAAGGTCCCCTTGACTGTCAGGTAAATGGGAGGAGCGGTCCATACGGTGCACTCCCATTTACACGACGCTCAAGAGCCTAAAGCGGACCGCACATGCACCTTTTCATTTTCGGCTTCAAGCCGAAAATAGTGTGTGGTCGCACAATGCTCCCGGGGCCTGCACGCACTTACCTGCCCCGCGGTGCGTAGGGAGCCAGGCCAGCCGCACTTCCTGCCTCAGCGCTAGCCTGCAATTCCCAGGTTGTGCTGTGGTTGAAAGGGGCGGGGCATTCGCATGGTGCTCACGCGACTGGCAAGCCAGCTGCAGTAACGAAGGAGAAACTAAGTGAGCACCTCGTGCAAGAGACTGCTCGTGTGAATGCCGCCTCCCACCTCCGCGAAAAGGTAAGAAGTGGAAAGGGTCAGAGTCCTACTTCTTCAGATACAGAAGAACATTTACGTAGACCCAGCTTCGCACAGCACAGGCAGCAAAGAGAGACCCAGTGTCACTCTTTCAGAATTTATAACTGGCAACAATCAATCAAGGCACAGCTGCACTAAGCTTTGGGTCTATTTAGCTGTTATCCTTCCACTCCAGGAGTTGTCAGAGCTTATTTGACCTGCTACCTTGCTGGATGCCTTGACAAATGCTTGGATTGACCTTGGGTACTCTCCCTTGCCATGAAACCCTGCCAGACTTTGTTTATGTTGGACTTTATTTATGACTCCTTGCTTACTGCCTGGAAGTAAGTAACAAGCTAGGAGATATTCAGTTTGTTTTGTTTGATTTATCAACTGTGCCTGGCCTGAGATAGGATACCTTTTTGGAGTAACCATTAATAAGCTTTGCCCTTTATCCACACAGGTTGTGGGTTTTAGGGAAAGTAGGGTTGTGGTTAAGTGTGGGGAGGGAGCCAGGGAGTGATAATAAGATTAAAAGGGCACTCCTACTCCAGTGAGGGAGAAAAAAAAGCAGGCCTGATTTGTCTATGCCCTTGGCTAGCCCAAGCAAGCTTTACTCAAGCTCCCTCAGCCTGCCTTCTTTTGTACCCTCTCCTCCTACAACCCCCCCATCAGTGATACTATTTGACAGTGGAATACACTGCCTTGAAGTGTGGTGGAGTTTCCTTCTTTGGAGGTTTTAAAACAGAGACTGGATGACTATCGGGAGTGCTTTGATTGTATATTCCTACATGCTAGAGGGTTGGACTGGATGGCTCTTGTAGTCTCTTCCAGCAATATGATCCTGTGACTCCCTGTGACTGCTGAACTAAGCATTTTGGAAAGGAATATGGGCCCATGAAAGCTGATCCTTTTTAAATGGAAGGCTTGAAGCCTGAGCTTCAGTCCTTTTGGTTAGTCCCAATTAGAGCAGACCTACTGTATCAGTTATGGGATAATAAGCTAACATTAGATAAATCCCACTGATTCAGTGGGGCTGCTCTAGTTTGGACTGGTGGTAGGATTTGGGTCATTATATTGGTATTATTTCAGTGTCTAACCATTATCTTGCAAATAACACCCTGACACTGTTTGTTCTTTTACGTGACAATTAATATGAAAAACCAAAAAAGGAGACTTTTATGTGCCTCATTCTGAAACATTTCATTATTTAATGTATTTTTTGAAAAAAACACGGGAAGGATATTTATGTAGATATTTATCACTGGGGCTTTTTTTAAAAAAAATCAGTCCAATTATAAGCAGACAAAAGTTTTTATTATGGGTTTAATTTTGAAATGCAAATGGACCATTGTGAAATTGCATGTTGAAATTTTAATTTACGCTTTTTATTTGTGTCAGTGGATTAGCAAACTGTCCTGCATTGAAATTAATTATAGAGAGAGATACATAAACCCTGCTACAAGATAACAGCACATTAAATGTGCCCGCATGCCAATATTACTCAGAGGTCTGCACTGAAAGTTTACTTTTGACCTATGCATCACAGTGGCTGTAAATAAACACTTGCCTACTGCCCAAAGAGCTAAAACTAATGTCTTCTGCAGTATGATATGTATCCCATTTAATGCTGCCTACTGTTACCATGGCTATGATAGCCTTAATACTGTATGCGCACAGCAAGGTGGCAATTAGTATTTGGATTTAGAGGAAGGGAGACTAATGATTTCACATCAGAGCAACTCTTGCTTAATACTCTTTACTGGACATAAAACTGCATGCAGTGTTCTGCCCAACAATGGCTATATCACATTGTGCATTTTAGAAATCCATTTCCCACAATCTGTTCTGAAGTTTAGAAGTGCATGGTTTCCTTTCAAGTTCTTGTGTCCTCTCTATACCAGAAATGGATAACCTCCCAATTCCTTATCTTTGGTCCTGGTAGCCAAGGCCTTCAAGGACTGAAACTGAAAATGTCTGGAGGGCCATATCCTTGCTTTAAACCAATATTGCTAATTCTGCAACTGAAACATATGCTCCCATATAAACTTGCCTGGATTCTGGGATCTGCAAGAGTGACCTTTCCTTCAACTTTGTCCCCATCAGAGATATGTTTGGTAGAAGCATGGGAAAGAACCTCCCAAGACATGTTAGCTCATGGAACTCTGATCAGCTTGCCTTTAATCATGTTTTTCAGCCATAAATGTGTCCTGTTATAAAAACAGAACATCCCACAGAATGAGGGGGTGTTGAGTATAGTTCCAGAGTAGGAGAGAAGGTAACATGCTAACTAGCAGTTAGTGAGTCTAGGCATGCAAAGGTTGCTAAGTCTAACAAACTGTGGACATAACTTCATTGGATACAGCTTCAAAAAGGCAAGGCGTGGTATGCTGCTCGTGGTGAAGAATCTGCTTCTGTGTATCTTCTATGTGAACAGCCTGTTTCCATATATTTCAGTTTTCTTTTACCATCTTCTTCCTTCACAGAGTTCAAGGATGGTACACATGTGTCACCAGTGTGATATATGTAATTAAAAAGCTAATGTGATCCTAGGCTGATATTCAAAGCACAAGAGGTAAAAGCTGTATTCTATGCATGGTAGGCCACATCTGGAGTATTGTGCACAATTCTGGGGCAGAAGCAGCCTGTGGATCCTGTGCCACAGTGAATCTGCTCTCAATTTTATCACCATTATTCTCCCATTATTCTGCTTCAATCTGAATAGAAAATCTCCTAGCCCTGGGCGGAGGCTCACCATTAACACTCATCACAATGCAACTGTGGAGGAGCAGCAGTAAACCCTTGCAGAGAGACCACATTTTAAGAGGGACGTGGACAAATTGGAGAATGTCCAAAAGAGAGTGTTTCCAAATGGTGAGGGATTTAGAGTGTCTTATGAAGGACTGTTCAAAGATCTGGGTATGTTTAGATGGGAGAAGAAAATATTAAGACAGTTTATAAATACCTACAAATGTTTCAAGGATCATTACACAGCAGACTACAGAAAGCAGGATCATGTTAGCAGATGAAAATTGCACAGAAACCTTTGTTTTTTTCCTACGCATTAAGAAAAGTTCCTTGCAATAGGGACTGTCTGACATTGGGACAGACCACCTCAATTGATAATGTGTTCATCTTTGTTGGAAGTATTTAAGTAAAGGCTGGATGGTCTTCTTTCAGGTATGCTGGCTGCAAGATTGATGCATCAAGCTAAGGCTAGGAGACTTCTAAGATCCCATACAGCAATGTGATTACTCTTCTTTCTCATCACAGCAACTGAGAGAAGCTCAACGATCTTCGCAATTGAGTAGGGATTTGAATTTCACTCTCCTATCTCTAGGATCGGTGCCCAACTAATTGCAGAACAGCTCTCAGGTCTAGAACTTGTAGCCCTTCTAAGGTTGCTGGCCTATACTTTTGATCATACCCACCAGCATTTCACAGATGAAAATTAGGTCATGTGTGGCCAAGCAATATCAGAGCGCCATTTTTGTCAAAATCACAAAAATTATAATAATTTCATCACTAGTAATTTTTGCCACCTTGACCACCTTCTGATGTTGTTTAGCACTATGTGCCCTCGTTTTCATCTGTGTAATGTTGCAGGGTATGACCCAGTCTAAAACTGACTGATATACGCATAATATGGGGAAGACAGAGCTCCTGAAAGGACCCATGTACCACCTTCAGTTGTAGAATCCACAGCTGCCTTTCCATGAAACAGAAAAAGGGTACATTTTGCTTTCTTCTCATTTATTACTTCACTTTTTATTTGTCCTCTTGGCTTCATTGTTGGGTGTGTTTTTTTCCCTCTGCTCTTCGTTCTCTTTATTCTTTTGCTAAGTATTTTTCTACAGCCTTTGTCTGGCAGTTGTTGTAGATGTCCTTGAGACAGCATTATTTCACTCTCCAAAGAGTTTTTCACTCATGCTTTGTTTTAGGAGCCATATTGTGTCTGAATTTTCCAGTGAACATTGGTAGCCTTTGACAATTGGCATCAGCATTACCCATTGGTGCCAAGGTCCAACTAACTCTGTGGAGAGCTGTCACTTTTTAAAAATGAATTCTAGGTTAATTTTCACCAAGCAGCACTACTTTCTTAAGTAGTGCTGCTTAAATAGCACTACTTTCTTCACTGAGGAAAAGGCTAATAAGCTGCTAACCAAATAGCAAGAAGGATATTGTTAAATGGCCATAAAAATGGACTCCAGCTGGCATGCCATAGTTCAAGAGGAAGCTCTCTACCTGATAATTCCAGCAGAAGTGGACCATAGAATTGCATTGGAGGACTAGGGATTCCTAGGGAGAACTTCTTTTCCCCCGTTGTAGAGGCAAATAGAGTAAGATTTTTTTTAAAAGCAAGTAAAATAAAATAATATGTGAATAACCAAATCTGCAAGGGCTGAACCTGTGAAAGTTGAGGGCCCACTGTACTCTACTAGCTATACCCCAGAGGCTATTTTACAGTCTTCTGGAATCCAGAAGGGTGAGCAACAATACAGGGGCATTCTTAAAATGGTTAAACTAATAATCTTAAAGTTAAATGCTAAGAAATATTTGAGGAGTGTCCACTCTGCTGAGGTTAGGCTTTGAGCTCTTGAAAGATTAAATATGTTTTGCAGTGTTAAGAACCATCTGGCTGGCATGGTTCGCATGCCATGATTACATACTTTGAAGGGAGACAAGATTAGAATCTGCCAAATCCAAAAGAGAGCCTTTGATCTTACACCTAAATAAAAGGCAGTCATTGACATGTTCGCTTGGGGCAAAAAATGGAGGATGAAAACCCTGTGTGTTCATGCTCTTGTTAATGGATTTAAGGCAAGATATCCCAGTGGTGTGAGAAGAAGCCAGCTTCCAGGCTGAAAAACAACAAAATGAACCATCTAAGCTGTACTGCAAAGCATTTGTGGTTTGTTTGGTTTTTGTATTTTGAAGAATGAACACAAAATCCTTTGTAGGACAGTGCAAATATTTGCTTCATATTTGATATCTGTACTGATGTCTCATTAGAACGGATACTTGACACCATTTGATGGCTGAAAAGTAAAGGTATTTAACAGGAGACAGATGATGGGGAAAGGTGCCCAATAACTAGAGTGATACTTCCTCTCTCGCTCTCTCTCTGTTTAAATCAATCTCATCTGCTGTTCAGGATGTGGGGAGACAAGAGGTTTGGTTCCATTATTATAGTCCTGTTTTCTTTTGGTTTTGTTATTCCTGTTAATAGCAATCCTACCTACTTGGTTTTAAATTACATTGCACTAGAGAACTTTATTCTCTGACATGCATATAGTGGTCAGAATTATGTTGGGGACCTACACATGGATACATCACACTATGCATGTGGCATCCAAATGTCACCACTGTGCAAAAGACTTATTCTGCAGATAGTGGCAGAGGTGGAGTTGCAGAGACAGCATGTTCATCTGTGGCTTGACTTTGCAAGTTGCACATTGTGTATTACATGTTGTAGCTGTGTTTTTGTGTGTGTTGTGGCTGTATTCTTTGCCCTCTGGTTGCACACTGTGCATTGTGGTTGTGCATCCTATAGTTTTCATTGAGGACATGCATCCTAGACATTACACTGTGGTTCTGCCTCCTATACGTTGCATTGTGATTGCACACTGTGCATTGTGAAGTGCAGTTGTACACCCTATACTTTCCACTGTGGTTGTACATCGTGTATTGTGCCTAGTCACTGATGTCTTGCCCAATTTGCTATTCTGTGTGGGGGTTTCAAGGAATTCACATAGCATATATCTTTATGTGGATACTCACTCGATGCTGAGGGAATGTTGGACAGCAGCTGCAGAAAGAAATGAGAGGTACAATTTGGGCCTTTCTCTAAAGAGAAAAAAAAACTTGATAATTTAGTGTGCTACTTTAAAAAGAAAAAAATTCTAAGGGCTGTTCAGCACTTGGAACTTTACCACAATAGTGAATATTTATCAAGCAAGATCTGTGATTTCAAAATGATTTTTTCCCCCTTGACCCCTAAAAGCATCTCCAAACTTGCATTCGGTTACATGCATACAAAATATCCAAACTCTGCAAAAATAGGATGGAGAACCAGCATTTGGAATGCCAGCCTGCTGAGAAATATTTGCTTCTTCCTCCACTTGACACAAGCCTGCATGATTATGTTGGGTCTTTTGGAAACTATCAAAATTTGTATATGCTCTTTAAGAGAGAATTCAGAAATGCTCGCATTTCTTGACAGGTTAATGTAAGCCCCACTATCTGAGTCAAGGCAACAAAGGTGGGTTGCTTGGCTCAGAACAATCTCTATATTCCAAGTTTACTCTTTGCTGCTGAGAGCTGCAAGACAGCAATGAGTCTGTTCTGGTTTGCTGCTAATGTGCAGTATGCAAAGATCAGGATCTAAAATAGGGGGAGGCAATTGTGGTAGGTCTGGGAGAGCAGTTTTCTACCCCCTGCATAATCTGTGGGCTGTAGAAACTTAAAAGAGAGAGAGGGGGAGGGAGAGAAATGACTGGAAGCATATCGTCCAACTGTCCCTACTGTCAGGGACAGTCCCTGTTAATCTTTCACTGCCCAGCTTCCTCAATTACTTTTGAGAAAGATCTTAGTTTATCTGTCCCAGTGGCAGAGCTTGGAGTGTGTGGAGGGGGGCGGAGCCACGGCGTGAGGGCGTAGCCGTGGTGTGTGGGGGCGTGGCTGCGATGCGTGGGGGTGTGGACAGGGTGTGCAGGGCATGGCTATGGGCCGGGAAGCGAATGATCTGTCCTCCCTACGCAACTGATCCCTATGTGACTGATCTGTCCTCTTCCCCTTTCTTCCTTTGTACTCAGTTCAGTTCAGTTGCTCCAAACTGAGTTCAAAGCAGCTTGTACTCCGTTAACTCAGCAGAGAGAGAGAGAAAAAGGAGCAGACACTTGCTCTTCCCTGTAGACTCAGGCAAAAACAAACTAACCAACACGTGCATAATGGGTCGCTTGTGGTAAAGAATGAGAGAAGACTGAGATATGGACAGACTCATTTACGGCTTTCATTGGTGTTGAGTTTAAAGCTGCCCTTTCAATGAAATTCCCTTTCTTGTCATTTTTGTATGCCTTTTACGGCTTGACTTGGGTCTGTCTATCTGCAATGCAGTCTTCCTCTGTTCCTACCAACTTCTATTTTACCAGCCTTTATCATGTTTTCTAATGAATTACATCATCTCATGATATGGCTAAAGTACAATAGCTTCAGTCTGGTCATCATGCTCGCATAGTATGAATCTATTGTCATATAATGTTTCCTGGTGGTTCTGCTATACTATCTTTCATAGGAATAGCAAATGATTATGTATCTGTCCTTGATAGGCAGTGGAAAATGCACAGTGAATAAAGTAAAGATAATAATGAATAATTGTGCACAATTGCATGGTTAGAATCCTTTTGGTTAATCCCAACTAGATTAGACCTATTCACCTAATTGTGCAATTGTGAGTCGCCATACACTTGAATCCAATGGATTCGGTGGCTCTACTAACAAGAAGATTTAGGATCATGTGAAATAGTTACACTTTTACTACGTTTACACAAGTATGCAATGAACATGTCTATTGCACAACACTCAGAAAAGAAGTACAGCTCCATGTATAAGGGAATTTATACATATGGATGACGTATTTATATAATTTATGCATATGTTGGACTACAACCCTGGAAATCAGGGTTCAGTTCCCTGTGGCCTGGCCACAGACATCCACTGTGTGCCTTTGGATGCATCACACACTCCCAGCCCCAGAAAACCCTGTGATAGATTCATCTTAGGGTCACCATGAGTCAGAAATTACTTGAAGGCATACAGCAACAGCAATAGTGCCAACAACATCCAGCCACTGTTTCTTTTCAGCCAAGAGAAGAAATCTTCAAGGTGCCTCCTGCATGATATGTGTGTCTGTATGTGTGTGGCCAAGATCCTGCATCAGGAAATGTAGCTCTGGAGATGTAACTATGAAGACATAACTACATTTCTTGATCCTACCTTCTGCCCCAAACCCTGCCCTTTAAGCAATGCAGTCCCCCAGCGTGACCATCTCTGTGTTGCTGGAGGGCAGGGAATGGGTGAGGATGCATCTAACTCTTTCCCAGTTGTGTGCAGGAAAAAGGCAGATGTATGCCCATTTATCCCGCCCACCTAGGAAAACAGGAATAGCTGTGTTGGGGTGGCTGCATTATTGAAAAGAAAGGTTTTCACTTTGGAAAATTGTTTTCACTCCTAGAAGCAGAGTTGTAAATTCTGATTTTGTTCATCTTCAAGCAGTAAATGGAGAAAATGCATTTTTCCCTCTCTTCACCACAAAACAGTGGTCTGAATCCAAATGAGTTGTAACTAGAGTAGATCCATTGAGTCAATGAATTTACCTACATGTTGGCTTACCAACCAACAACTAATTCAATGGGTCTACTCCAGCTGAGACTAACCAAAAGGATCTGGGTTTTGGGGAAATTTTCTATCACTGCCTGGTCAGAGGAGACCTCCAATCTGCACAATGACCACAATAAAAGTAATTGTGTTGGCATGAGTCAGACTTCACTGCATCACAATTCATGAACAGGATGTCAACCGTGTGTGCGTGGGCGCACGTGCACGCACTTCCCTCTGTGTGTGGAGTGGGGATTAATTCAGGATTCTCTTGCTGTCTCTCATTTTCTTTCATTTTCACTAGATTTCTAAAACTTTCATTTCTAGAATAACTCTGGGCAGTTGTTGATGTGAAGGTTGAGCAAAAGGTTGTTTCTTCAGAGTATCAGAAGAAATGCTTTGTGTTTCTCTGTTGCATTTTGTCGGACTGAATGACACACTGGCTGTTCAAACGAGGGTGGTAATGAATGCAAGAGAGAGAAAAAAGACAAACAAGTTCACAGAGTTTGATGTTTCCCCCTGCCTGAAATACTGGTCAGTGGAGGACACGTTGCGGAAGAGATTGCTGTGATACCCTTAATTGTGTTCTGCCTTTGAAAGAGAAAAACTTTTCCTTCTGACTGTCATCATCATGGGCGCTCTACCCTGAAGCATGGTGGCATGTTCCACATTTTATCCTCCGTGTCCTTGGCAATTGTCGCTGCAGGGGCCTCTTTGTCTCCCCCACCCCACGCATACCTAACCCACCCTACTTTGGGTTGTTTTGTTTTCCACATTCTTTCTCACGGAAATGTTTAATCCTTTTATTTTTCAACTTTTTCAATATCGTCTTGCAACAGACAGTTCAGTACTTGAATTATTCTGTTCCATACAGCTGTGAGGTGGCAGGTATGGAATGAGACCACAAAAAATAAAATACAAAATGAAAATGTGTGTGTTGGAGGGGAACAGCTTTGTAGCATTCACTCCAGCCAAAGGTAAGCATTTTTTAAAAATAGATTTGTAATAATTTTATGCTATAATGTTATTCCACAACAATGCCCCCTCCAAGATACAGAGGGATATAAAGTAATATTTAGTATTAAAGCAGACAATCCCATTTTGAGCGAATGGATGAGTATAAGTCTAACAAATAAATAATACATAAATTAAAAATGTCAAGTGTTTCCTCACACAGATAATTAAAAAAAAGTTAAAAATATTAAAGTATCCATAAAACTAAAATACAACATTGAAAACTGTGGGAAGGGGACAGCTTTGTAGAGTTCACTCCAGCCAAAGGCAAGCATTTTTAAAAAATAGATTTGTGTTAATTTTATGCTGTAATGTAATTCCACAACAATCCCCCCACCCCCATGATACAGAAGGATATAAAGTAATATTTAATATTAAAGCAGACAATCCCATTTTGAGAGGAAGGAAGGGTATAAGTCCAATAAATAAATAATACACAAATAAAATATGTCAAGTGTTTCCTCACACAGACAATTTTAAGGAAAGAAACCAAATACAAGAGTTAAAAATATTAAACTAGCCATAAAATTGAAGCTGGTTAAAGAAACATAACGATTGAGAGAAGAAGCAAGCACAGCTCCATCACGCCTGGGCCCAGGAGCAGATGAAAGGCCCTCCTTCCATCCCATGCCCTGGCTGTGGAGGGAGAGAAGAGGCAGAATTTGCCAGACTTAATTTCCTCCTCCCCTGCCATTCAGTTTTCCATCCGTGTCCTGCTTTATTTAGATTGTAAGCCTGAAAGCGTGGAACTGTCAAATTAGCGATTTGTAAGTGGATCTAAGAACCTCTGTGGCTGAAGAGTGGGTACAAATACTCAAACAAATAAAACAAAACACAGACAGTACAGCACAATTCTGCAAAGCCTAGGCCATTTCTGCACTATGCTATAATAGTGCTGTTATTCCACTTTCAACATCCTGTGGAGTTCTGAGGTTTGTAGTTTACAGAGGCTCTCTGGTTGAGAATTCTGAATGCTCCTCCTTGAACTCCAAACCCCAGGATTCCACAGAATATTGAAAGTGGAATAATAGCACTATAACAGTGTAGTGCAGAAATGGCCCTCGTCTCCAAATGCCTTTAGAACTTCACCGTGATATTTTCTTCTCCCATGTGTTGAACAAAACAATCCTAAATCGCTGCAAAACTTTGTTCTTTCCTTAGCCATTTGAAGTTCATTAGTTAATTTTGTACAGCTAGTTGCTCCGTCAAATGTAAGCACATAAATGTCTCACAAGGCATGTGTTGGACCCTCTCCCATTCAAATGAGTAGTGTCATCATGCCATGGTGGCCCATTGCTTTGGGCAGGCAGGAAATTGTCCCACAATGTAATTCCCTGAGCCCCCACAGCCAGCCCTGAAGCTGGATCGTGACTTTGGCTGTACTTTGATAACTCCATTGAACATTAACACCTCACCCAACTCAATATAAAGTTTGCTACCTGAGGCAAAGAACAAGATTCCTCTCCCGTTCCATGTGCAGAAGCAAACTGGACTGGCATTTGAGGCCTGGATTCTATTGTCCTTTGAATCAATGGGATTTATCTACCTGTTGATGTACCATTCAGCGTGTTGCCGTCTCTAATTGAGGTGATCCAATAGGATCCAGGCCTGAAATGTACATCAACAATGAGAAGGGTAGGTCCTCAACGGCACAGCTATAGGTGTGAGGGGCAAATGAGAGCATTGTTCCAAAAATATAATTCTGCCCCTACCAAGAAATTTTCTTTCTTTAAGTTTTTTCCTTTTTTTGGGACAAGTGTTACATTCACGTTATTCCAGGAGTTTGGTTTGCCTTCTCAAATTATTTCACTAATTTTTTTTTGTAGGGGTAAGAGTAATTCTTCTTCAAAAGCTTTCTAATATGTAGCAGTGAACCTATCCAGACCTGGTGCCTTTATTATTTTTAGTCTTTTAATTGCTTCAGATATTTCTGCCTCTGTTATTGATGTGTTCAGATTGATTTTGGGTTTGTTTGTTTGTTTGTTTGTTTTTGTTCTTCTGTTATTTTAGGTATGTCTTGTTTATCTAAATAAGATATAGAAACTCAATGTGTACTAAAATACTCAGGAAAAAATAGTTGAATGTACCAATATTATGACAGAATTGAGAAAATCAAAGAAAGAAGCAGAAAGAACTGTAAGGTAGAAATAATTTTAAATGTATAGAAGTTTATGTTAACTCACTTAGTAACTCCAACAAAGAATAAATGGGAAGTATTAAGAAGTGGTTGATTTATTTGTGGATTTAAAAACAAAAGAAGAAAGAACCGGATTTTTTTTTTTATCAGAGGTTGAAGATTGATCAATCAGCTTTGAATTTATTGTTTGCTCCTGGTAATTTTTAATTTAGGATATCTGTGTAAACCTCAAAGATTAATTAAATTCAACCTTGTATTAAATTGCATCCACATCAATGTAAAATGTACAATAATGAATATGTATTTTATTTTAAAATAAAAAGCATAGCAAAGAAAAAGAAACTTTCTTTCAGTCCTCAAGTTCCTAGCATTGAAATAACTTAAGATTGCAGTTGAACATTTAGAAATATAGCTTAGGCACGCAAAGAAAAGGGGCAGACGATGTGACCAAGGAAATGCAGACAAAGCAAAAATGAAAGTTTTTGGTGTGAAGGATATTCAGTGTCTCAGCCACTGTAATTCTAGAAATTCAGAGACGGAGAGAAAAATTTGTGAGGGAGGCAGACTTCTTATTTGGTGCATCTATACTCTCATGTTTTCCCCTCGTGCTTGTAGTTACACCCCCCATATATCCTCTTTTGCTGCTCAGGGTAGAAGACTAGTTGAGAGGGTTCAGGAGAAGACTGGGTGTGGCTCTCCACAGTTCTGCCCTCCAACGGCCAAGGGAGTCAAGAAAAATGGCTGAACAGTTGTTATTCTCTCCCCATCCCACCTTTGCTACCTGATTGCCTCCTTTTGCCTAATGGTAGGGCCACTCCTGGTTTGATACAGAGCAAGGCAGCGAAGCTTGCTAATTCCCGATGACACTCAGTTTCAAAAAGCAGCTTGAATAACACCCCCTTTTTTAAGAGAAGGGAGGAAGGTGGACAGCATGCTTGCTGAGATCAGTACAAAGCTGTTCTACTTAAGCAAGAATGCTGGATAATAAATATAACAAAAGCCATACTACGTAGGTGACAATTAGTGGCCGCATTTATTCACGCTGGAAGCATTTTTCATGTTAGAAGTGCAATGTTGTCTCACCAATGCCTGGTTTATGAGCTTTAAAATGTAGGTTTTGTCTGCAGCTCCCCTTTCTAGTCACTTCTTTATCCACTTTGCTATTAAAGAATAATATCATATATCACAGTTAGAGGAGGAGGGGCTTCCCCCAACTTAAGAAGGAGGGAAAAAATCCCACATTATCTTTTGAATGAGCTTTGAAAGCTAACATCTAACACATTCCAAAGGGAAAGGGTTAATGAATATGTGACACCTCCATTTTTATACTCTGCGTTTCAAAAGCCTTGTCATCACCAGACACACACATATGCACACATGCGCACACACACAGATTGTTTGAGGGCTGCCTAACCAGGCAGGACCCAAGAAAACTCTAAAACCTGCAGAAAACACCACTGCTGCCAAACCAGATCTTGGGACACTGTCCATTGAGTCAGTAATATCATAGGTTTTTTGGCTGTGTTTTTTTTTCAAGAGGGTGGGGAGCGAGCGATTTCATGCACACTCCCATGTTTCAAAGAGCCTCTTGCTATAACTCAGACGTTATCTTGTTTGGCAGGAGAACAACTCATACGTACATTAAAGCCAGAAGCTTAGAACTGACAGAAACAGAGCTGTCCTCCCACCCCCACCGCCCTCCCAAGCTAGATAAAAAGGCAAAGCTTTAAAGAATGTTATGTATTTATAGATAAACGATTCTACAGTAATCTTTACAGCAGAACTTGCTGGTGTCAGCGAACCTTTGGGATGAGGAAAAGGGGGGAGGAGACGTGTTATATTCAAATGCATGGGAATCAGAAATCCAAGCTTCTACCTGCAAAGTTTATAAAAGGAGAAGAAAGAACTTAGTAAACTGAAAAATTTACAAGATGTTATTCGCACCTTCTGACGCAGCTAACAATCAGCCTGATCCACACAGAATGTGAAGAATGTGAAGAATGTGAAGGTGCCACACATAAAGTAATGAGGAATCTGCAGTTCACTAGATGTTGGACTGCAACTCCCATTGCCACTGACTACCAGCTGAGGTTGATGGGAGCTGGAGTTAAATAATACCTGGATAGCCATAGCTTTCCCATCCCTGCACTAGAAGATGCAGTAGGTGATGAACTTCACAATCTGAGCAATAGTGCTAACTGCTTCATTTCCAAAACAAGAAGTGTTGCAGGACAGAGGTTTGGCTGCTCTGTGGCGTTTTATGATCAATGCTTTCATTTTGTTATTTTGTTATTATTTATCATTATTTTGACATTTTGTTATTAATGTAGAGCAGGGGTGGAAATTGTGTGGCCCTCCAGATGTTGCTGAACAGCAATTCCCAGCATTCCTCTTCATTGCCTTTGCCGGCTAGGACTGCTGGGGGTTGAAATCCAACACTTTTGGGAGCAATTATGCAACTCCCACACCTGAGAAGCTGAGTTACAAACCAGGTAGTCTTCAGTACAAACCTTGGCTCTGCCACAGACAAGTTATTCTCTCTCTCTCTCCCTCCCTCCCCTTCTTCCTCTCCCCTTTTCCTCTTCCTCTGAACAACATGAAGGAGAACGAAAATGACTCATCTTACCAGCCTACCTTTCCTTCTAGGTACTCAAGTCAGCCAGAGCTTGGGAAAATTACTTTTTGGACTCAAGTGCTCAGAATCTTCCAGCCAACATGGCTATTAGCCATGCTGACTAGGGGATTCTAGGAACTGTAATCCAAAAGTAACTTTTCCATGATCTAATAAAGCACATAAGATTCTCTCCCCTCAACCTCCCATTTTTATCTGTGAGCATAGAGCCTTCAAGAATATAAACACTACTAATAAAACCACGTTATCTTATATAGTAATTACTGTTGCCTCCCATCTTTATTCAAGACAGCTCAAAGCAGTGCACATAGCCTCCCCATTTTACCACAACAAACTTGTGAGGTAGACTAGGATGAGTGATAGAAACTGATTCAAGTGCACCCAATGAACTTTATGGCCGAGTGAGGATTTGAATTTGCATCAAACATTATTATTCCAACCATTTAGCCTCTATACAACATAATCACTTTGCCTGAGATATCATTATGGGCTTACCTTACATGTCCAAAGCCTTCTCAGTGTTCTACATCGTTGTTTTTGTTGGCTTTTCTTTTGTTTTAACTAACTATTTTAGGTTCATATATAAGATTACTGGAAATGTTAGGCATGAATAAGACTGAGATGTGCTTGAAAATGTGGTTCAATACACCACTCTTTCAAAAAATGCAGATATGCCACAGTTCCTTGCTGCATGTACTATCTTTGGTATAACTTGGTATTGCTATTGCATACTGTGTGGAAACCTAGAAGCCTGAGACCTGGAAACTTCTCTTGTTTTTTTAAATGAAAAGATATTCTTCTGGTAGTTCTGGTACCTACCAATTTATTTGGAAGCTGTAAAATTGGTGGAGGCAGTTGGTGGCTCTGTTGTTTTAGGATGTTTTAGGATCTGATTCCATGTCAGATTTTACTGGATCTTTGATCTCTCTGAGAGTTATCCAAGGTGCTGGACATCATTCCTGAAAGAGATTCAGCACCATTGACAGCTCCCGTAAAATCTGGAATAGCTTCAGTAAAACCTAGCATGGATTCGTCACCCCAAAGTACTGGAGCCTCTTTTCCCTTTCCTTCTTTCTCCATCTTCCCCTCCCCTGCTGGGACAGGTAAATTTCCTGAATCCCTGAGACTGAACTTGGAATGAATAGTTCTGTTGAACTGCACCTCCCACAATTCTGCAACCAGAAGTCCAAAAGTGAATGAAAGCATTCACGGGCATTACCATTCATTTTTTTGGCTTTTTTTTTTTTAATTCATAGGAAAACATACAACTTCTGTGCTCATTTGATGATATGTGTGTAAGTGATTGTGATTGGGTTCATCTTATCTTCTTATCTGAAGGGATAAATTGTGCATGCATATTTGTCATCCAAATAGTGAAATGGGATATTAAAAAAAAGTTATTTGAAAGCTGAGCAAATGAAGATAGAGTACTAAGACATTCTTTTCTTGCTGTTGACCTAGGGCAAGGTGAGCAAAATGCAAAGTTACTGGGATTCAGCTTCAGTTTACCTACCCTCAACCACCCCTTTACAGCATCCAGGTCCAGTCTGGTTTAACACCGCATAGTCCCAGCTGATTCCAACAAGCAGAGCTGTGGCCACCAATGCTGTTTTTTTCAGCCTCAGGTACCCTCCAAACCAAAGATGGGAAGAGTATTCACATCCCAACACTTGAGACACCTCAGTGAAGAAAAAGAAAACAGTTGAGAAATTCAGGACTTCATTTAGGAAAAATGTGTTAGTGTAGAAATGCACATGGTTCTCCTGCACAGAAAGGGGAAGAAAATGTATTTTCTGTGTGTGCACACACACACGCACACACATGCACACACAAGCTGCCATCCTGTTGGTGAATTACAATGGCATAAGAGCCAGTGTAGTGTAGTGGTTTGATCATTGGACAATGACCTCGGAGACCAGAGTTTGATTCTTTGGCTTGGCCATAGAAACCCACTGGGTAACCCTGAGCACTCCACACACTCTCAGCCCCAGAAAGCCCCGTGCAAGTCAGAAATGACTTGAAGACACTCAACAACAACAAAGACAGGCTTATGCCATTGCAACCAACTTTTTCAGTTGTTGCAGAGGTCAGAGTGCATTTCCAACCACATAACAACCAAATGACGCCCCTCAAAAAATCTTCCATATTGTTGGAGGGCAGGGATGTGTCTGGCTGTTTACCTGTAGCTGGATGTACTGCAAGGAAACCATCTACAAGAGCCTCCCAAAGACCTCTAGAGGTCACTGTTGATGCCTGTTGCCACATGCTGAGCTACAAGAAAATAGCTAGACACAACCCTGCTGATCCCCTCCACTGTCCAACAACACAGAAATGGCAGGGAGAGGATGCACCGCTTTTAAGGTGAATTTTGAGGGTAAAGGATGGCTGTAGGCATGTCACACACTCTCAACCCCAGAAAACCATGTGATAGCTTCACCTTAGGGTCACCATAAGTCAAAATGACTTGAAGGTACACAACAGCAGCAGCAACAGGGAGATATAGCTACGAAAAGTTAGCTATATGACAAACATATGTCTTGTGATGCAGGATCTTGGCCAATCTTTTTGCACAGGAAACCATGTATTTTACAGGGATTCCTGTGTGATTAAAAAAAATTATTCTTTGCTCAGAAAGCATGTTTCCTGCCTCCAAACAGATCTTTTCCTGTAGAGGTATTTGCACATGATAATAAATCCCCCAAAGGAAAAGTGCTCCCTTTCCATGTGCAAGGTTTATTTGATTAGGAGGTGATACATCCTTCAGTACTACTGATGATAGGGCAGTGCTGTCCACAACACCTAAGGCTGCAGACTATTTCAAGGGTGCAGAGCCAGCATATTACAGTGGTTTGAGCATTGGACTACAACCTTGGAAATCAGGATTTCATAGAATCATAGAATTGTAGAGTTGGAAGAGACCACAGAGGCCATCCAATCCAACCCTGTTCTGCGATGCAGAAACCCACATCAAAGCATTCCCAACAGGTGGCCATCCAGCCTCTGCTTAAAAACCTCCAAAGAAGGAGACTCCACCACACACTTCAAGGTGGTACATTCCACTGCTGGACAGCTCTGACCATCAGGAAATTCTTCCTGAGGTTTAGGTACAATCTCTTTTCCTATAGTTTAAATCCCTTGCTCCTTGTCCTAGTCTCTGGAGCAGCTCCCTGCTCAACATAACATCCCTTCAAATATTTAAACATGGCTATCAGGTCCCCTCTTAACCTTCTCTTCTGCAGACTAAACATACCCAGCTCCCTAAGCTGGTCCTCATAGGACATGGCTTCCAGACCCTCCACCATTTTGGTCACCTTCCTCCGGACATGTTCCATCTTGTCGATATCCTTCTTGAAATGAGGTGCCCAGAACTGGACACAGTATTCTAAATGAAGTCTAACCAAAGCAGAATAGAGTGGTACCATTACCTCCCTTGATCTAGACACTATACTCGTATTGATGCAACCAAGAACCACATTGGCTTTCTTGGCTGCCACATCACACTGCTGACTCATGTTTCAGCTTGTGGTCCACTAAGACTCCTAAATCTCTTTTGTATATACTGTTATCCAGCCATGTGTCCCTCACCCTATATTTGTGCATCTCATTTTTCTGCCTAAAATATTGCCCCACTCAGCCATGAAACCCACTGAGTGAATTTGGGCATGTCACACACTCTCAGCCCCAGAAAACCCCATTATAGGTTTGCCTTTGAGTCTCCATAAGTAGGAAATGACATGAAGACACACAACAACAACAGTAGACATTTAACTCTTTTCTGTGATATTGCATGAGAAAATGATGTTACCCTGCCTCAGGGTAGGCTTACAGGCCATGCATTGCCCATCTGTAGAGGGTTCTTCAAAGGTCAGTAGAATTTTAAATCTTCTCCTTTTCTGTACAGCAGGGATGGCAGATGAGGCTGAACTGCAGTTTCCATCATTGCTTCTCACTGGCCATGTTGATCATCACTGATGGGAATTGCAGCCCAAGAACATACAGAGGCCCACATATTTCAAATCCCAGATGTGTAGGAAGCCACAATGGTGTATTACACATCATTACACAAATAATATTACGTATGATAATAATAATAACTCCTCTTAATTTGAAAAGCAGTTGGCATGTAATCTTAATAACTTCAATCACATAGTATTAATTATACCATACTTACGGTATAATACTCAATAATCACTAAACAATATTCAATCAACAATCAATATATATGCAATTGATAATATATATACAAAAGAAAAGTACATCATTAGTTCAACTTGAGAGGAAGATTTCCATATTTCTTATTTATCTGAGAATATTGGGAACCTTAAAGACATATACTTGTGTCACTTTTGTTTGGAGAGTGGTTTGATCACAATGGTAATAACAAGCTGTTTTGTCAGCAGAGAGGGAGTTCCTTTCAGTGTAAATTGTTTATTGCATGTGTAGATTTTCTAGGCTCAAGGTTGGTCTTAAAAGCATATCTTTCCATAGATGAGTCTACATAGGTAGGATTATATGTTGTTTAGGGAATGTCTGTAATAGTAATTATTCTGTGTTAGTGCAATGTCCCTGTTAGTTCTATATGTATTATGTGGATGTGTATTATGTGGATTCTTGTGTTTATTTTGTGTCATGTTCTTTCTTTTTTTCTCTGTTTTGTTTAAAAAAAAATTATTAAAAAAAATAAAAAAAATAAAAGCAGTTTGCTGGTAATGTTGGGTTGCAGAGGCTGTTGTTGCTCCCATAGGCCAAGAGCCCAATATGCCAGAGCCCGACGTCAGACGTCTCACAGAGCTTGCGCAACTAGACATGTGTGAGGGCAGGTTGGCTCTTCTGGATAGTTGTTCAAAAGAAAAACAAAGGTAAAAAGACTCACCCGCTATTGCAGTTGTGTTGGAAGACAGCCGTGACGTGAATTATGGGTGAATACTTGTGTGCTGTTAATATTCACATCTCAATGACATTTATTTTTCTTCTAAAGAACCCTCGCCTTTTGAAGCAAAACGGTCCGTGCTTCCATCAATATATAAATGTTTCCATTGTAACTGGTCACTGTCAGCACCTCTTTTCGAAACAAGCCTCCCTTGTTTCTTTTGGCATAAGGTAATGCTCACAGAAAAAAAAGACTCCTCTGAGGGAAGCCTGAATAGCCATTTCATTTGTGTGTATGCATGTGTGTCTACACATAAGTGCGTGTGTTTAAATGATAGCTTTGGAAATGCATAGCCAGTTGTCTGGCCACTGAACAAGCTACTGAAGTCTGACACTTTGGCACGCTGGGAAGTAAGACTCCAATAAAGAACAAAAGTCCTATTTTTTTTCCTTCTTTTTTGGAATAGGGAGATGTTTGTGTTAACACCTCACAGAGCAGAGGGGAACTGGACAGCAAAGGTGGTGGTTGCACTTCAAAGAGGTTGCCCCTGGCAGGGAATGAGCATGGAGAGAGGGCAGGGGATTGGGGGGGGGCGGTTGGCAGGCACTTTTGGAACAATGGGCGCTTTGGCTACATTCAGGTTCCCTGGAATGAGGTTGGGGAGTGCGTGGGATTTGCTGTGGTTCCGAGGTGTTGCCATGGCACATTAACATCTATGTTAAACAGACAGCAAGACAGGGAAACACAGAAGCCATTCTAGAAGCTATTTTGTCCATTCATCCAGGTGAGGACAGAGCAGTTAGCAAAGGTTTCTGAAGATGGAGTTTTCTGAAAAAAGGGATTCTGTTTTCCAGTCGTTCTTGGCTACCGTGGACACATGCTTGAGACTTCACAGTGCTTCCTCTCATGTTAAAAAAAGGTTCCTCATTTTCCAAATAAGAGGTCCTTGATAGCAACAAGGATCCAAGAACAAAGGGAGAGAGCTCCTTGTTCCTGCTATTCAGCTGTGGGCTAGCCCTAGCTCTAGCTGGATTGTTAAATCAGGGCCTCAGTTCAGTAGTCAGGCCCGCATTAGAGATGGGAAGATTCAGCCAGAAATTACTGGGTGACTTAACAGTTGATTAGTAAAGTTGATCACTTCTGTTGTCTAACAGTTGTAAGAAGACCATGGCCTAGATCAGTGGTTCTCAACCTGTGGGTCTCCAGATGTTTTTGGACTTCAGCTCCCAGAAGCCCCAGCCACTATGGTCAATGCTCAGGGCTTCTGGGAGCTGAAGTCCAAAAACATCTGGGGACCCACAGGTTGAGAACCACTGATACTACATTTCATTTCCACACATGGTGTTGTGCAATGATTGTGCTATACAACCTTGTGTTGAATGGGTCTTGTACAACTGAATATGCAAACAAATGTACAAGCGAACAGGAAACCCAGCTGTAGTCCCATCGACTCAATGGCACTGCATATGGACATGGCTTCAAAAGTATGTTCAGGTCCCACTGTATAAAAAAAATAAAACAAATCAAGAGAGCTTCCCAGCTTTTCATCAGCAGCAGTCCTGGACAACAGGACAGACCTGCTGGTGAGTGACTGTGGGGTGGCTAGAAGGGTGAGCACCTGATAATTTTAGGCCAAGCAAGAGTTTCCAGCTGGGCATGAAGTGGAGAGATCCAAGGAAGGGCCTCTTCTGTCTGGAAAGCGAGGGTGTGAATGGCTCTCTAGCCAAGTACACAGTGGAGTTTGCAAAGTGGACAATGGAGTTCAGAATGGGTTAATGGTCTTAACATTAGGTGACAAAGTGCTAACGAATGTTGTGACAGCTTTGTAATATGTGTGAAGATAATAGAGAGATTTACAGGTTGGATAGGAGAGGAGGAAAGACAATCAGTTAAGATAATCAGTGGTTTGGTGGGGACCTCCCAGATGCTATTGTCCAAATGATTTCCTGGCTGTGACCTGGATATGCCTAGAGATGTTTTCTGACCTAATTTTGCCATGCACATGTTCAGCCAGTCTTTTCCTCTTGTTCAAGCTGGCCATACAGCCATAGCAGGGCACACTTTACATCAAACACAATTAATATATTTGCCAATTAAATCATATTTCACCAATTAAACTGTATCCACATGCGGGGCTATACAACCTGGTAACATAGGTGGATTCTCTTGTCTTGTAATTTGAATCCATAGATTCCTGTTTTAGTCTTTAGGCCTGAGACAGTTTTGCTTTCCATCCTTTCACATACACAACCCATTGTCTCTGTGCCCTGATGCAAAAAGGCCTTCATGCTAACATAAGTCACCGAAAGGATTCCAGCCTACTTTACCATCTCCCAAAATTTACTCCCATGTGTAAATATCAAGACCCAACAAATTCCTTCCCTTGCTTCTAGCAACTTTCTCTCCCACACAGTTTTAATCTGAGTCAGCTGCACTGGTTCGTGCCAGCTTGTCAGCTCTCTGGCAAGGCTTCTCTTCGAGCGCTTCCAGACAAGCCAAGCAGATGCATTGTTTATCCTCAGTCCACTGTCCCATTCCAGGAAAAGTTGCCCAGAGGCCTCCCTGCTTTCCCCAAACAGGAGCTGTCACTGAAAAGTCACTCACCTCTGTTTTGTTTGTGGTGAGCCCCAAAGGCTTTGACGGACTTTCTCGCCATGATGTTCTCCCCAATTCTGCACACTGAGAGCTTTGTAATTAGGGATGACACTTGGTACAGTGTGAAATCCGCACAGTATGCTAAGTCCTTCTTTATGCCTCATGTTTCTTGGATTCAGCAGCAATGACCATCTGGGGAGGGCGGGGAAGCCATCATGTCAGGAACCTGCCATTTTTCCATTTAAAGCACAATTTTTTTAAAAAAAGGAAACAGGGACACTTGAAGATGCTAAGAAGCCATGTAGGCATACAATGAGGAATAAATACTTTGACAGAAAAGGGGGGAAAGCAGATAGATACAAAATGATCTTTTCAAGATTTTTAAATAAAAAACCTCTTACATTCCAGAATGTTAGTAAGGAAGAGTCCATTTAGGGACTTTATAAAACTGTTCATGAACAACAACAACAACAACAACAATATCACAGCCTACTCTGTTAAAGAGAGCATGCCCTAAAACCATTTTCAGCATTAGCCTTATTTGGGAAACTTTTGTAAACACTGGCTAGAATCCTGTAGATGTTTATGCTGCTATAATCCCCAGTTTTATCAGCATAAGTCCTTTTATGACTATTGCAGAAGGAGGTGTCCTGTGCCTCTTTACACAATGCCTTTTCCTCCCTGCAGGTGTGCATGGGGAGCTTGGCGCTCCCAGGTACAGCTCCATTCCCCCAATCCCAGCCACACTTTGGTTACAGAGGTGTGCCTGGGAGTTCTCCAGGTGCCCTAGTGAATTTAGGACCAAAAAAGCACCTTCTGTCCTTGTTATGGAGTTAATGGCTGCCTCTTTTCCTCCCCTGGGCAACAGGACTACTTCCAGGATCACCCCATGGCCAATTAATGGCCAGCAGCACGTCTGGGTCCAAGAACATCTGGCTATTGTTGCTCACCTGGAAGCTGAGCCATTCTCCATGGTGCCATGTAACCATTGGCTCTCTCTGTTCCACTCGGAATGTCCCAGAGAAAAATATATATAATGACAATGATTTTTCACCATGTGGTTAATTACTATGACACTGGATACTTGTACTACTACAGTCAGGCTGTACTATACGTTAAAAATAGCAACAACCACCTAAGACCAGTCTCAGTTCAAGCATCAGCTCTTTACCCTCACAACAACTGTGAAAAGTAGGCCAGGCTTTGAGAAACCCAATGAGTTTCATGGCTCCATAGGAACTAGATCTTGGATTTTCTAAGCTCTCCTCCAACATGCAAATCAAGGTTGTAGCTATGTGAAAGGGATAACTACATTGCCCTCAAATATAAGTCTGCCTCCCCATGAAATTTTCATTCATTCTCCAAATTTCTAGCATTGCAGCTTATGACACTGAAAATTGTTCACAGCTAGAGCTCTTACATTTGCTGTGTTTGCATGTCCTTGGTCACTTTTCTTTTCTTTAGATGTCTAAACTATATTTACAAATGTTCAACTGAAATTTGAGCCTGCAGTGCTCAAATTTGAGGACTAAAGGAAAATTTCACGGGAAGGAGCAGGATTCTTATGGGGAAGCAATGACCTTATCCTCCCCCAGCTACACCTCCAAAGCATCACCTAATACTGGCTAATTTTATTTCAAAGGAGAGAGTTGCAGCTTACAAGAAGATTTCTGGAGTCATCTCATTTCATTAAGACAAGATTCCCCCACTACAGCCATTGATGCCACTGCAAAAATATAGTTCCCTAGGCATAAGAAACAGTTCAGATTTGTTGAACAGAACAAGCCTGGTGGGGCTCTTCAAGATGTCCTCCACTGACTGGTTCCTTTCAAAAGAAAAAGACTGAACAGACTAGAATTTCTGTGCAAGGTCAAGTATTGATGACAGCAACAAAACCATGTTTATCTCAGAGAATACCATTTTGTTAACATGGCCATTTGAGAGGCTGCTTCTGCCAATCCCTGCATCCCATCCAGCTGAACAAGTGCTCAGACATCAGCCTGAGACAGCAGGATTCAGTGTATCTGGAAAGGCAAAAGAAAGCAAATGAGAGTATTATTATTATTATTATTTCCCTTAAGGAATGGAAGGCTAAAAGAAAGAGAGCAACCTTGCTTTGCCTTTTGCTCTCCCCTAGTATGGAAAAGAAAAGAATGAAAATCCAAGAATACAAGAAAGAAGAGGATATTTATTAAATGGAGGAAGAATGCAGTAATCTTCACCAAGGGAAGCATCTCTCTTCAGAAGAGAAGGAAAAAATCTGATTTTCCTGCACGGAGTCAGCTCATGAGGTTCTGCAAGAATACTACAGCAGTTGTTTGAAGAACGAGTCCAATATTTTGCTGCCTGAGACAAAAGAAAATACGTTCCTCAATCCCATCCCGTGGTCCTCTGTTCCATGTGCAGAAGCTAACTGGACTGCTAGTAGAATCTTTCATTAATGCTGGCAATGGGATATGGTCTTCCACCACACTTAACTGCAGCAGGAAAGTTTAAGGGAACATAAGAACATAAGAAGCTGTTTTACACTTAGTCAGCCCATTGGTACATGAAGCCCAGGCTCCTAACTCTGACGGGCAGCAACTGTCTAGGATTTCAAGCAGGAACCTTTCCAAGGTCTACCTGGAGATCCCTGGTATTTCCTGCTGCCCAAATACTAACCAAGCTTGGCACTGCTTTGCTTCTGAAATCAGATGTGATTAGATGTGTTCAGAAATACTGGCATTCAGGTATACCAAGCTCTATCCTCCAAGAGAGGTGAATGGCTTAAGAGAAACAACAATGCCAGTATTGGCTGAGGAGGTTTGGAGCTGTTGTTGTCATTTACTTTGATTTATGGCAACACCATGATTAAGAGACCTGGTCATCAGCTACCCAAATTTGGGGCTGTGGCTTCTTTGATGGAGTCAATCCATCTGGTCTGCATTAATAAAACAGTTACACTATGCACACATTCCTGAATGTAAGTTTCAATGGAAATTGTTTTGGAATAATCATGTCTAGGACTGTATCGTATCCAGGACTGAAAGCAGAAGAAATCTTGACTGGCCACTCAAAGGCACTGGACTCCTAGATCTAAGACATTAAGGTTTGGAAGCTGCTGTTAAAACAGTTTACCCAGCATGTTGGAGACTAATAGATAGGAGGGCATGGGTGCAGCTAGCTATTCTGATTAAAGAGTAATGACACCAATGGCTATTAAAAACAAACTGATTGTTATGGTCAGTATTCCATTGGATGTAGCAAGCTTTCTAAGGGTGCTAAGCTAGGCTAATCATGGACAAGAGAGAAAACAACCAAGCTGGTTTTATTTTTGCAGAAATGGTGAAACAGTGCAATGATCCCTATGAATATCAGTCTATGTCTCAACGAGGTTAGGATAGGTGGATAAAATATAAGGAGACACTAGGTCACTGAAACATTATTTAACCCTATCACTGCTACTCTTTCTAAGACACATTTAACTCTTTCAATATTGAATGTGGTTGCATTTCTAACATTGGTTATTGTGGGTGTTCCGAGCTTTGAGGCCGTGTTCTATTAGTATTTTCTCCTGACGTTTCGCCTACATCTGTGGCTGACATCTTCAGAGGATCTGGTGGCATGCAAGTCAGACAGAGTATATATACCTGTGTAGTCCCTAGGCGGGAGGGAGCAATTTGCATGTGTTACATTTGGCCTGTGTGATGGCCTGTTGTTAAATGGGATATCACCCAGGGTGTACTGTTAGTCAGGGGATAAATCCATAAACACACAGACAATTTCAACAGGAAAGAAGAAACTCAGAAAGTAAACAAGATTTGGCTACCAGTACTGAAGAACACTAAAATCAAGACTCAAAAATATGCCAATGAACACCACTCAGACTCTGGAGGTCCCTCTACAGGGAACAATACAATGGCTTGCTAATGTACTTAAAGCACTGTTATGCATATCCCCTGACTACCAAAACAATCCTGGGGATATCCCATTTAACAACAGGCCATCACACAGGCCAACTGTAACACATGCAAATTGCTCCCTCCCACCCAGGGACTACACAAACATATATACTCTGTCTCACTTCCATGCCACCAAATCCTCTGAAGATGCCAGCCACAGATGCAGGTGAAATGTCAGGAGAAAATACTAGTAGAACATGGCCTCAGAACCTGGAAAACCCACAACAACCTATGGATTCCATCCATGAAAGCCTTCGACTTTACACTTCTAACATTGTTTTCCCAGTGAGGATCATGATGGGGAACACTCTCACTTTCATTCTGCCACTGTGATTCCTAGATCAGAATTCAGAGGTTTAAACCTCTCCATCCTTTTATACTTGAAAACAAGTACGTGTATCAGAGGGATAGAGACCCTGGTGTATGGGAATCTCTGCACGTGTAGCTTCTGCTGCCCCATCCCCAGACCCACACTAAATACTAAATATGGCCATGGGAAAAAAATATATATATGGGCCACCGAACTATATTGGGACTGTGGTATCCACCAGGACCCCCCGTGGATACCAAAATTCATGGGTGCCCAGGTCCTATTATGTACAATGGTATAGTAAAATGGTGTCCCTTATATAAAATTACAAAATCAATGTGTACCTTTTGGATGTTTTTTTGGGGGGAGAGTGATATTTTCAAGCTGTGGTTGGTTGAATTTGTGGATACAGAAGCCACGGATATGGAGGACCAACTGTACAGCTTTCTGAATTTTTTTCAAACCAGAAAACTACAGTTAACAATTGTACAACAAGCTAGGATGGTAAGCTAACATCAAACCATGGCTTAATATCTTAGCTTAAATCTTGCTGTGAATCCCAACTGGAGCAAACACATTAAATAATGGAATTTACCTACATGTTGACTCACCATTCAGCAATTGATTCAATGGATCTACCCTAGTGGGAACAGATAGAATTTAGGCCCCTGGTTTGTTCCAAAGCAATTAACTACTGCTGACTTTGGATGATGTGGGGAACTATGATCAGGTGATGTGGGGCTGGTTAGCTTAAATGTTCACACATACAAAGAGAGCAACAAAGGGGTTGCATGCAGGACCACAATTTTTCAGTGTGGGCTTCCTTCCTGCTTTTGACCTTTTCCTGTCCAATTATAATTTCATATGACTTCTTTCAAGGTCCCCACATAATCTTCTTTTTCATAAGTTCAAAAGACCCAAATGCTTTACCTTCCAACAACAACAGAAATCCCATCCAAGTTCAGCCTTTGATGAAAGATCCATCCACCTGAGATAATCAGGCTGTTGTTTTATTACTTTCTTTTCTCTCCTCTGCCCCACTGGAATTTTTGTAAAACTACTCCAGCAGTCAAAGCTTGGCAAGTCAATTTATGATGGAACATATTTGTCCCATAGGCAGAGCGCTTTAATATTCTGGCCATTATACATGCCTAGGGGTGAGGGAAAGCTCGTGCATCTTTTTTGAGCTTTCAGAAATCCTTTGCAACCATGCCATTCAGAGACAGAAAAGAGCTACAGAGCACAGCCTGCTAACCACTGAAAGGGTCCTTTGTCTTCCATCTTGTTTGGATAGGAAACGGTTGCTTTCTAGGCCTCCAAGTGGGAATAAGAAACTATGCTCACCTCATCAAATGGAACAGCAAAGATACTCGCTTGCACACACAGTAAAATTCAGATTCCAGAGTTCACCTTGTGGGGAAGGTGGAGGGAAAAAGAAATGAAGACTTTTGCCACAAAGGAATCATTTCTAAGCACCCATAAATATGGTACCTCGACCTAATGTCTCCCAAACTTCAGACAACTGAGGCATGCTGTTTTTCTGAATTAAAACAGGAGGTATGATTCACTTCTGTGTCTAAAAAGGGTTGCAGCAAGAGTACGAAAGGACATGTGTTCCCTCCCTTGTGAGAGCTCACTCCCTATGTTTCTAGAGGAGGTTTGAGAATTGTGTGGTCCTCCACGTGCTGTTGGGTTGCAAGTCCCAGAAGGTCAATAGCCAGAAATACTGACAGTTGCAATCCAGCAACATTCAGAGAGCTGCATGACTCCTGTCTCTGTTCTAGAAGAATCCCTGTTCCAAAAGAAGGCAAGTCTAAACTGGGAGCTCTCAGAGGGAAGCAACTGGCATCTCCTTCTGAGATAAATCTTCTGTGTTTCTGTACCATTTGTGCTTGTTACACCTGAGACAACTGAGATATGTGCAAGTTGTAACCCTGAACAGCAAGAAGATGATGGATTGCCTACTCTAGGAATAAATGCTAGTTAAGACTAAACACCATTTAGCTAGATCAAGACATAATGTTAGACTGTGATTAGCTAAAAACAGAAATGAGTGTCTGTTCTTTTTGTGGACATACCAGAAGAAGGGCATCAGAGCATGCAGTACACATTGTCCAGGCTCATCTGCCCAATGGTAAGTCCTAGTTAAACTCACTAGGCTCATTCACCCAATGATAAATCATTGTAACCAGTACTTCTGAATGCAACTGCTCTAGACAATACTCAGCTTACATGAGAGCTGAAGAAGCTCTGGACCTCCAGATGGTTTGGTGTACCACTCCCACTAGCCCCACTCAATGCGGTCAATGGTTCCTCACTAGAGTGTTATAGCGCTATTATTTCACTTTCAACATCCTATGGAATCCTGGGATTTGCAATTCAGGGAGGAATCCTGCAAACCCCAGGGTTCCATTGGATGTTAAAAGTGAAGTAATAGCGCTATAATACTCTAGTGCGGAAATTGTACTGAGGTTTGCAGTACAAAACATCTGGAGGACCAATGTTTTCCTACCACTGGCTGATGTGACCCAACAACATGACTTGAAATAAAACACAGTAAGATGTTGCATTTATAAAATGTTTGAATTTCAAGTTATTTTCTTCTACAGTTATGATCAAAGTATACCGTGTCAGAGCATGTATTGTCTCTATGTTTTCTAAGAGTAACTTTGTGATTTCATTGCTATTCAAGGTTGCAAAGAAATAATTAGAACTGCAAGGGTAAGGACAATGCTGTCATCTTATTCTATTGAATCAATCCGGCACCTACATTTGGAAAGGTTGAGTAACGATGTGCCCTGCGTGGCTGAAGCAGCTTAGACAATGGCTGGAATTATATTAGTTTCTTTATGGAAGTGGGTGGACATGTTTGTTTGATGGGGAACCTCTGTATTCAGTTCAAGGTTGTGAAAGTGGAGCTCTGGATGCAGTGATACTGTGCCTAAGTGTGGTGGAGATAGATACATTTGACTATTTAGTTGCACAGTTTTGCAATTTACGAATGAGGAAGCATTGCCCAACTGCTACATAAATCTATGGGCGTAATGTTATACTCCATCTCCTTGGTGGAGGATCTCAGCAAGTATGTTAACCAGAGGGATGAAGGAAGCAAGTAGTTCTCATCATACAAGGAATTATTGTTGTCCTATTGTGATACTGGAGATTGGATTCTGTTGTGGATGTGCTCATTCTAGATTTTCTCTGAGTAGGGGGTTCAACTAGATGGTCTTCAAGACTAGAACATGGATACCTCTTTGTTCTGGATACTCTAGCTCTGGATTTCTTCTGAGCAGGTGAGTTCAGCTAGTTCAGTGATTCTCAATCTCTTGTCCTCCAGATAATTTGCACTTTGTCTCCCAGAAGCCTCAGTCAGTATGTGTCATGACCTGCTTCCAGGACCTAGACATAGACTCTGATTCAAAGGCTGAAACAGTAGAACCTGCTGAATAAGAGAAGACAGCACCACCCACCCCAGAGACAAAACAGGAGGCAGTGCTAGCCCCAGCAGAGACTCCTGCTCCTTCTGACATGGAAGATAACTTACTGATACCCACCTTCACCTAGCATAGGTACAAAAGGGAACACCTATGCAGATCTCAGTGAATTTATACCAAGCAGCAGTTAATCAAGCACCAGCTGTGCTGATCTCTGAACCTATAAAAACTGAACCATTCCCCTCCAGAGCTTGTTGGTGATTAACTGACAGTTTCCCTTGCCATGCCTCTGCCTATTTTTCCTGCTGAGCCTCTGCTCATTGCTCCTGCTGTGCCTCTGACTTGGGATTATATTGACTGTCTTTGATTTATAGATCTTGCTGGGGTTGTTGTTTGCTTCATATTTGTGTAAGATTGTTTCCTTACTAGAATAAAATAAGGAATCACTTTGTACAAGAACTGCTTGCTGTGTGCCTCCAACCCTTATCAGCTGCCCTTTGGCTGACTGTCCAGACTGAGCATGGATAGAATGGTCAATAGCCAGACATTCTGGTAAGTGAAGTCCAAAACATCTACAAGGCCGAAAATTAAGAGCCACCAAACTAGACAATCCCCAAGACCAGAGTCTGGGCATCCATTATGGATGTTTTACCTTTGTATTTCCTCTTAGCAGGCAGTTTACTGAGATGGTTTTCAAAACCAGAGCTATCCCATTTTTAGACTAGAGCTCCCAGAATCCCCCAGCCAACATAACCAATATGCATGACATTTGGAGGGATGCTGGGAACTGTATCTGCCAAAAATATTCTATCTGAAAATGCTTCCATCTCAATGATTTGAAATTTATTTCTCATTGCATCGTCTGGTATCTTTGCAAACAAATTTAGACATGAATGCCTTTTAGACAATGCTGGCAATAAGTTTTCATTATAAGCCGCACACAAGGGGAGGGGAGGAGTGAAAAAACAACCATGGTCTGCATTCTTAAATACGTCCTCTTCAAAGATTATGAAAGGGAGTGGGAAGGATGATAAGTGGGTATACAATTCCAAGAGAAAATGAGCTTTTATTTAAAGTGTCTATTAAAGCTTGTGTTCTATGGATGGTTCATCAGGGTGACAAACTCTCCCAAAGTCTCACCATCCATCCTTCTCACAACAGAGTGGCCCTTCTAACTCACAGGCTTGTTCAATGTTCAAGATTAAAAATGGCCTCTCACGCTTGTGTTATTAGCCCTTTCACAATAGCTTTGTCAAGTTACCTTGTACAAGATCAATCAGCACTTCAGAACAAAAGAGAAAAGAGAATTCTGTTGGAGGGAAAAAAATATACGTCTACTTGTCCCCTTGAACCTGCAGCATAATGTTTCTTCAAAAGAAACAGCAAAAAAACAAACCTTTCCCCATTTCACTAAGGTAAAAATATAAGAAGGAGATGATCAGATTTATATCTCCAGTTTCTTTCCACAATGCATGTCCTTGCAACAGAACCAAGTAGTGGAGTGATTTCTTTTTATTATCATTTCTGCCATATATAGTAAAAGCAACTCAAATTTCTCACTTCCAGTTAAAATCAAAACACACTCCTTTAATTTGATATTATATTTGAACAGATGTTTGTTTTTACCATCTTATCATTTAGAGCAGAGTTGGCATTGTATAACTCAGGGACCACATGTTTGTGGCAGCAACACCTCTAGAGCCTAATTTCCCTTTAAAAAAAATCAGTGTAACTTTCAGGCAATTCCCCCCCCCAAAAAAACAGAGAAATTCCTGCAAAATCCCCCCACCCCCCTCAAAAGCACCCCACAAGACCAAATGCCTTTGTTTTCCTGTGCAGTCCTTCTCAAAATGGAACCAAGCATATCACTTCCTGCCACCATTTTGAGAGGCATTGCAGAGTAAAATGAAGCTATTTGGCTTGCTGTGGCCCACAGGAGGAAATTGGTTGCTGGGTCCCATCCTGGCAGAGAGGATGTTGTTACCATACCCTACTACCCTTCCTGCAAGATGTGCTATTCCCGTAAATTGGACTTATCAACGACTGGAGAACACAACTGAAGTCACGCTGACTGGAGAATGTGTTTCAGGGTCAAGCTGACCTGACATGTATTCAGGGTCATAAGTTCAGAGAGGAGCAGGAGGAAAAACCTGACACTGATGGGTTTGTGCCAATCTTTTTACCACTCCAGGCTCTGTGCATTTCCAAATACAATGAAAAACAAACTGCCTAGATTAGTGATCAGTCAGAGACCACATCTCAGTCTTACCCTATAGAGATCTTCCCTATACACCTACCTGACTGAACACTGAGAGATTGTCATGAGTCCCATCAATGTTTTGTCACACCAGAGTTAAGCTATCAACCCATTCCAGAATCCTTTGTCAATCCTGTGAGAAAGCCATTATGGATTTGTCAGCGTACTCCTTCAGGGTGTGAAATAAAGTATAAAACCCATAACTTTAACCCCAGTCATTTGTAGTACATTGGACATACTATATTGGATGTGGCATTAGCAGGAAGCCTAATTTATTCCACTTTCAACACCCTGTGGAATTCTGGGGTTGTAATTTACTGAGGCCAATGAGCAATCTGGCTAAGAATCCTAAATGCCCCTCCCTAAACTGCAAACCCCAGAATTCCATAGGATGTAGAATAATAGCTCTATAACAACATAGTGCAGAAATAGCCTAAGTCTTCTCCCAGCTAGTGAGGACAAAGTCTCAATTCTGATACCAAAGTTGCTGGTATTTAAAGCATCAGTAGTCCCTTGCTGATGTTTTTACTATGACAAAAATAACAGCTGTCCTCCTCAAAACTCATGTGGTGGATCACTGGATATCAGAAGAATATGATGGAAATGATACGGACAGCAGAGGCTACAAAAACTGGTATCTTGGGCTGCAAGTAGCCCACTCCTGTTATAAAGATTTAAAGCACTGCTTGATGTTTGGATCTTTCAAAGCTCCAGAGGGCCACAGACCATCCTTGTGCTGCCATTTTGGATGATGACACATCCAACAAATCACTTTCACTCAAGTTTGAGGGGCTGCTTTGAGGTAGGAAGCCCTCGAAAACAGCATCATACAGCTCTGTAAAGGGACTTATTTTTACCCTTTAAATGTTTTTGTTGGCCAAACATTTAATGTAGCCAAAAAAAAAAAAAAATAGAGCCTTTGTGGGCTTGGTAAAATTCTCATGGGTGGCACAACTCCCCAATTTGTTTTTGTTTTTTTAAAAAAATACTACGTGCTTTATGTTTCCTATAAACTCATAACTGTTGCATGTAATTTATCAATAGTATCTCCATGAAGAGTGCACCACAGTTCATGTCACAGAAATAGACCAGAATTTAGCATAAAAACTGCAATCTGTCTTTCTCTGTGCAATGTCTGGTTGAGCATATAAAGGCAGCTGCCATAGAGGGCAATGTCAAGGAGCTTCAGAACAGAACAGCTATGTGAATCATTTGCGGAAATAGTTACTCACTTTGTTGAGTTGGTCTTTACTGGAGAAATCAGCTCGTTGGCTTTCATTTAACCCAAGAACCTTTGCAGAAATGTGTGTGGGTATGTGTGATACAGAAAGAGGAAGAGAGAAAGTCAGAAATATTGCTGTAGGCTAGGAAAAATATTAAAGGAAAGTGTGGTGCCATTCTCACAATATTAGAGAATAGTTGGCAAACATAAAATAGCTGGCAAGAAAATGGCACCAAGAACTAAATAATCCTTGAACGGAAAAGCTGACCGGGCTGGAGTGCAGGCTTTGCATGTGTCCATTTCTGAAATGTTCACTACTAGTGAAATGTAAGTCCAGTGTTGATTCAGCCCTTTCCAGCCAACTATATTCTATGATCTCATACTTCCGCTGTAGACATTTGCTTAGTGGATTCCAAACCAGTTGTACCAAAGCAGAAACACATGGATAGTGCCCTAAGAGGGCAAAGCCAGCAAGCCACACTCTTACAGGCCAACTCTACAATAGATGTGGTTATGTGGCAGGTGCTCTTTTAGATGGAGGGAGGGTGACCCACCATACCTGGTAGATAGCAAGAAAAGAGGTCTCCTCTTTGTTGCTGTCTAATGGGGTTTGGAGGTTGTAGACCAAAAAAGTAAAGTTCCCAAGCTCCGAGTTGGCCTACTTTCTGGAGGCAGGGCTGGCTCTATCATTGACAAATTGGGATGGCAAATTTGCCACTCTTCAGCCCACACTGGCAGGATCCCTTCTGGAGAGCTGTTTCAAAGCTTCTCAGTTCTCCAAAGCCTAGAAAGCATATCCAGTTTGGTAGGAGTAGCCTGGATTAATCCTCATCTCACTTTTTCAGCTGCATTTAAAATATCCTACTTTCCTCCTGCTTTACCTCTGTGGCCATTTCTGCATTACACTGTTACAGCGCTTATTACTCCACTTTCAACATCTTATGGAATCCTGAGGTTTGCAGTTTAGGGAGGAGCATTTAGAATTCTCAGCCAGAGAGCTCTTTGGCCTCAATAAACTACAAACTGCAGAATTCCACGGGATGTTGAAAGTGGAATAATAGCACTATAACAGCGTAGTCCGGAAATGGCCTTTGTCCCTAGCTGACTTCAGTTGCTGTAAACTGAGTTCAAAGTATGTAAGTAGCTTGCACTCTATTCACTCAAGATTGGGGAGTGGAAGTTCTTCCCAGTTGGCTTGGGCAGAAGTAAACTTCTGCAGCCTCTTTGCAGCTTAATACTGTTTAATAACCTTTGCCATCTTGACAACACTCTAATATTGCAAGGCCACACGTATCCTGGTTTTCATCTTTGAAATGTTGGAAGGTATGAGAAAGGTAGAGATGACACCAAAGCCACCCTGGCTCTATCACCCAGAAGCTTTCTGAATGCCTTCCTCTGGGTCTTAAGAGCCAGGTTCTGTGAGCAGGGCAAAACTACTTCTTAAAACCTTGCTATCAGGTGCTAGACAGAGCCAAGCTTTCCAGCAGCTTTAGCTACTGATACCTCTGCCCTCATAATGACAAGTACTGCTGCTGCCTTTGCCGGCATCCTTTCAGAATGGCAGGGTCTTTGCTTTTGTGGTGGCCAGCTGATGAGTGAGTGAGCAGAGTTGGGAGCAAGCAGGATCACACAGGTCATCCTTCTCCTTTTCAGTGGGGTTGGTGGGTGTTTATTTGTTGCACAGTGACGAGGGTGGCTGGCACTTCTCTCCTGTCTCAAGTGGCAAGAGGATTTCGGCTGCCCCTAAGCAAATGACAAAGGAGGTACTAGAGCACAGCAAATTCTGGGAACCAGTACCTATGGTGTTCTAAATGTTTAATAGCTGTTGGCAGCAGATGAATACCTCCTGTGGCTGGAACTTGGTTTCCAGTGGCTGCCATGCAGAGGCCTAGTAAATAACAGAGGTAATTGCCTTGCATTTTCTGATGTGTAGGTTGTCCACTTAAGCATTGCTGGAGGAAGAAGAGGGGGAGGAGAGGGAGAAGAAGGAGGGGAATTAAAATAAGTGTGCAGAAAAGATGCTGATTTATATGCACATAAGCAGATTTAGAAATAACTACTACAATCAGCTCTCCAGATTTGTGGTTTTCACTTTCACAGATATGATTATCTGCAAATTTCTCCAATCACTGCCCTCTGCCTCAAGTGATTTTTTTCCTGGTGAACCTTCCCTCTTGGTGGCTCCAATCAGACCATGAAGCCCTCTAAAAAGCTGCCTCTGGTCCTCCTCTTCCTCCACCAGCAGCTACCTTGCTAACTAAGGATGGATCACAGCCTTATTTCTCAGCACCATAAGCCCTCTGCTGGTGTTCCACACGCACCCAAGGAAGGAAATGGGCAAGAGACAGGAAGTCTAGGCCCAGCACACCTTCCCCTCTCCTTTCCCTGACCTGGTTTGCACCTCAGGTGCCCGTTCTCTCCACCATGCCTTGCTCCCCTTCCCCACAGAGACACACACACACATTTTGATATTCGCAAATTTTCCACTTTTATGGGCATCCTGTGCCCTTAACCCAAGCAAATGTGGAAGATCAATTGTATAATTTAAACAGAAATGCAGTAGCTCTTATCACGGTGGAGAAGACTGTTATTGTGTCCCTGTGCCGCCTGCAGTCAAGGTAACTTTAGTTGATGGGTAACTCCAAGGTACCCACTTCAAAGGATTTTCTGTCTTTAAATTTTGACCCAGGTCATATTGTCTAGCCCCAGATAGAGAAGAGCCACTTGTTGAATGATAAGCCAACACCTACGTAAATCCCATTGATTTCATAGGCCTGCTCTATTTGGAGACTATCAGACCTTTTCCGCACTTTGTTTTTACAATGGGGCAGAGCGTCCTCCAGCGAGGACGTTTGCACTTGGGGGCGGACTGGGTCCGGACTATTTTCTGTAGTTTCAGGCTTCAGCCCACTCCGGAACGACCAAAAGTGGTCGCTCGCCGTGCTATTGAAAGACTGCTTAAAACAGGTCTTTCAACTGCGCAGCGCGCCCCACTCCATGGCTGCGCTCCGGTGTAGATTTGCAGGCTCGCACCAGCGCCTGCAGATCTTCTGGGGGTGGGCTTTAGGCTGGCGAGCTTCACCGGTTGGTGGAGAGCCTCCACCAATTGGAAGCCGCCATTTTTGTCCCTGGAACAGTGTGTAGCGCAGCCACGAGCTGCTCCAGATCAGCCTGGATCCTCCAAGGGAGCACGCAAGTCCGGTAAGTAACAGAACAGGGCATTTTCTTCACCCAGTGTGAAAAAGCCCTCAGTTGGATTTAGGCTGCTATCTTTACATTTTTAGACTAGAGGGAGATTCAAATACAACTGTGCTTCTCAAGCTGTCTGAAGTGGAAAACCAGCAGAATTTTTCCCCCTCCATATACCAGGGACCAGAACCATATTTCTGCCCATAGATTTCAAAGGTTTCTTTCTCTTCTGGAAACTCATCAAGCAGCAGCATTCAACTGCTTGCAGACCACTAGCAGCCTGTGGACCATTATGGAATCATAGAATTATAAAGCTGGAAGAGACCACAGTAGCTTTCGAGTCCAACCCCCTGTAGGAACACACACTCAAAGCACCTCCAGCAAATGGCCATCCAACTTCTGTTTAAAAATTGCCAAAGAAAGTGACTCCACCACACGCCTAGGCAGTGTATTCCATGATCAAACTCCCCTTACCACCAGGAAGTTCTTCCTAATATTCCAGTGGAAACTCATTTTCTGTAATTTAAATCCATTGCTCCCTGTCTGAGTTTCTGGAGCAGCAGAAAACAAGCTTGTTCCATTTTCCATACAACATCCCTTCAAATATTTAAACATGGTCATTGTTACCCTGACTTCTAGGAGTCCCTGAGGGACACCCAGATTTGCTCCAAAAATACAAAGATTGAGGAAATCAGCAGAGCAAAGTGGAGGACAGGGCAACACAGCAAGATCTTGAACCCTATATCTACGGAGTCAGACCACACAAGAGCCAGGCCAAATGTCCAATTATCAGTGTTTTATTTAGCAGAATTGGCAAACTATCCACACACACAGCAAAGCAGTAACTCACACAAGGACTAATGAGTTGGAAAGATATGGAAATCAGAAAAAGCAGAGTGAAAGAGAGCAGTGTATACTGCACATGATCCTGTAGACTGTAGCTTGGGAAGAAGCCAGGCAAAGGTGGCTCAGTGGAGGAAGAATGCTGAGGGGAGCTTTTGACTAGCAGAATGCCGAGGGAGGAGACTAGTCAAGCATGGGAGTTCTCCAAAGAGAGTTATAGTGCAAAGTATGCCTCAAGGGGGAAGACCATTTCCAGAAAAGGGCAAACAACCAAATCATGCAGATGGACCTCGTTTTGCATTTCTAACCTCATCCAGAGGACATGTAGTTCACATCAAGGTGTCATTGTTGTTGATGGCCCGTTTGGTGTGTATACGTGCTTTTCAAGGTTTCCCTCTTGGAGAAGTGACTGGGGATCATTGGCCTGACCTCGCTAGCTGTGCTTCGGTTTTAGATGTCTACGTTCCTGTCCAGTGAACCTCTGGCTTAATAACTTTTTGATATTAAATATCACGCTTCCCTGGGACTGGGTCTGCTAGCAGGGGCTACACTATCACATCACCTCTTAAGCTTCTTTTCATGGGGCTAAACATACCTAGCTCCCTACCTAAACATACCTGGCCCACTTTGAGTAGTACTGGAATAGAGGACCTTTCAATACCAATGCAGAGCCAGGATGTTCAGGTAAGCATCTGAGTCCTCGACTGCTTTTCCAGTCTATTGGACTGAAAGTTTTATTTTGTTGGTCAAATGATTCTAAACGGTTACAAATAGTTTATATTGTGTTTTGATTGTTTTTTAAGTTGTTTCATTGCTTTTTATCCCACTCCTTAGTCTTCAAATATAGGATAAATTCAATATTCTTAGCTGAAGTATTAGAAACATTCTAATAAGAAAGCAAATAAACCAAAAGACAAACTAGCCTGCTGCCCTCATGTGTAGTGAACACTGTGACCTTGCCAAAACTGAAGTAAAATTCAGCTACCAATCCAGTCTACTGTAGTGGCTTCTGGCTTTTATGACTGTGGGTTGGTGCATCCACCCCAAGCTTCGATCTGAACTTTGAGCTGAACAAAGTTGCTAAGCCCCATCCCTACAATAGGTTCGATACCTTGAATACCTCCTTTAAAGTTCAGACTAACATCCAGAGTAGATTCACTACCCTATTGGAATGGAGTTACCAGCTGCTATCACTAGTACTCTTCTTGGAAAGGAGGGAGCAATTTGTTCATTGCCTCAGACAGCAAAAGATCGGGGGTCAGACCTAATAAGACTCCTGCATCTTTAACAGTGATATGGCCCAGGCTGTTGTACTTGTATAAAGTGTTGCAGAAGAAGAAAGTGCATTACAAGTTACAGCTGCTGAAATTCTCTTTTCTTCAGAGTTACCAAAGGTGCACAAATCTTATCCAATCTCCACCTACTGCAGGAATGAACAAGTTTTAGGAGCTGATTTCCTTTTCTCACTGAGCCCCCAAAGCCAGAAAAAGGTGACCAGAAATCTGTTTTGCCAAAAATGGAATTTTATTTTCAGACAGTGGGTGAGGGAGGCAAAAATTCCCATAAATAAATAAATAGTCATTTCCAACTTTTAGTGGCTCTAACATGAACTTATCATGGGGCTTTCTGGGGCTGAGTGTGTGCAACTTGCCTAAGGCCACCCAGTGGGTTTCTGTGGCCAAGCAGGAAATCGAATCCTGGTCTCCAAGGTTGTAGTTCAATGTTCAATGCTGGCTTTCTAGGCACAAAAATACCCTCCAGCATTTCTAGGAGATGTGTAACCAAGCAACATGAGAGTGTGGTCATGTTAGCAGCCATACACCCCCATGCTTTGATATGTTTAATTGGCATACAGTGAAATCAATAAAAATATAAATTATACCCTGATATGGCTGGACAGCCCTGCTAGATAAGAGGAAAGCTGGCTGAATGTGTTATGAAATCTAAGATCAAGAAGAACCCTCCTAAGCATAGCCAGGTCATAGTCAGGAAATTACTAGAAAACTCTGGAGACAATAGGCTGCTGCTAGCCTTAACAACACTGCTTTCTTAAATACTAGTGACTGAGATATTCCCACCAGATTGCTGATTGTCTCAAGTCCTCTTCACTTTACCCTGGAATCTATCTGATTATCCTCAAACCTGCCCACAAACACTGAGCTATCAAACAACCATTAACCCCTTTTGTCATTTAACGCTAAAACCATCAGCTTACGCCAGACCTCATTGTCCACTCTGCGAACTCCATTGTTTACTCAGCCAGAAAGCCATTCACACCCATGCCCTCCAGGTAGAAACTGCATATAAACCCCCCCAGTTTTGATCTGCTAGCTTGCTGTACATCAGTTGCTGGTAGCCACTCTGCCACTCTGCTTCCTGGTTGTGTCCTGTCCTTAGAAATAAGCCTAAACTACATCACTGCTTCTTTGCTGCTCTTCTGGATCAGTAAATATCACTCACTCTCTGAAGCTCTCTATCAACCTTTCCTCCCTTTACCTTCAGCTAGCCTTGCATGAATGTGTGACTATTTGGATTTTGTCTGTGAATGATTGAACTGCCCTCAATAAAGCACATTTTAGTTTACTTTTGAATCTCTCTCTTGGTCTTCCATGCACAAGACCCAGTAAACATCAGTGTCAAAGATCTCATTAGGTTACCCCCCTCTTGCAGGCCACCTAATTTGAGCTAATAATTCCCCATCTTTGCATGGACATACTGGCATTGTGGGTGGACCCCTGAGCCACTCACGTTTTAGGGTAACAGTCAAGATGGCAAATGCTACTAATGAGGAAGAATACACAAGTCAGGCTGCAGCAGTTTCCTTTTGCCCATGTCTACAGGGAAGGGTAGGATTCTGCCCCTTCCTCTCCCCTCCTCCTTGCTGAGTTAACTGAGTCCAAGCTATTTTTGCACTTTGAACTCAATTTGTAGCAATTGAAGTAAGTGAGAATAAAGTGGGAGGCAGAGAAAAACTGGGACATTTTAAAAGGAGCTGAAAAAGTGCAACGAAAGAAGATTAATCAGGACTGTCTCTGCCAAATTGGGATAGTTGGAGTGTATGCACAACACAATTAAAAGATGAACTGCCATTCCTAGATGCTTCCAGGAATGAGAATTCACTTTTTTTCAGAAGGTCAGTTTTGGGCAGGTGTGTCTGGTAGGGATCTCCCTCTGCCCAAAAAAAATATAAAAAATTGGAGGCTGTGTGTGGCCTACAGAACTCAGTTTTACCACCACAGTGCTCTAGTACAAAGGTGTGGGAAAGCCTGTGCCATGAATTCAGAGAAGAAGTGCCATGATTTAGGGGTGCCTTGCTTAAATGCATCTGTATCCTATGCATATGTTTCAAGGTTGAACCTTGGCTTTGAAAAGAGATTCCAACACAGAATCTTGGCTCAAATTAAGCCCCGCAAATGGCCCCAGGACTCTCTCCAAACCGCATGATGCTCAAAAACTTCCCATCTAGGCTGTAGATGAAGCCGCTCTAATGGCTCCACTGTATACAATTATCTAGTCTCCAGCAGCATCCCTAAAGCAGATGTAATTAGGGATCTTTGGAGCCAAGCTGTGCATGGTCTTAATTACAGAACCAACATGGGATACTGATTTGTTCCAACAGTTTAAAAGAGGCAGAAACAAAGAAGCGGGGGAGAATCATCTTTGGGGACACCTCTAATTGAACAGAAAAGTTATTTTTATGCTTGCTTTGACTCAAGAAGCACACAGCTGGTCAGGCTACTCCAAATGGAATGTGGGGCCTGCTATTTGGATGGACAGCTTGAGGGTTTGTGTTGCAAAACAAACAAGGATATCTGAGGTTTATGAGTCTGATTTGCCAACCCCACCTGCAATAAAATATTGTAGCATGGAGTGCTCCACATCAGGTTCCAGCTACCTCTGTTTTCTTTTAGGATGTTTGCTTTATTATTGAACACATTCATAAATTGCTTTACTGCTCACCAAGGCTTCCAAAGCAATGCAAAGTAAAAATTGCAATATGGCAGGGGGGAGAGAAAGGAAAGCAGAAACAAAGCATTTTTAAAAAATTAGATGGACTGTGGAACAGGTCCATCCCCCATCCCAGAGACCTCCAAATTTCAACTTAAAAAAGAAAAGTTAAGGAGGCTAAGAGACACTCCAGGAAGCATAGTGTATCTTGTTTTATAAGAGAATTGAGCGTTAAGCATCCTAGTGTCATATAAAAGAAAGCATACCTTCATAACTAGTTTTAACTAAAAGGGACATAAAGGGCAGGTGGAAACTGGAAGTAAGTTCTGGAGCCCTTTCAGCCTGTACAATTATGCTGCTATGTTGATACTTTGTACTATTAGCAGCAACAGTAATAATAACAACAACAACAACAACAACAACGAGATGGTTATTTCTTACAACAAAAAATAAAATACCATTAAAAACACATCATAGATTAAAAGACACTAAAAACACATAAATCTATTTAAAATACATTATTTTAAAATTCACAGTTCATAGTGATGAATAGCCAGCATTAATAATGTAATGTTTATCAAGTCACTCTGTCAGTATTTTCCTGAATCTAATTTCCCTTTGACCTCACTACATACAGTTCCACTTCCAACCATGGTATATAGTTAGTACATGAACTCCATTTAGCTCGACAGTGGAATGAGCTGCCTCAGACTGTATTTATGCTCGCAATGATAGCAGTTTGATAGAAGCTTAAATGCAATGACACCATCCTATGGAATCCTGGGATATGAAAATTAGAGATAGATACTTAGAATTCCCAGCCAAAGAGCTCCCCAAACTACAAAGCCCAGGACTCCATAGGATGTTGCCATGGCAAAGTGGAACCATAGCACTATAATTGTATAATGTGGAAAAGACCTCCGTCAATTCCAATTTTCAGTCATTGAGGCCCATAGTGGGGTGGGTGCAGCCCACAGAGGGTCCCAAGGCATAGAAATTGACCCACTATGTCCACGAAAGTTGCCAACTTTTGCTTTAAATGAATACTGTTTTAACAGTATTTAAATGAATATTGTTTTGACAGTATTTTGTTTTCAGTCATAGTGTGATTTTCCCCCTTGAATCCCCAATTGGGAGAAGAGCATTCATTTATTTATTTATTCATTCATTGGAGAAATTTAGGTTGCAATAGTTTCCAATTGGTATGTGTCTACTGAAAAAAACAACACTCCACTAGAAAACAAAAGTGAGCCTGTTTTAAGTGAACCATCGAAAGAAGAAGAAAAGCCAATGGATATTCAACAACTGAGAAAAAAAACTACAGCAAAACAGGCATCTCCAACTTCACCATTACAGAAGAAAGAGCAAGTGGGATATACGTCCACCACAAAGTCTGTAAAGTCATAGTGAAACAGCTTTCCAGACTGAAATGATCTCAAAATCCATTGTGGGTAGAGGAGGAATTTAAAAGAAGAGATATGAGAGATGTTCTTGCTTTGGACGTAAAGGAAAAGCCCAGAAGGGACAAGTCAAAACACAGAGGACTTGGTTTATGTGGGCATGCTAGGGTTATTATATTTTGAAAAGGAAAAAAAAGGACACATTTACTGACTGGCTGCTTCACACTGCAGCTATGATGTCCCAAGAATTCTGAGAGTTGTAGTGCATAAACAAATTCAGAGGAATGATTTGTTGATGGGACGAGCCTCTTGGAAGGAGAAGGTCCTGTAGTTAACCTGGATGAAATCCCATGCCATTTGTTCTGCAGCAATGACTATCAAATGGCCTGTGAACATGGTAGTTCCCTATATCCATCACAGTAGCCATTGATAACCAAGTGGCAGAATATCATAATTAACTAATTAAGTGACTGAATGTCATAACTGACTGATTCTGAATACAATGCATTATTGTAGGAGATGCTGTAGGGAAAATGGAGATGATAAACCAGGTTGTGTGCTCACAATACAAATCTTGGTGCCAGGTTTCATTGGCCTGTCCATATTTCCTGGAAATTAAGTTAAAGGCAGGGCCCTTTTTTTAAAAAAAAAAAAAATATTCATCTGTTTCCTCTAATCCTGCATGTCCGAGGGGACATTGCAGTTGGTGCTTTCTGTGTCATACAGCACACTATTTTGGGGACAGAAGGCACTCACTAGAAGGGTCAGTAAAATGGCACAATGGTCATTTTTCCAAGTGGCCAGGGGGTGGGAGTTTTACATCCTACTGATTTTGTCCAGCCTTTGAGACATGACAAAAACAGCTCTTTGCAGCCTTGCCTTTGTCTCTGCGTTTGCATTACCTGTTGCAGAATAATATTGATGTGCAATTACTGAGATAATGTTTGTGAAGTGCTTTCAATGCTCTTGAGTACTATATAAATGCTAAGCAGCATTGTTACTTTCTTTCTTGAGCACAAACCTAATGAATGGATTCAGCATTTCATCCGTCACCTTGCTTAGAATCCGAAGGAGGAGGACAGACGTTTGAATCCTTTCCCAAGCATAGAAATGTCTACTTAGAGCCTGGCTGGTCAAGTAAACAATCTCTAAGTCAATTTAACACACCCATTATCTATTTACTGGAGGGACTGGCATCAGTGTCCCCCTTTGAATTGAATCTGAAGAAACAAGTACCGCCACAGCATCAACTGTGCCAGAGTCGCAATTCCAGGAGTTCCCTTGGATCCCATCATGTCCCAAAGTTAAATAACAACAGCAATTACATCGCACTTTCCATTCTCCAAGTCCTGTACAAACAATAATTAAGCACTGCAGCTGCATTTTAACAAGGCTAGGATAATTTTGTGAAAGATAGCGAGAGCAGAAATGGCACAACGTGGGAGTTTTCTGTGGCTCTTGGGGAAAAAAATGCTGCAAAAGCCAAGGAGCTGGTCTTCCCTTCAGAGATACAGGGATTCCTGCTGTTATAACTGAGAGCCAAAGAAAAACAGGTTGAATTTTCTTAGAAAATGCTTAACTTTTTACAGGATGGAACCCGAGAGTACCAGTGCTCCCTTGCCCAATTCTTTAGTTACAGAAATGGATACTACTGTTTAAAAGTATTTAGTTACTGTTACAATGATAATACTGTGAAAAGTAATTAGTTACAGTTACAACACGCCTCAAATAGTTTGTTACTATTGTAACGGTTTCTAAAAGTAACTGCTTTGCTGTTATTCAAACATAATAATTCTATAACTTTTAGTTGCTTTAAAAAAAAATTCAAAATACTACATATCACTGGCCTGTGGAACTAAAACACAATGTAATAGCAAGACTGTTCCACCTACTTTAACAATAAAACTACACTGAAAATGGAATGATGCTATAACTCATTATATTACAATCAAGATGTAATTTAGTTATGCCCTTTTGGATGGAGTTTTTGGTGTGTGTTTGTGGTCTTTCCTTCGTTTTTTAAAGTTACTGCTAAGAAGAACTCATTTCAAGTAATTATTTGTAACAAAATACCTCTAAGCTTGGAGTTCTCTAAATGATAAGGAGCTGGGTTCAGTAGCTTGTCTTTATAAATATACATGCTATGCATAGAATCATAGAATTGGAAGGGGCTCTAAGAGCCATAAAGTTCAATGCAAGATCTCCAGGTAGACCATCTCCAGCAGGTAGCCGTCCAGCCTTTTTTTGATGACATCTAGTGAAGGAGACCCTACTAGATGTCGCAATTCGTTCCATTACTGAGCTGCTCTCAGTGTCAAGACATTCCCTCTAATGTTATGTCAAAATCTATCCTACTCTAACTTAAAACCTTTAGATCCTGTTCTACCCTCTGAGGCAGCAATCCTGAACCTTCCTCTCTGTGGCAGCTTTTGAGGTATCTGAAGAGTACAATTATGTTACCCCTCAGTCTTCTCTTCACCAAGCTGAACATGCCCAGCTCCTTCAACTTCTCCTCATATGTTTTGTTTTCCACATCTCTTATCATTCTCATTCCCATTCTCTTAATCTCTTCCAGTTTGTCTATAGCCTTCCTAAAATGAAGCACCCAGAACTGAACACAGTACTCCTGCTAAGGCCTGACCAAGACAGAATATAGTGGGACTATGTCTTCCCTTGATTTGGAAATGATGCTTCTGTTGAAGCAGGCTAAGATAGCATTTGCCTTCTTTGCTGCAGCATAAGTGGCAAGAAACAACCTTAACTTCTGCTAAGCAGAAAATCTTGTGCTCCATATCAGATCTAGAGATGGGTGAGAATTCCAAAGAATGATGCCAAGTTCTAAGATTTTCAGTGTGGTGAACTTCTCTGAATTCTGTAGTACATTCCCCTTAATTAGAGGGCTCTCTAGTGAAGTATTCTAAGTGCCTCCTAAAACTACAGATCCCAGGATTTCATAGATTGGAGTCATGGCCTTAAAGGGGTATCATACTGCTATCATTGTGAGCATGAATGCAGTCCGAGAGAGCTCATTCCGCTGTTGAGCTAAATGGAATTCAAGTACTAACTGTATGTACTGTTAAGGGTTGGAAGTGGAACTGTATGCAGTAAGGTCAAAGGGAAATCAGATTCAGAAGATACTGACAGTCAAAAAGACTTGATTAACATTACGTTATTAATGCTGGTTGTTCATCAAACTATTGCTGCTAATAACACACACACATCCTATTATTCAGAGGCAGTATATAACCATTATTTAGACTAGGAAGCAGTATATATAAGGGGTAGAATAGAATTTCTTTTGATTCAACACTAAACTTTTTGTATCCCACAGATTCTTGACCAGAAGAAATGTAGCTTGCTTTGAGAATATGCATACTTGCATGGTTTATGGGGTCCTTTATAGAATTTGTGCAACAAGGCACACTTTCAAAACTGTGAATGGGTAAAAATGTGTACAGTTAGAAATGTGGAACCATACTTTAGCCAATGTGGAAAATACATACACATGGTAAAATATATTTTAAATGTGCATGAATTTCCATGCAGGGAAGAATATTAAACAAAGTCAATGAGAGAAATGGAGGTAGAATTCATAAAAGCACAATCAGAACTGAGAGTTTTTCACAATTATAGCACAGTTTTACACAGAGACTTTTTTCCCATGAAATTTTCCAGTCCCTTTCTAACACCATTTATGTTTGTTGACGGCACTACATGTTGTGGTAGCAAATTCTCACTCAGTCTCTGTCAGTCCTCCTGCTGTTTTCCAAGAGAGGGGAACAGCCAGGGCGCTCAGGAAGAATGGCTGTGGTTGACACTGTTCCCTCTGGACAAGGGCAGCTGATGGGTTCCATGACAGTGGGCTGGTCAATCTACTCTAGATTTTAGTCTGAAGTTTAAAGGAGGGATCCAAAGTGCTAAAACCTATCCCCGCATTAAATTCCGCACCTTGGATTGCTCCTTTAAAATCTAGACCAATGGTTCCCAATCATCAGTCCTCTCAGAATTCCTGATTGCTCGGTGGGGCTTCTAGAAACTGAAGCCCAAAACTCCTGGGAGACCAACAGTTGGGAATTAGTGATCTAAATTAAAACTTGGCATGGATTCACCATCCCCCTGACATGGAAGCTGCCCATGCCCTGGATCTGTTGCCTGAGACAGATGTCTTACTTTCCCTAATATTACAGCCAGTTTTAACCGGACCTATGACCTAAGCCATTACGACCAAGTTAGATGTTTAGATTTTCCCCAGAGCAAATTAAATTTAAACACAAAACCCAGTGATCAGCTCAACCGAACTAAAGATAGGTTGAAGCTGAGATACCTTTTGGATTAATGCTAGATAGTCAATGCACCACTTGTTTATGGTATAGTATCAGAGTAAGGGGCAACACTGATGCAAGAAAAACTCTGTTCTATTTGCAATACACACTGCTAAGAACAAATAAAGAAATAAATTCTGATACTAAGTTACAGGTGGCCTTGTCCTTCCCCATTTTCACACCTAACAAAAGAGTCTTTATGGAAATGAAAGGTTAACAGAGCTACTGTATCTGAGGCTCCAAACTCTGCTGGTGGAAATTTGTGTGTGTGTGTTTACATTTCAACAGCCTATATACAGCTCAGAAACCCTTACTGAAGGTTCTCTCTTCTCGTTATATAATGGCATTTTTTGTGTGTGCAATTCTGTTTATGTAACTTCAAATAAATGGCATGCTTCACTGTATTTGGGGGGTTTAATTAAGAATGGCATCAAGCTATGGAGAAGGAAGGTTTCAGTAACAGAAGATATGCAAGAAGGTTTGAATATTTGCAAGGTATACTATCTGTCCTGCTGAATGACTGGGGGAGTCAACAAGTTATAGTCCAGGCTTTGCTGATTTTAGCACATTTACTTCCTCATCCTGTTCTACTGCAACCAAAACAAACATCTTAGTCTGCATTCTGGCAATGGGATACTTCACTCCGTCCTCCTCTCTAACCTCTAAGTGCTAAAGAGCATACAAGCTAGTTGGCAAGGCCACTGTTGGTCACTTTGGACCTATAGACTACCAATTCTTCTCTTCCAACCAATTCTCCTCTTCTGTTCTATAGGCAAGGGTGGCCCCCTTAACTATCAGAGTCACCCATCACTAGTTTTAGAAGGAAGTTTTGTTTTAGTATATAGAGGCATGTGTTGACTGGCACATGAGGATCTCCAAATATGTAACCTTATGGAACCAAAATGGCACAATTAATGAAGCAGAGCAGGATGGGACCAAGTTCACTCCAGAAGGTTCCACAGACCCCTCTCCAAAACCTGAACAAAAAGAATAGTCTCCAAAATGCCAAATTATGCCCATAGAATCCTTGAATGGTAGCATATTTTGCCTTTAATTTATCATCAGCACACTTTTTTTATCTCTTGTGGCCCAGATTAGAAATGGTGGCTCGGATATGTTGGGCATACGGCCTACGAAGGCCCAGGGGAGAGCAAAAATGAATCCTAGATCCTCAGAGGTTGCCCACTCCTGTGCTAGAGGGAACTTACTAACTTGCTTTTGGGAACTCCAACATTAGCAAAAATAAAAAACAATTTGGAGAAGATCCTACGGCAGTGGTTCTCAACCTGTGGGTCCCCAGATGTTTGTGGACTTCAGCTCCCAGAAGCCCCAGCCACTATGGTCAATAATCAGGGCTTCTGGGAGCTGAAGTCTAGAAACATCTGGGGACCCACAGATTGAGAACCACTGTCCTACGGGGTCAAAAAACCCACCACACAGCCCACTCAAATATTGCCCAGAGCAAAAGGAAAAAAATGAGGGGGGGCATTTTTAGTGGTTGACCACTATAGAGGATGAAAGGAATAGTCAAGAAAAGGAAATTATCTTGAAAAATTATGTACAATTACCTCTACGCTGCAACGTGTTGCTGCAGGTCCAACTTGTTTCCATTTATCAGCTACCCTCTTCAAACAGATGTGCAAAGTGGTTTCTCTCTGTGTTTCTTTCCCCACCCTTTCTTTCAGTCTCTCAGTCTCTCTCTTTTAAAGACAAATATCATTTGCACTTAAAGAGGCACAGAGATCTAGAGTTTGAAGACCACTCAAGAGGTGTTCAGAAAGTCACTGAAGGGCCTCTAACAACTGCTCAGCTCAACGCATGGATACTTAACCATTCAGAGAAGGAGGTGGTTGGCCAGGCAATACCAGCTGCGGCCCTATTCCCAGCAGGAGTATCATTTCTAGGGAAACAAATCGGGGTTGTAAATTTCATTTCCAGAGCATAGGCTTATATCATGTTGCAACCAAAGGGCCTTGCCTAGAATACAGATGTACCTTGCCACAACGCAGAGAGAAGGGCTATCTAAGGTACCCCAGAAGCCATTGCTATAAACATACGTGAACAAATGAAACTACAACTTTGAACCAGAGTACCGGTTTTGTTCTGCTGATTTCTAGGGCTAATTCAAAGTGACGGTTTTAATTTGTAAAGGTTTATGTCAAGGATGGGCAACTGACTGGGGGCCAGTGGCCAAATTTTCCTTCTCTGTGAGCTACATTCCCCATCCCTGTTACTGTTCCCAAATACATTTGTCTCATATCCTCTAACTGTCCCAGTTTGGCAAGGACAGACCCAATTAATCCTCTGTCATCCCATTTCTTTTCAGCTACTTTAAAAATGTCTCAGTTTCTCTCTTCTCCCACTTTCCCCTCTTTGTCATCAGCTTCCCTCAATTGCTGCAAACTGAGTTCAAAGTGCAAGAGTAGTGCAAGCTCCCTCAGACTACCCCTTTTTCTATCAAAAGAAGAAAAAGAAGACAAGGAAGAGGCATATCCAATTATCTTTGAAGCTTCCAGGAGTAGGGGTTCACCTTTTAAATTGGTTGCAGGGAGGCCATGCACATCAAAACACACCAGCACTGATATTCCATATAGGCTACTCAGTTGTATCTACATAACTAAGTCTATTTCCTCACTAGACTGTTATAGTGCTATTATTCCACTTTCAACATCCTATGGAATCCTGGGATTTGCAGCTTAGGGAGGGGTCTAAACTGTTACTGCAGTACTAATGCCAGTCCAAGCTTCTCCAAAATTGGAAGTGGAGTTCAAGCCCATCTGAGCCTCCTTCCAGCTAGTTTTTTTTTAAAAAAAAATTTTGTAGTCTCTGCAGCCTCCAGAGATTCTCATAAGTAGAAAAAAAATTAAAAAAAATTAAAAACAAATAAACAAACAGTGGCCTTTGGAATCACTACTAAAATTGCCTTCCCTGTCCTAGATGAAAATTGTGAGGTTTAACCACTGCATATGCCACCTTTCCTCTGTCATAGACCATTGGTAATCAGCTCAAAGTCCTCTGATGTCTTCTTGTTTAGCTGCTTGAATTGTAGTTCAATAATGATTTTTAAAATGCCTACAGTTTACTCATTATGAATTGAAAAGTCTCCAGGAGAGTCTTCATTTTATTAGTGTCTTTTGTGGGCTTTTGAGTGAAGAATATATATTTTCTTGGTTGTTGCTATAATCCAGGATTCTCCTTGCCTTTGTCAGCATTTGGTCTCAAAGAAGTAAGTCCTGTTGCACAGTTGTGGAGATGCTGCTCAATGTGCCTGTCACATCTGAGGTAAAGTGAAGTGAAGGGTGATCATGAGCAGGGCCTTCTCAGTTGTGGCACCTCACCTGTAGAATTCCATTTTTGATGGGCTTTAAAATCAGCTGAAGATTGGGCTGGCCCAAGACGTTTTGATGCATCAAAAAAAGAAGAAGAGGCTCACAATTCCTAAAGAATATCTTCCAACGTCTTCACTACACATAAAAGCCTGGACTAACAGCTGAATTTTACTTCAGAAGACTGACTCAATTGCACACAAGCATGGATAAAGCTGCTTATTGGGCACACCTAGTTTTGTCTTCCTCAGCAGCTCCCAGCCAAAACAAATGCTCCACTCTTCCTAATAGTAGAGATAGTCTTGGAATCTAAAGATGCTGCTATTTAACAGGCATTTCTTGGGACCTGATGCCTGTTAACTTGAATTGTTGTTGTTCCTTTGAACTTCCTCGATATTTGAGCTTGTTTTACATTGAGTTTTTCCACTGCTATTTCTAGCCTGATTTGAAGGGAGTTGTTGTTCTTGTTTTGCTGTTTCTTGCCTTAGCCGTCTTACCATTTGATCTTTTCACTTGTACACTCCTTTTCACACAATCTGTTCACATTGAGTTCAGTGCAGCTCTCTACCAGGTAAATAGGTATTGAACTTCAGCCTTAATTACGTCAGCTACGCCCATTATAACAGGAGGAGGAGGAGGAGGAGGAGGAGGAGGAAGAAGAAGAAGAAGAAGAAGAAGAAGAAGAAGAAGAAGAAGAAGAAGAGGAAGAGGAAGAGGAAGAGGAGGAGGAGGAGGAGGAGGAGGAGGAGGAGGAGGAGGAGGAGGAAGTAATAAACAATATATTGTTGCTTTTCCCACCACAATTGACTGCATATTTAAGGGCTCACAGATGTGACTCTTTATGCTGCTGTAGTGTTGTGGACAAAAAATGCATTCAGATCTTGCCTTTGCCCATGAATTTACTGGATCACCATGGATGAGCCACCTTTAGCTCTTGCCTTTAGCAATGTTAGTGCAACTTAATTATATTGCAGGGTTGTTGCATAGGTGACAAAGGCCATTTCTGCATGGTGTCACAGTCCCATTATGGGAATGGGATGGCAGCAGTCCATGGGCTGTACTTCTTCATAACGTCATCATGGTCCCACTGCCATCCCTTCCCCACCCATTACAATCACAGGATATTTGTTTAATGGAAAAAAATTACACCATCCTTACCTGCCGTATGGAAGGGCAGGAAGTGTGATGGAGGTGCTTCCTTCCCCAGTGCAACATGGGAAAAAAGCCCAACTGTACTGCGTGTCACTCACACTCTGTTCCGCAGGGAGCAAGGCGGCTGCAGAGGGGAGGAAGACAATGGGATCAGATAGCGTGTATCTGCAAGGTTACAAAAATTCTATATATTATTTTAGTTAGTCCTAAAATCATTTCTGATCTCCCTAAACAACATTGGCTGTCATCCTGCATTGCAGTTACAGATTTGTAACCATCTATAATTGGTCCATTCAGTTATACAGTCGGCCCTCTGCATTTGCTAGGGTTAGGAGCACAGAACACTGGCAAATGTGGGAAATCACAAATATCAAAATGTGTGTGTCTGTGTCTGTGGGAAGGAGGGCAAGGCATGGTGGGGAGAACAGGTACTCAGATTCCAAACCATATCAGGGGAAGGAGAGGAAGGGATTGGTGGGTTGGTATGGTGTCCCTATACTTCCTCTCTCTTGCCCATCCTTGGGTTGGCAGGGCATGAGAAGAGGGTTTGTATTGCTGATAAACTGGGCTGTGAGCTGTCCTCAGCTGGCTAGGCAGTAGCTGGTGGTGGAGGAGTAGGAGGAGGGCTACATAGTCTGATCAAAGCCATCAAGAGAGAAGATTTATTTGGAAAAGAAGTGCCTGAGGTTTAGGGAGGAAAGGTGGAGAAACTCACAAATAATCAAACCTGTGAAAGTCAATCCTGCAAATGTGGAGGGCTGGCTGTACTATGTATTCACAATTGTGATACTATTGCAAATGCCTCTCAAGGCCCCCCTTAAACTCCAAGGAGGTGCTCCAAGAAATAGAGGTCTGTTCTACTGGTGTCTGGGGTGCAGCAGGATAACATTTCTAGTCCTTCCTGCCAGCAAACAAGATTGAGACAATCAGAAGCAAGGCCCCTGTTGCAATTCCTCACTGCACCACAGATCATTGGCCAGAGGTGGGCTGGAAACATTGTCCTCTGATGTGCCAATCACCACCATCACTTTGAAGTGGCTGCTGACTGTTAAGGTAAGTATGTATCCGGGGGAATCAGGACAGAAGAAGATAATTAGTTATGCATTCATAACTGAATCAGTAATGTAGGATCTCAGGCATTATTGTAAAAGCCCAAACCTTGTTTCTTTAATATCCTATTGGTTCGGACAAGAATATCCTTCTGAAAATTCACACAATGGAGTGTCAGCTGTGGCTTCCACATCAGTTGAGCAGTGAATCCATACTGGGTTTTAGTGTGCATGTTGAAGGAACTGTCCAATGTGCTGAACCCTATCCCCTGAAGAGTTTGGATAACAACCTTGAAATTCAGACTGAAATCTAACATGAATTCAGTATCCCACAGCGGTGGAAGCCAACAGCCACTGCTGACACAGTGCCAAGGATACATAGAATCATACAATAGAATCATAGACCTGGAAGAGACCACAGGGGCCATCCAGTCCAATCCCCTGCTATGGAGGAACACACATCCAAGCATTCCCAACAGATGACCATCCAGCCTCTGCTTAAAAACCTCTAAAGAAGTTGACTCCACCACACTCCAAGGCAGCATATTTGCTTGATGTGCTTGGCTACATTAATCATGCTTAACAAAGGCTATTGATGGCTAACTTGTCCTGTTGCATTCATAGATCGGCTGCCTCAGATACTTCCTATCCTGTGTCTCATAAGATCCCCCTCTCCTGTTAGTCAAACTTTGGTCTCACTGTAATCAGTGGGACTAACTAGTTACTTTTTTTTTACTTTTTTTTTTTTAGGAGAGTCCAAGTCATGGTAAACCAAAGCAACATTTCAAAAATACTACAAGAGCTATAACTTTAGTATAGAATTACTTTCTGGGTATAACTGTTTCTAATTATGTCAAAAAGTTACTTTTGAGGTCATTTTTAGAGGTATTCTTGGAGGAAGTTTCAAAGTTTTGTGGCATTCTCCTACAACCTGAATGTTCTTCCCCACAAAAAGGAGTGGGAGCAGTAGCGGAAAAGTAACAAGCAGTATCTAACACTCCAGAAAGTAATGTAATAGACACAAACAGTACTTAATACAATGAATCAACTGTTTCGCTATTGTAATGAATAACTGTTAACAGGTTAATTTTTAGGGCTTTAATGTGTAACGGAATGAGTTACTTTTGAAAGTCTGTGTGTGTGTGTTCATGTGTCTTCAAGTTCCTAGTCAGCTTATGGTTACCCATGAATTTCACAGGGTTCGCTTAGGCGAAGAATACTCAGCGGTGGTTTAGCCAGCTCCTTCTTCTGAAATATAGCCTAGAACACCTAGTATTCATTGGCAGTCTCCCATCCAACTAACCAGGCCTAAGTCTGCTCAGCTTCTTAGATCAGATGGGATCTGGAGCCTTTAGGGTATTTAGACCACCTTTTAAAAGTAACTTTCTAAAACCTGTCTCTTACTTCCTATTCCTCAGGATAGTGAGAATGTCCAGCCATTACTAGTTCTCCCTTTACGTACAGTTTTATCAATGTCATTAATCTCTGAACTGTCAAAAAGACAGGATTGATTTGAAAATGCCGCTTCCTTTCTAACACCAGAAGTGTGGGAGCTAAGTGCCATCTACTGTTTCATCATAGAAACAACCATTTCATTTGTATTTGTAATAGGAAACTATTCGATCTTTGGTAAGAAAACGCTGTGAAATTCATAGGGTTGCTAATAAGGCAACAGGCAACTAGAAGGCACATAGACACACACACATACACACCAAAGATGGAATCTTTGCTTGTCTGGAAATCTCACTGGATTCAGTCGGACTTACTGCCTGAGTTTGGAAAAGCTCCTTTTTTGGACTACAGCTTCCAGAGTCACTCAGCATGGCTATGATTTCACTGAAAGGCAGATTTCGGTGGAAATCATATGTGGCTTTTCTCAAATTAAATGGATGTTACAATTTGTAGAACGTATTAAAATGTAGGCACATACACACACTTATAACTGATACTGGGGTGCAACGAAAGTGGAAGACTAACTGTATATTTGGTCCATTTATATTTAGTATTTTATTAAAATATGGATGTGGCAGTTAAGAGTGCAAGAATATCTGGAGGGTCACAGGAAGGATTTGAACTCTGATCCTCCATAGTCCTGGTCCAACATTCAGACAAATGTATACCATTGGCTCTGCCCTGTCTTGTACCCTACATTTCCCGCAATGAGCTTAAGGCAGCATATAAGTCCCTCTTCCTTCCCACTTTATCCTCAGAACAGCCTTGTAAGGTAGGTCAGGCTGAGAGAAAGTGACTAACCCAAGAACGGATGCTGAGTTTCTTGAGCCAAGCCTTGTTCAGGAGTTACTTGCACAATTGAAGTCAACATGCTCTTCTCCACCATTGCTTTCCTCACATGGAAAGCGACAGATCTGTAGAGAAATTCCTGTCCATGGGGAGACTAAGATTCTTGCTTCTGTGGCTCAATTTCCCCCTGTACTGTGAGTTTACTTCGTAGACCTAAGGGTGCAACTCCCTGAGTCTCAGTTCCACCTTTAAGTATATGGGGAGTATAATACTGAAGGACCTTGCAAGAAAGTTGCAAGGATTAGAGTTAGAAAATGCATATGACATACATGAAACATGTGTGAAGTGGGTTTTTTCTTCCCAAATGGCAACAGAGATCATTTACACATGGTGTAAATGAGGAGGAAGAGTCAAAACAAACCGAATGTGCCTCATGGGCTTTACAAGGTCAGGAAATCCCCAACAGAGGAAAGCAAATATGTCTATGCATTTGGATATTTGGACAAGATAACTCCTAAACTCAGTGAGATATAGGGTGGCTATATTGCCCTTCCCCAAAAGGAAATGCATCATAGAAAAAGAGAACACTGGGGCCATTTCCGCACAAGACTGTTATAGCGCTATGATTCCACTTTCAACATCCTACAGAATCCTCGGGTTTGCAGTTTCAGGAGGGGCCAGCTGGCCCTTCCCAAAACTGCAAACCCCAGGATTCCATAGGATATTGAAAGTGGAATCATAGTGCTATAACAGTCTTGTACGAAAATGGTCTGGTTTCTATAAAAACAAGCAGATGCCAGTACACACAATCTATATCTATATGGCTATGTATGTGCATATTCATACAGATGCACACAAATGCAAATCTGAAAATTGTTATTATAACCGTGACATAAAGGCTGTGTGGCAAAAGGATAAAAACAGCCGCAGGTGGTGTGACATTTGGCAGCAGAGAGGCGACAGCAGTGGTAGCCCCCTCCATGTGGAGAGAAAACTACCCTCGCAGTTATGGAGTTTCTTGAAACCCGGCAAGACACCTTTCTCTAGAGCTGCAGCTGACCCTCTCTGCTGTTTCTCCATCACCACCACACATCACTCCATCTGCTGGTGTAGTAGACCACTGTTGTTACTATTGTTGTGTGTCTTCAAGTCATTTCTGACTTCTAGCTGTTACTTCTAGCATCCCATATCAGAACGCACAATTAAAATGTAAAAATGGTGAATTAGTTAACTCAAATTGAAATCATTGCAAGAGGGGGATAACTTTAGGACATTTCCACCCTTGTTTACCAGGTCACTACAAAAGAGACTAGTCAGAAAACTTATAGAGCAATTTAAATATGTTTTATTGGGGGAAATATACACACACACACAAATAGACATGCACAAACAATCACACAAGGCTAATGGAAAAGGAAGGGAGGAAAAATGATAGAAGGAACAGAAAAAAGGGATTTGGGGGGATATTTGCCATCCAGGGAGAAGTAGAGAAATGGTGATGTAGTTTGGGCTACTGCTCATGAGGCAAACCAAGGAGGTCCCCTGAAATTGAAGTGCTGTGTCAAAGACCCAAAATCAGGGTCCCTTTATACTCCGAAATGTGCCCTGGAGGTGTGACTTTAACAAAGGATTTCCAGGGTGAACAAAAGAGACAGGATGGATTAATGGTTCTAATGTGCAGTGATGATTTTTAACACGTGGATGGCAAAAGATTTTGATGGCAGTATGATCAGAGATCAGAAAAAGGATCATAGGTGTGAGGACTATAGGTGTGAGAACAGTTGGGGAGCAGGTGAGGAAGTGGGGGAAATGCAGCACAGAATAGATAGAGAGGTAGTACAGGAATACCTGGCCACACTGGATGAATTCAAGTCTCCAGGGCCAGATGAATTGCATCCTAGGATTTTAAAAGAACTAGCAGAGGTCATTGCGGAACCTCTTGCTATAATCTTTGAAAACTCTTGGCGGACAGGAGAAGTTCCAACAGACTGGAGGAGGGCAAATGTTGTCCCCATCTTCAAGAAGGGAAAAAAGAGGACCCAAATAACTATCGCCCAGTCAGCCTGACATCAGTACCTGGAAAGATCCTGGAGCGGATCATCAAACAGTCAGTTTCTAAATACTTAGAAAACAATGCCGTAATTACGAAAAGTCAACATGGATTTCTCAAAAATAGGTCATGCCAGACTAATCTTATCTCTTTTTATGATAGAGTTACTTGCTTGATAGATGAAGAGAATGCTGTGGATATAGTATATCTTGATTTCAGTAAGGCCTTTGACAAAGTTCCCCATGCCATTCTTGCAAAGAAGCTAGTAAGATGTGGACTGGACAGGGCTACTGTCAGGTGGATTTGTAACTGGTTGACTGACCGTACCCAAAGGGTGGTCACCAATGGCAGATTCTCATCCTGGAGAGAAGTGACTAGCGGGGTGCCACAGGGTTCTGTCCTGGGCCCGGTGCTGTTCAATATCTTCATTAATGACTTGGATGAAGGAATAGAGGGCATGCTGATCAAATTTGCAGATGACACCAAATTGGGAGGGGTTGCTAATACACCTGATGATAGGATCAAAATTCAAAAGGACCTGGACAGATTGGAGAGCTGGGCCAAGGCTAACAAAATGAATTTCAACAGAGAGAAATGTAAGGTCCTACACTTAGGCAGAAAAAATGGTATGCAGAAATAGAGGATGGGGGACACGTGGCTGGCTAACAGTACGTGTGAAAGGGATCTAGGAGTCTTAGTAGACTACAAACTGAACATGAGTCGGCAGTGTGATGCAGCAGCCAAGAAAGCCAACGCAATTCTCGGCTGCATCAATAGGAGTATGGTGTCTAGATCGAGGGAGGTATTGGTGCCACTTTATTCTGCATTGGTTAGACCTCATCTTGAATATTGTGTCCAGTTCTGGGCACCCCAATTCAAGAAGGATATGGATAAGCTGGAGCAGGTCCAGAGGAGGGCAACCAAAATGGTGAGAGGCCTGGAAGCCATGCCCTATGAGGACAGACTTAGAGAGCTGGGTATGTTTAGTCTGCAGAAGAGAAGGTTGAGAGGGGACATGATAGCCATGTTTAAATATTTGAAGGGATGTCATGTCGAGGAGGGAGTGGGCTTGTTTTCTCCTGCTCTTGAGACCAGGACAAGGAGCAATGGATGCAAGCTGCAGGAGGGGAGATTCCGCCTGAACCTCAGGAGGAATTTCCTGACAGTCAGGGCTGTCCGGCAGTGGAATGTGCTGCCTCAGAGTGTATTGGAGTCTCCTTCGTTGGAGGTTTTTAAGCAGAGGCTGGATGGCCACTTGTCGGGAGTGCTTTGAGGGTTTTCCTGCATGGCAGGGGGTTGGACTGGATGGCCCTTGTGGTCTCTTCCAACTCTACATTTCAATGATTCTATGATTCTATGAAAATTTCAGAGGACGATGCAATTATAGATTTGTTTGAAATCTTCCTGTTTTCCTGAACCAGAGTGATCAAACAAGCAAAAGCTCTTTGTTTGAATTTTCCAGCAAATGCATGTCAGCTTAAATTGATAGCCAGTTTTATGGCTTTGTCCTCCATAGGATATGCAGACCACAGGGGTTTTTGCTGTTCTCAGAGGTGCCTTTTGTTCTCCTTGCGAGACCCATTCTTAGCCATGCTCGGGGCACCTCTGACCTGTTTTTCCAGTCAGTTCGTCTTCCACATGGCCTTATCCAGTCATTGTACATGATTTCTGTTTTGTGTCAATTAAACATATCCGCCAATTAATATATCTTGCCAATTATCAGAGCAGTGGAGTTATATGGTCACCCTAAAGCATGTCTATCATGGGGTTTTCTGGGCAAGATATGTTCATGAGGACTTTGCTTATGCCTTCCTCTGAGGCTGAGAGTGGGTTTTCCATGGCTGAACAGGGATTCAAACCCTGGTCTCCAGAATCATAGGCCAACAGTCAAACCACTCTGGTTCTTAATAGACTATTGCCTCAAAGTAAGTCTCCCACAGGATTGCGACCTTTAATTGTAATAGGAATCCAAGATTTCTCACATAATGAGGAAAAACAGCGAAATTTGTCTTATTTAGTTTACTTTGTTGTTGCTGTGTTTCTTCAAGTTGACTCTAGCTTATGTCAAGATTTCCTCAGAAGAGGTTTGTTGTTGCCTTCTTCCGGGGCTGAAAAGGTATGACTTTCCCAAAAAGACTCAGTGGGTTTCCGTGGCTGGGTGAGACTTTGGACCTTGGACTCCTGGATTCCTAGTCCAAGACTCAAACTACAATACTACACCATGCAGGCTCACAGTATGCTGCCCACGTGCTAACTTTAGATAGGTCACTTCAAGGCTGCTTCCTGCAGTTCTTCAAGCCGATCATGTGGCAGAAAAGTTGGTTAAATAGAAGAGTGGCCTCCTTAGAACAGGATATGTCACACACCCCCAGTGGGAAATTCATTGCCATCCTTGTTTATCTTCTGATTAAATATTCCCCGCAGTAGAACTGCCCTGTAATTAGTTGCACTCTTATTTATTTACTGATATTTTCCCTTTCTAAAGTGGCTTGGAAGCCACTTGGGGATTTCAACAGCAATTAAAACCAATTATAAAATACAATAAAATTGCCAAACAGAAAGGATAATATAGGAAAAGACAGCCACAGCAGCTGTAAAAAAAACGAAAACAAAAAAACCAACTTGGTTCAGTGAGGTCTTTTTGCCATATGACCCAATACTGTCAGAGCGCTTCCTCTGTTAATCTTCTGAGGCAGAGAAGTTAACAATTCTGGTATGTTATCCTACCCTACCACCCCTCCTACAAGATAGGCAATTTTCGTAAATTAAACTTATTAATGACTGAAGAATACAACTTGGGTCATGCTGACCAAAGAGTGTATTCAGCGTTACACTGGCTGGAGATGAGTTTGGGGTCATGAAAACTCAGATAGGATTATGCGGAAAATCCTGATGCTGATGTGTTTGTGCTAATCCCTTTACCTCTTCAGGCTCTTGGCATTTTCAAATACAGTGAAAGATGAACTGTCCAGATAGGTGAGGAATCAGAGACCATCCCTTGATCTGACCATATGGAAATCTTCCCTATGCACCCTTCCTGACTGAGTATTAAGAGATTGTCATGAATCCCATCAATGTTTTGTCACTCTGGAATTAAAGCAACCAGCCCATTCTGGACCCCTTTGTCAATTCTATGGGAAAGCCATCACAGCTTTGTCAATGCACCCCTTCAGAGTGTGAAATGAGATATAAAAACCCTAGCTTCAACTCCAGCCAATTGTAGTACGTAGCCCATGACCCAGACTACTGGTCTTCTGTGCTCCACTCAGATGCTGTCTGAGCCCCTCCACTGTGACCCCTTTCTTCAAGACTGGTAACTATCACCCTTTCCACCCCCAATCTCTCTCTATCAAGCCTTTCTTGCCTTACTTTCTGATAGCCTTGTATGATTCTTAAAAGTGTCTGACATGTTTGTCAATTCAAATAAAATACTTTGTTAAAATAACTTTGTTTAACCTCTCAACAGTTAGTACTGGAATACATAGGTGAAAACGTCCTGCTGATACCTTCCTCTCACAAGCCTACTTTGAGCCATAATTTCCCCAAATTCTAAGGAGATGCTGGCATCGCAGATAGACCCCAATATCCCTCACCTCTAAGGGCAACAGGTGTGGCCACTAAAGAGGATCTTTCTCGTGGAAATATCATGCACTCTATCATTACTGGACTATAGATAAGGGCCTCTCCATCAACATGGGCAGCTTGGTCTGGTGGGAGGAAGAAGTAGTCACCAAGCAGCTTCTGAAGGCTCAACCTCCTCTAGTACCTTTGTAGGTCAAATACTCCTTGGCCTTCTTCACATGCCAGGAGGCAACTCCCCAAAAAGACAATTTGGAAACAGAAATTGACCAGGTAGTTGTTTCTAAAAACAGACTGTTGGGGGCCTTAAATAGGCCTAGGGTAGATATAGGCCCTTTCCACACCAGGCTATTAAAACGGTGCAGAGCAACCTCCAACAGAGGTCTTCTGCACCATGGAGTGGACTACTTTTCGTAATTCCGCACCTGAGTCTGGTTCGGAGCGACCGGAACTGGTCACGCAGCGTGCTTTTTAAAAACCTCTTTTAAGAGGTTTTTAAAAAGCGTGGAGCGCGCGACTCCGTGTCACTCCATCGCCGTGCTCCGGTTCAGATTTGCAGGCGTGCACTAGTGTGTGCCTGCAGATCTGCCGGGGGTGGGCTTTAGGCTGGCGAGCTTCTCAGTTTGGTGGAGAGCCTCCACCAACCAGAAGCCGCCATTTTGGACACCGGAGCAGTGTGGAGCGACAAGCTCTCACTGCTCCTCATCCCGACAGACTCAAGAAGAAATTCAGTGAGTCCCGTTTTCACGCGGTTCCTTCCCCACGTGCAGAAAGGGCCATAATAGGTTTGAGATGGCAAATTTCTGAGGGTGGCTGCCAACGTTTCAAAAATGAAAACTGGGAAACGTGACTGAGCAATATCTGCGTGTGCTCAAGATGACAAAAGTTGTGAAAGAGGAAGAACTGACACACTAGGAGAGGCTGCAGCAGTTTGTTTTTGTCTGAGTCTACAGGAAAGGGCAAGACTCCTTCCCTCTCCCCACCCCAACCCTGCTGAATTAATTGAGTGAAACCTACTTTTATACTTTGAACTCAGTTTGCAAGCAACTGAAGTAAGCTGAGAACAAAGGGGGAAAGAGGGAGGAGGAGAGAAAAACTGGGACATTTTAAAAGCAGTAGAAAATGTGGGCTAGCAGGACTGTCCCTGCCAAAGAGGGAGAGTTGAAGAGTATGGCCATTTCCACACTACACTGTAGCCATTTCCACACTAGACTGTTATAGCGCTATTATTCCACTTTCAACATCCTATGGAATCCTGGGGTTTAAGCTTTAGGGAGAATTATCAGCCAGTGAGCTCTTTGGCCTCAGTAAACTACAAACCTCAGAATTCCACAGGATGTTGAAAGTGGAATAATAGCACTATAATAGAGTGGGGCAGAAATGGACAATGTTAAATGGTCTACAGTCTACTGAAAGTGGATAAGGGTGACCTATCTCAACCATCCTCAGAGGGTTTCCCTGCTCTTCGCTGGCTACACATGCCATGATCAGACCAGGATCAATACATAATAAAGATAGTCTTGAGACAGGAATATCGTGTCATACCAGTTAACTCCTGGGGTATATGACAGGACACAAAGAGTGATATGCTGGAGCAAGACCCCAATCAGAAGCAAATTTTCCCTTTCCTTAGAACAATTATGTTTCATCATTATGAATTGCTCCTGAAATCTGTTTTGGTTCCCAAATGTGTATGTTTTGATGTTAAACAGGAAAAGAGAGAGGAGGCTACAAGCTATTTAAAGGAGCACTGATGCTCCTGGAGGCGTCCAGGACAGAAAATTCACCTTTTTATTTTTTATTTTGACCAGAGAGTCTAGAGTGGTCAAAGACCAGAAGAACAATCTTTAGGGACACATTTGGCTCCAGGGTGACACTTTACCCACCTGTCGCTTAAAGGGAAAGGTGCAGCGAGCCCCTCCCGAAACTGCAAACCCCAGGATTCCATAGGATGTTGCAAGTGGAATAAGAGCGCTATAACAGTCTAGTGCAGAAACGGCCCTGGTCCTGATAAAAATGTTTCTCCTCTGAAGCTGATATTTGATACTGATGGGACATGTCATTGGGAAACAACTCTGGGGGAAGTTCCCCATGTGGCCCCTGTGATTCTAAATTAGCTCAACAATCAGGAGAGGCTGAAAACCACACTCAAAGCCTTTGATTGAAAGCCAGGTCTGGCCTGCATCCCCCATTGTCTTGTCCTGTTGTTCCTCTCAGGTTTGCCCCATCACAACAATTGCTCAAGGCTTCTGGCTTCTTTTGGCTGAACTTGGAAAATCTTTACTAAATTAAGCACTTCAAAATCCATTACCAAGAAGTTAGAGGGCTTCAGTGATTGTAAATAAATATCTATCTATCTATCTATCTATCTATCTATCTATCTATCTATCTGCATTGGTAGCCTACAGCAGCTGGTATTCATTGGCAGCCTTCCATCTGAGTACTAACCATGGCTGACCCTGCCTAGCTTACAAGATGAGATGGGATCTGTGCCTTTTCAGTAGCCAGGAACTAATGTAGAATCATAAAATCATAGACTCATAGAGGTGGAAGAAACCAGAAGGTCCATCGTCCAAAGGTCCAATCCCCTGCCATGCAGGAATACATAGCAATAGCATTTATTTCTATACCGCTTATCAACTGAGTGTTATCTAAGCGGTTTACAATGTATTTTTTTTAGCTAATTGCCCCCAACAAGCTGGGTACTCATTTTACCCACCTGCGAAAGGATGGAAGACTGAGTCAACCTTGGAGCCTGGCAGGATCGAACTCACAACCTTGTAGTTGCAGTACTGGCATTTAACCACTGCGCCACGAGGGCTCCTATATCATCAAAGCATTCCCAACTGATGGCCACCTATCCTCTTCTTACAAACCTCAAAAAAAGGAGATTTCATCACACTCCAAGGCAGTCCACTGCCGAACTGTTCTTACCATCAGGAAGTTCCATGTTTGGATGGAATCTCTTTTCCTGAAGTTTGAAGACATTGCTCTGTCTTCTAGTCTCTAGAGCAGCAGGAAACAAGCTTGCTTTATCTTCCCAGGACCCATATATAGTCTGCAAGCCACTCTTACACCATCCCTATTTTAGAGTAAGGGTATTTTGGACCTTCAGATGAGCCTTATCAGGGATGCAGGGAGTTCACCATTAAAACATTTAATTATAGACATGGAAGGTTGCTGGAAACAACATCTGTTCCTGTCACTATCCTTTGCTAGCCCCTTCCCCAACTTCTGCTCTTTGTACTGGTCTGTCTTTAATCTGGCTGTGCCTGAATTGCCTGATCTTTGCTTGAACCCTGCAAACTTAGACTTTGAATGATTTAGACCTTGCCCCTAGGAAACTGTGGTTGCTATGCACCTTCAAGTCATTTCTGACTTATGGGAGCCCTCTCCTAGGATTCTGTTGGTAAGATTTATTCAGAGGAGGCTAGCCATTCCTTTCTTCTTGGGATGAGAAAGTATGACTTCCCCAAGGTCATTCAGAGAGCTCCCCAGATGAGCAAGGACTCAGACTTTGGTCTCCTAGAGTCCCATCCAACATTCAAACCACTACATCATGCTGGGTCTCCCCTGGAGTATGCCCTGCCTGAAACATGATACCTAATGAATTTCATGACTTGGTGAGAATTGGAACCTGGATTTCCCAAGTCACAGTACAACACTCTAACCATGATACCACATTGGCCATCATTTGTCCCTGCCCAGATGCCGCATTACAAAGATGCAGCAGGAGGTAAAGGACAAGCCTGTACCCCTTGGGGAGAGGTCGAGCCCTGGCAACCACAATGCACTTGCAGAAAAGGGTTAAGATAGGACCTTCCTATCAGCTACAATAGAGCGCAGTTTTTTGGGGAGTGGGGGAGGTCATGTGGAGAGTGGGTATTAAAAATAGGAGATGTCTGCCTACAATCTGACGATGGGTGTCCACTCTATCAGTGGCAGTATCCATGAGGAAGTTGTGGGGGTGGTCTAGGAAGCCAACATTTTAAATTCACACAGTACCCTGGAGCAGCCTTACGTATCATTGCTTCGGGTCAATCTGGGCATTTAAAATGGTGCCCCTTCAGAGTGCCATTTGGGGTAATTTCAATGGACAGCTGCCTAGTTACTAAATAAACCTTTTCTGCAGCCTTTAAATAAAGTTCTGGTTTATGGGCCTTTTCACACTATATAATTATAGCACCATGATTCCACTTTAACTGCTTTAGCTACATTTTATGGAATACTGGGAATCATAGTTTGGTGAGGCACTAGAGCTCCCTGGCTGAGACGGCTAAACACTCTCTCCCCAAACAGCATATCCCAGGATTCTATCAGATGGAACCACAGCAATTAAAGTGGAATCATAGTGCTATAATTGTCTAATATGAATGAGCCCTATGCATCAGCAAAGAAGCTGCGAGGTAGGAAGAGATCAAAGACCATTCCACCTTGAAGCCCTCTTTGCTTCCACATCAGTCCCTTGTGGGTGCAAAGTGGGTGTTGCCATGTTTCAATTTAATATGCTGCAAAGTGCTGCAGCAATTATTAATATATGAAAATAATATAAATACCAAACGCATTCCACAGCGTTAATGTCATACCAGGGCACAAAACAGGTGTCAATTAAACTGCTTTATTGGCAACAGGACAACACTGCATAATTACAGATATGATTTGGAAAGTGCAACCGGCAATGTGTGTTTTCGATTGCCAGCACAATACAATTATTACAGCTCTTTTTAGACGTACAAATATAAAGGGCTTCTTTCTATGCCAGATGGTTTCCCTGCAACAACTCCGTTAGGAATATATAATTGTACTTCTCCAAAACTTTTAAAAAGAAGAATGAGGTAGAGTTTCCTTTCCTTTACCCAACCATTTCTCTCTCAACCATCTGTTTCTTTATGATTTTTATCGGTTTCTCTCTTCGTAAAAATACCCTGTTAACTTAAACATTTATAAAAGCAGGGACCCTTCTAAAGAGCCATATTTCTCAATATGCATTTTCTTCTTCATTCTGATATCAAGGATGTCTGGAGTGCCTCAGCAGTACATCTGCAAAGTGGATGAATTAAAAGAACCACTTCTGAAACTTTTTGGATTAGTGCCTGTGAGACTCTGTTGTTTTGTCCCTGGTGCAGCAGAAAGAAGGGCTGTAAAGCACACCCAGCTTTGCCAACCAAGCTCCCTCCAGATGTGTGATATTACAACTCCTATCATCCTCAGTCAGCATGAAGGTGCCCTTGCTAAATGGAGATGATGGGATTGTAAAGCACACTCTGGCAGCCTGATTCCCCCCAAAAAACCTTGCAGATGTTATACTTTGTAAATTATCCTTAACTAAGTAGCTGATATAGAATACTGCCCAATATCTAGAGATCCAAGTATGCTTGGCTTCACTTAGCCAAAAAAACCCCACTGACATAGGGGCCACCAGACACCACTGTTTAGAGTCTTCCTTGGCCTGTGGCTACCAGCTGATCCAAGTCACATGGATGGTGCTCAAGAGATGCGGTTCCCCATAACGCCCTCTGGCTTCTCAGCAATAACCAACTGCCAAAATAAAAAACGACCAGCATCTCTGTCAGAAAATAATTTTGCTATAATGTGTTTTTGGGGATACTAAACTGGGGAACAAAATCCCTGGGCCATAGGTCTAATCTGGATCACTGGGTCCCCAAATCCAGTCTGCAGAGGTTTCCTAAGTCATTCTCCCACCCACAGGAGGGAGGTGGGGCAAAAGGATGTGGGGCAAAACTGGAAAGGTGACTTTCTTATCTGTTTACCTTTACCATGGAGAGAAGTTGAGAGAGGTGTGACATGCAGTCAACTAGAGTTTTGAGAGTATTTGGCCCTCTACCTCAAAACAATTTCATACCCTAAATGAAAATATGGTTAGAACTAGCTATGCAAAATGGCATAAGCCTCTGGCTCATACACGTCTCCTCTTGTCTGGTGTTTGGAAGCACTTCTACCTTTCAAAGTAGCCCAGTTTCCTGATTATGCCTCACACTAAGGGAGCTCTAAGCTGGTTTGAACAATCAAGGATCAAAACATGGTTTGTGAGTGTGGTTTCTTTACTAACACTAATTTCAACTAATCAGATTCTCCATGCATAGGCATAACAGGATCAGTTCAGAAACAGATATCTCAAAAAAGAGTTTGGAAGTTATTTTTCAAGTACGTTTCCCAGAATCCCCTAACCAGCAGGGCTAGCTCTGATCAGAAACTTCTACCTATGCTTTTAAACTAAGCAGAGTTTAGAAGCTCTGCTTCTGCTCTTCTCCTCATTAGCTACACCAGAAGAAAATATGGGAGATATGTGTTAAACCATAGTTTAACATAGTTGCAGAACTCATATTTTGCATTTTAAAGTGGAATGGACAATTTTGGCAGGTCTGACTGCCATCTTTCTCTTTCCAAGGGCTACATGGAACATCAAAAATGCAAAAAGGGGAGAGTAGGAGGAAAGGCAAGGAGAGAGAGAAGAGGAAACTGGAAATGGTTTCAAGGTAATGATTGGTTTAGAAAAATTTGCTAGATAGACCTGCAGCCTATTTCATACCCTCTAATTGTCCACATTTGAGAAGTGCAATGTTAGTTATTCCTCTACAGTCCTACTTTCTCAGCTGCTTTAAAGATGTCTTGGTTTCCCCTTCCTCTTCCTGACTTCCCACTTTGCCCTTGCTTACTTCAATTGCTGCAAACTGAGTTAAAAGGGGAAATATAGTTTTGCACAAAATTCAGCAGATGAGAGAAAAAGAGAGCAAAAAAGGGGCAAGTCTTGTCTTGGTTAGTGGGTTCATTTTTTTAAAAAAAATTTTTTTACAGCCTTTTATAAACTCAGTACATAACCCAGTACATACGTTGCTGCATTTCTTGACTTCAAAATATTAGGCATTTTCTGCAGGAGGCTGGTGTCCCAGTTATGCCCTTTCTGCAATACACCTTTTCACAGAGCTAGGGTGCGGGAATCATGCGAGCAGCCTCCAGCGAGAGGTTCTCATGTCCTGGTTCCTTCAGCTCCACAGCTGTTGCCCGCTAGCGCAAGAGCCCCGCCTCTTCCTTCCGCAGTGCAGCCTGGGACTTTCCCAGGCTGCGCTAGGGCAGGAAGCATGAGCACCGCAGCTCTGGAGCTCCGCATGCACAGCAAGTGTGCGTGTGGCCCCAGAGCGATGCGAGATCGTGCACCATTTTCAGCTCAAAGCCGAAAATGAAAAAGCGCGCGAGCGACGCCTGCCAGACCCTGGAGTGTCACGCGATTGTGAGTGCATTGTGTGGACCGCTCCTCACATTCATGCGATGCTCGAGGGGCCCTTTCGCATGGCAAATGCCGTGCGAAAAAGGCCTTAGAGATGGGAGAAGTACAGGACCTGGATAATGGTTCTGCATGATGTCGTCCATGTTCCATCATTCTTCCCATCAAGGACCAGCAATTGTGCCACCCTCCCACTGCCCTCCAGCACTTACCTGAGCTGCAGAGGGTCAGGAAGTGCAGTGGCCATGCTTCCTGCCCCAGCACAGCCTGGGAAAGTGCTCAACTGCCCTGCAGAAGGAATAGACATGGCCATTGTGTCTGCTCCATTCTAGCAGACAGCTGTGCAGAGGGGACCTCTCCGGTCACACTCCCCTTCCGGGACAAGCTCTACCAGAATCCCCATGAGATGCAGCTGGGATCCAGTAAACTGTGGAGAGGACCTTAGTTTTATGCGTTTTTCCTCTTTTAACACTTTCTACCCTTTTGTTGCCTGGCTTTTCTGATGACACTTAGATGTTGCTTGGCTCAGCTTTCATCTGACAAATGTTCATCTGACAAATGTTGGAGGGTATGCTATTTAAATTGTGAATACCTCCTCCTGAAGGCTTTCAGGAGAAGCAATTATGCTTTTCTACCAGAAAAAGTTGATTCTGGGGAAATCTAGGGGTGCAAAAATAGACTTGAGAATTCCCATCAGCCCTAGGGCCACGGTTTGCCCATCCTTCCTTTAAAGAGTCCCAGATTCAATCCCAGACATCTCCAGCTAAGACTGAGAAAGACCCTGTCTGAAACTCAGGCAAGTTGCTGGCATCTACCATAGATCATGAGTTGGTATTGTTCTTGGTCTAACTGGCAGGTGCCTGGATGATTTCCAGCAGATCTGGAGGACTTTTTAACTCAACAATAGCTGCAATAGGATTACTTTCCCTTCACCCCACCTAACTCCAATTTAGACCAATGTTAATCAATGGACTGGTGCCAGTCCCTGGAGAGTATCCAGGAAAGAAAGAAAGAATCAGTGGACACAAATACGGTACCATTCCATGGCAAAAATGCCACATCAGATAACTTGAGGTGCACTGCCCTAGACTATCATGATGAAATCAAGAAAATATGGGATAATCATGTCTGGATTTATGCGTGAAAGCACTGTGAATTCTGTGCAGTCCTAATATTTGAAATGAGACTTCTCTAATTCTTTATTCTTCTGCACTGAGCTCTGGTTGATGAATCCCGGAGTCTTGGTAAAAAAAACAAAATAGATCCTGTCAATCTGAATTCTGTGTAACCCTGGAGCCACTTCTGAGCTAAATGGACCAATGGTTAGACACTGTGTAAGCCAGCTACCTCCCATGATACATTCAAATGGAACATCTGTAAGTGACTATTTTACTAGGAAAAATGTTGATGTACTGAATCAGCTGCCATTGGACTGGAGGGCAGCATTGTCAGCAGCCTTCAGCCCATGGAGGCCTCTTGCTTTATCTTCAGTCCCTGCCCCGATAGATAAAATGGAGATGGTGGCCCATGTGGTTCTTGCCCCTGGGCCACCAGCCAATAAACTATGTGCATGGTTCTATGACTTTTCAGATCTCTCAGAGATCTCATGCCTACAGCCGCCCTCAAGCATTACCTTCAGATGTTCTTTCCTCCTGCTTTGTTTGGATGTAAACCTGAAAAATACTGAAGAAGAAAGCAGGGAGAAAGGATAAGCAGCCACACTGGGATTGATCATGATTGTTTTAAAGTCCCACCACTTGCAAGTGGCACACACACGTGAGGGGGCTGAATCACATTTGATCAACCCAATTAAACATTAAATAATTGCAGCCAATTATGCAAATATCATACAACAATATTAATTTGTTGATTTCTTCTTTGAACAACCCCAAACATTCCTAATGTTAGCCTATCTTACGTGTTAAACGACCAATTAGCACAACCATAACTAAGCGATGAAGAATGGATAATTGCCTAGTTATGATGTACCATCCCCTTGCTATGTTAATCCACCACAATTAAACAAATAGTGCACAGGGGAAGAAAAGATGCACAGATGTTCTTTTACAATCCATTATTAGCTTAGGGAATTGTGCAGTTTCTGCCTAAGCAGGAATGGGGTGGGAAAGTGGGGGAGAGGGAGACAATAGAACCTAATATCTCAAATTGTGTTGGTGTCATTTATTGAGAAACAGATTTATTGCAAGAATTAGTATCTGGGAAACCCAACATGTTTCAAGCTAGCCTGTACAGCTCTTCAGCAGGAGTGTCACCAGGCAAGAGTCATAGATCAGTGGCAAAGTACATGGTTTTGCATATAGAAAGGTCCAAATTTCAATCTCCCAGCACTGTTGGTTAAAAGGACAGCAAGTAGCAGGTCTGGGGAAGGCTTTTACTTGAGACCATGCAATCAGAGAAGACAGTACTGTTCTTGATGGACTACCTCAAGGATGGGAAATTCTTCATCCATCAGACATTTTAGACATAGTTCTCATATGTAAAATTGAAGGCTTTCACAGTCAGAATCCATAGGAATCCATCATCAGATCCTCTGAAGATGCCAGCCACAGATGCAGGTGAAACATCAGGAGAAATTACCAATAGAACATGGCCTCAAAGACCAGAAAACGCACAGCTACCTACAGTTCCCATAATCTCTGACCATTGGTCATTCTAACTGGGGCTTCTGGGGGTTAAAAACCCAAACCAAAGTCCAAATATTCTCCAGGAAGCAGCCTTCCTTTAGCTGGAGAGCCCTCCAGATGTTTTGAATTACCACTACCATAATTTCTTACTATTGGTCACACCAGCTAGGGTAGATGGGAATTCTAGTGCAAAAAATCTAGAGGTTAGAGAAAACTAGTTAAGTTAGATTGCTATATTCAACATTTGTGTATCAGCCACTCTTCAGGTCCTTGTGCTGGGGTTGATGTGACCTTCAGATGAGAGGAGTGAGCCTCCTTAAAGAGCAAAGATTCTCAAGATTTTTTCCCAATGGGGCACTGCTTTGACCTGAGCTGGTGAGAGTACCCTTCACCCAACCCATGGAGCCACTGAAGATACCAGAAGGGCACTGCCACTTCTTGAGATTTCTCTGGCAGCAGTCTCACATTAAATTTTGGCATGCAGGAGTTGATCACGACATCCACCATAGATATACTAGTGGAATGCTGAACCCCCAAAAGAGCACATGGTCCCCATGTTACAATGGCTTCAGTGGCTGTGGGTCCACTTCCAGCCACACTTCAAGGTGCTGGTGATGACTTATAAAGCCCAGATAACTTGGGACCAGTTTATTTGAAAGACCACATTCCTCATGAAAGTGGAAAAAATGGGAATACCTTTCCCCTACACTCCTGAGTTATTGAGCAAGGTAATGAATGTGTGCACATGCCTTCCCTCCTCTCACTCCCCCGTCCCATCCTCTTGTCCTCCACCTACCTGTGCAAGTGCAAGGGAACGCATGTATGTTCCTTTCCTCCTTCCACTCCCCCATCCGATCCCCTTGGCTCCTGTCCACTCACCCCAAGCATGAGGGAACACATGTGTGCCTTCCCTCCTCCAACTCCCCCCATCCCATTCCCTTGTCTCATGCCACCCTGCCCTGGCGAGCTAGCAAGTGAGTGAATGAATGCACATGTGCATCTTCCCTCCTCCTGCTCCCCTGCTAGCCATGTGTGTAAGTGTGCAGGGGAAGCAGAAGTGGCCACAAATAATCTGTGAATAATCAAATTTGCAAAGGTCAAACTTGCAAATGTGGAGGGACAACTGTATTCTTGGTATTTGCCCTGTCCCACAATTGTGAACTCTAAGGTTACATGGTCCTTTCCCTCTAAGTACCACCTAGTTTGATTTCAGTGACTAACTCCTCTTATTGGTTAGGATCAAGTTCAAGATTGCCAATCCCCTTATTTCTTTATCTACTTTTTGAAACAGGAAATTATCTGCAAGGTACATCAAGTTTTTAAACAAAATTGGGATTGCTTTACTGTCATATTCCTGCATAGCCCTAAGGATCCCTTCCAACTCTTTGATTCTGATTCTATAATAAATAAAGGATTCTTGTGAATCTATTCCTCAGAAACAAGTTGATAATTTTAAAAATAACCTAACTTATTTTTACATGCCTTACTGGTAAACTGCCATCACCATATCCTAAAATATTTCTTCCTTTGCTATTTTGACAAAGCTTTTGATAGCCAGGTCAAATAAGTAGATGTAATTGAGCAAATATATTTTATTAAATAATGTGAAAATTTGTAAGCTGACAAAGACATCTTTATATAAGCTTGCAGTTACAGCTTTATATCCTTTTTACTTTAAATTTCAACAGATCACCTCAGATACACTGCTGCTCTTAATCATCACTGACTCTACCCTCTGCTCCAGAGACGAACAACTGCAGAAAGCAAAAAGGCTGTATTAGAGGGATGCAGCCCCCAGCAAACCCACTTCTCCTGTCCCAAAAAAAGCTCCAAAATGCCCTTTAAAGGAGATGGAGGGCATTTTCATCATGTTCTGGAGGGCTCTTTTCAATATAGGGAAGTGAGTGGAACTCACTCCCTGTTCCAAAAAAGAACTTCTCCTGGGGCCAAATTGCCCAATGTGGTGGAAATTCCATATCCCTCCCTAGAGGATGTTTCGGATTTATTTATTTTTTGGGGACCCTGGGGGGGCATAAAACAACCCTGTGGAGCATACGCAGCCCTTGGGCCACACTTTGCACATAGTCCTACTGTACTTCTACCAAACAAAGCCACCTTCCACTTTCCTAACTTATACTTCCCTCGCAGTCATTTGTTACTCTTCCTTTTCAGCCATCACATTTGCTCTCTTTCTAGCCAATGAACATCGTACACCCTACACTGTTACAGTGCTATTATTCCATTTTCACTGAGGCCAAAGGGCTCTCTGGCTGAGAATTCTAAATGCCCCTCCCTAAACTGCAAACCTCAGGATTCCATAGGATGTTGAAAGTGGAATAATAGCACTAGAACAATGTAGTGCAAGAAGGCCCTAAAATGTGTTTGTGCTTTCATACTTTTGGGAGTGTTCTTAGGTATGGAAATTCAGCCTACAGACCTAATAGCAGTCCACCATCCAGTTGTTTATCAGACTTGTCCCTGCTTAGCTTCCGATGGGATCTGGTGCCTACAGAGTATTTGGGCCTATAAACCACACCATCATTATAATTCAAAGCTGTGCAGATCTAGGAAACAAGCAGGCACCATGTTAATGCTTTGTTTAAAATCAACCAGAAAACACAAACACCTAAAAGCAACTTTAAATTATTTCTCCCAATTCAGTTTATGGGACATAAATGAATTTCCACCTTTTCTGTCTTCTCTGTCAAAAACACTCATTGCATTGCAGTCACATTTGCAAAAGTGTGTATAGAATTAAGGGTGACCCAGTGGTAATTCCACAGAAGCCATCTTGTTGGGTTCCAGGGATGCAAGTAAGGCAACCTTTCTTTGTTGCCAGGTGCGCCACCGCAGTGCAGTTTCCATCACCTGATTACTCCCGTTCTCTCATCAGCAACGGAGGAATGATTGTGGGTTTCCCTGTCTGGTGCAGATTACCAGGATCACTTGTCAGGCTCTTCATAGGATTGGGTCAATTCCTGTTGTGAGGTTTCCCAGACCTTATCTGCATAGAGAGCTGACTGAAGACCTTCCTTGCCAGAGGCATGAATACCATCACCACCCACACTTTTTCCAGTAAAGTCACAAAGAGGCAGCCCCCTTTTCCTCCACCCAGCAAACCTCCTCCCTCCATGTGGCTTCCAGGATACCCAGACATTGCCTGCCTCTACCATTGTTGATTGTTCCAAATGAGAGTTGGAAGCTGGAAGAAGTAACTTTCATGCCCCAGAACTGCCCAGATTTGGCAGGGAAAGTCCCAAATAGTCCTCTGGTAGCCCACATTTTCAGCTGCTTTTAAATATCCCTTTTTCACTTTCCTCTGCCCATTTCCCCCCTTTTCCTCAGCTTACTTCAACTGCTGAAAGCTGAGTTCAAAGTGCAGAAGTAATTTGCACTCAGTTAACACAGTGGAGGGGGGGATGAGGGAGTAGAGTTGTAACCTTCCCAGCAGGCTCAGGCAAAAGCAACCTGCTGCAGCCCCTCCTAGCTTGTGTGTTCTTCTTCATTAATAATTCTTGCCATCTTGACCACTCTCTGATATCACTTGGCCACATGTGCTCGTTTTCATCTGTGAAATGTTGGAGGATATGAACTTATCATCTCTTTTTTCAGTTTCTATCCTCCAAGTCAGTGGGAGGCCTCTGCTATTGTCTATAATTTCTTACAGGTAAGGACCTTCTTAAAATTCCTCTTTCACATCTCTTAGGCCATTTCCACACTGGGCTGTTGTAGTACTATTATTCCACTTTCGACATCCTATGGAATCCCGGGGTTTGCAGTTTAGGGAGGAGCCTTTGCCGCCCCTCCCTAAACTGCAAAACCCTGGGTTCCATAGAATGTCAAAAGTGGAACAACAGCACTATAACAGTCTAGTGTAGAAATGGCCTTACTCTCACTCCCCTTCTCTCATCATTCCTCCTAGAGAAGGCTACTTTAACCTTCTGTGTGTGGACAATACATCCATCCAATACATCATTATTAATCAGTAGATTTATCATTGCACTGCACATATATGGATATTCTACTTCCCCATTAACTGTGTATTGTTGAAATTTGTTAAATGTTTTCTCACCTGAACCTTATAAGTGGGTGAGTGTAGATCTCTTGCACCCAAATACCCAGCATTGTGCTCATTTGTTTCTTCTAAAGTTCCTTGGGAACACATGTCTTGAGACTGATCTGAAGGCCACTTACACCTTTCTAATCTGCATGTCAGAATGACTTACAGATATATGATAACCATGATATATGATAACCCTGTTTAAATGATATGATAGCCATGTTAAATATATTTGAAGGGATGTCATATTGAGGAGAGAGCGGGCTTGTTTTCCGCTGATCCAGAGACTAGGACAAGGAGCAATGGATTCAAACTGCAGGAAAAGATTCCATCTAAACCTTAGGAAGAACTTCCTGATGGTCAGAGCTGTTTGGCAGTGGAATATGCTGCCTTGGAGTGTGGTGGAGTCTCTTTCTTTGGAGGTTTTTAAGCAGAGGCTGGATGGCCATCTGTCAGGAGTGCTTTGATGTGGATTCCTGCATGACAGGGGTTGGACTGGATGGCCCCTGTGGTCTCTTCCAACTCTATGATTCTATGATAACAGAAGCTGAAATAGGCATAAAGGCATCTTACCACTATGAAGAGTCATGGAAATGACTCTAACAGCAATCCTAAACACACTTACCATTGGAAACAATGGAACTTAGGAGCAATAAAACATCCATGGGACTGGGCGGTCAGGCACACATTGGGAAAACAGAATGAAGAAAACTGAGAACTTGAACAATGTCCACTTTAGCACTAAATTTTTTTTTTTTTAACAGATTTGATGCACGAATTATTTACATTAGTCCTCCTGCTGAGCTGATGCCTTTATGTCAACACACACTTCCATTAGGAGACCCAGTGTCATGCAATGGTTAGAGCAGCCCTTCCTAAGTTGGTGCCCTCCAGTGCAGACTTTACTGTTATTCACAGATTTCTTTTCTTCTAGCTTGAGCAAGCATTTCAGCTGTTGTGCAAACAATAAAAATACAGACAAGCGAAGGTAGACTTTTTATTTATTTTTTTCCATAGGATTGTCACGCAATATCAAAATACTCTGCTGGTTTGAGTGTGATCCATTAACTTCTTTTACATTTAAGAAAAAAAATATATTTAAAAACCAGAGCCTTTAGCAGCCACAGTCTGAAAAACAAAGGACGCCCCCATCTCTTACAAGTAGTATTAATTTTTCCATGAAACAGTTCCAGGACACAAAATACTCCTCTACTACATTGCAAAGACACAACTGTGCACTCCAGTTAAACTCAGTGGCCACAAAGCAAAGAGGTAAGTATCACATACATGCATACAACTCTTCTGGATCTTGTTCAACAGCTTGCCCATCTAATACCTGAAACTGAAAAGCAGATTGGGAGTTTGGTGAAAAAGATCTTGAGTGCATACAGGGATGTAATTACAGGAGGGAGCAAAATGAACCCATTGTCCCCCCTCAAAATAAGAATTCCATCCCCAAAATGAATTTTTCCTTCACTTCCCAAATTTCTAGCATTGCAGAGAGTGAGACGTTGCACACCTAAAATACATGAGCCCTTTCTGCAGGACAGCAGAGTCCTGGCATGGGGACACGAGAGGAGTGAGATCACGATGATGCTTCCACATGATGTCATCGCAGTCCCGTCCTTCTTGCGTTGCCAGCCAGTGCAATTGCAGGGTATATCATTGACGGAGAAACTCTGTCAGTGACCCCCAACCGCACGAATCTTCCATTGCAGTGGCCATGCAGAAAGGCCGCAATCATGCACTTCCTTCCCCACTGCAGCATGGGAAGAAGGATAGCTGCAGTGCAGAAGGAAAGGGCATGTCCTTCACGCTCCCTTCCGCAGGCAGCAGGTCACGTGCAGAGAGGAGGATGCTCCAATCCTGCCAGAGGCACTGGTGGGATTGTGATGGGACAATGCACGAGAGCGTCCTCCTGCAGAAAAGGCCTTATATTTGCTGTGTTTACATACCCATGTAGCTTTGCCTGCTCCTTTTCTCTGGATGCCTAACTGTATTCCTAAATGCTCAACTGAAGATTTAAAGTGCTGCAATGAGGAGTGAAGGAAAGGAGCAGAAAGGACGGCAATGCTCTCTGTTTGACCCCCTTCCCAGCAATACCTTGGGGCACATGGTTAGATCTGGCAGGTGCAGACAAGCAGCCAAAGTGGGTTTTCCATTAGAGAAAAAAGAGAAATAGCTCTTTACAACTTTTATATTATCCTAGCTGCTTACTATTAAAGTTATGGCTTCTTATACTGAGCAAGCTAAGTTTCTAATATATATAACAGATGTTTTTCTTGACAAACACAGTTCACTCTGGAACACCTCTCTTGAAAAGATTCTATGTCACCTGCAAAGCCTTCTGCAGGCACTTCCTGGCTCCCCCAATATAGTTTCAACATCACTTTATCATGGATCTTTAGATTTAGATGTAGCTGTCAAGGAGCAGTGCCCTGAGCCCAGAAATAGGAAGTAACGGATTTTCAGTTCATTACTTGGATGTAGTAGTGAGCTGTTAACGTTGTCAGCCAGGTCTGTAATTCACTACTCTTTAGTGGAATGTAAGAAAGGTTTCAGTCTCTCATTACTGGGTGTGTTCTGACGCTGGCCATTTCTGCACTACACTGTTATAGTGCTATTATTCCACTTTCAACATCCTACGGAATCCTGGGGTTTGCAATTTGGGGAGGGGCATTTAGAATTCTCAACCAGAGAGTTCTTTGGCCTAAGTAAACTACAAATCCCAGAATTCCACAGGAGGTTGAAAGTGGAATAATAGCGCTATAACAGTATAGTGCGGAAATGGCCTCAGTTGGAGCAATGAGAGGTGGAGGAGGAAGGATCACATGGATCACCTTGTGCTGCCTCATCGTGGGGTGTAGTGCAGACAGAAGAAATACCAGCAGTGCCAGCAACTAAGAGAGAAGTATGGAGGGAGAGATTTGGGGGAGGGGGAGCAATGATATTTTGAAAACATAACTGAACTAGAGACATGGGTTAGCTGGGAATTAAACGTCTAAAAATTTGGACTACCTATCTCCATCCTGCCCAAATGAGCATCAGTTGGGAGGAGAGGGCCTGCCTTCCTAGGCAGGATGCTCAAAACAGCAGGCTGCTCAAAATCACAGAAACTCTGAAAATGCATATTTTAGAAAAAATGTAAATCTTATCTCCAAGTGGATTGTGTGAGTGGATTGTAGGCCAAGGCATCTGGGTGGGAAGAAAGTGCGCTGTTTTGGGGAAAAAAACAAATACACATCTGAATTGGCTACATGGGTGAGCCAGAAAGCATCCTCCTGTATTTTTCAATGCAAACAAAATGTCGCAGTAACTCATTGGTAAAGAGTAACTTACTTCACGATTTACCTTTCTGGATTACAACAACAAACAAGAAATGACCAGTTGGATGAGCAATGAGAAAGCAACCAGATCCCTTTAAAGTCCTTTTAAAAACTAACAGATTCCAAGCTCTGTTTGAGCCATTTGACTAACAGAGCTGCTCAGTCACATCCATACTTGCATTTTAATACAGATCTGTACCTGCTGCAAAAATGCTGTTGTCTTCACTGGATAATGTAGAAGCAAATGTTGTATAATGGAGGAAATAATGGCTGCCTCTCCTTTCTCCTCATGCTACCCTGAAATGAGGCTCTACATTCTCGTCACCGCTTTTCTGGATCACAGTTTTCAGAATTTCCATATTGGCTGGGAAACTCTGGGAGCTGTAGTCCAAAAATGCAACATTTCGAAGTTCTCGTTTTTAGTCTCCAGTTGAATTCTCAACAAGTATTTTGTCAAGGACCTGTTCTGACTGGAGTGCACTGGATGTGACTTTGGCTTCGTAATACCAAGAAACAATTCACCTCCTTGGTAATTCTCCCTAGTCCAGTATGTCTTTAATCATCATATTCCTAACTTCTCAAGCATCTGTACATAGAATGTAGCCTGAAGCAACTCAGGAATGCAACTTGATACAAAACATCCCCATCTACCCTGTCAGTGACTCTGCCCCTTTATATTACAACATATACAACATTTTACAGTATTCTTTTGATCATTCTCAGGGGATACAAAAACAATTACAGTGAGTGAACAGCACATCAGCATCAGGGATACCATGAAGGTCTACAGAGGCTGTGGCAAAACCAGTGGTCGTTTGCTTGGTTTGCTTTTTCTGTGAATCTAGGATCTTTCGAACAATACTTCATACTAGTTTGGCCAAAGCATTGCCTCTCATGATAAGGGACTTCCTTTATTATTCCCATGCAGAAGCTGTCAAACTTCTCTCTTCCTCCAACATATTTAACATCAATTAAATTTTGCATATGGTTACCCTTGTAGCCAACCCATAGAGTTCAAAAATGTAGACAGTTGGACTGATCAATATCAACAAACCAGTTCTAACACTTTTCATATCTGCCAAGAACAGGTCTTTTGCAAAGTTAACAGGTCTTGCCTACCCTCCCCCATTCAGGATACAGCCATTCCAAAATGCTTTGTGTTACAGGAAGGAATGGATTCCCTAATATATTTTTTGTTGACAAAATCCATTTCCCTCAAAGCTACTATGAGGATTCCAGCCAAGCTCAGAGAGAAAATGGAAGCTGGGAAGGGTGGCATATGACATCATCATCCTTATGGATCACGAAGTCTCTGTGCTAAGGGTCTAAGACCCTCAGAATCTTAGTTCACTAAACACTGCTTAACCTGACTATTTCACAGGGATAGTCAAAGGCCATTTCCATAGTGCTATTATTCTACTTTCAACATCCTATGGAATCCTGGAGTGTGTAGTTTAGGAAGGGGTATTTACAATTCTCAGCCAGAGAGCTGTTTGGCCTCAGTAAACTACAAAACTCAGAATTCCACAGGATGTTGAACGTGGAATAATACCACTATAACAGTGTAGTGTGGAAATGGCCAAAGTATATTCGTTTTCTCTGTCTGCTGGAAAGCCAGTTCTAGTGAGAAAGCCCCTCAAGAACAACTTCAGAATTGGTAAATACTTTCGGAAGAGAAAGGAAAATCATAGAATCATAGAAATGTAGAGTTGGAAGAGACCACACGGGCCATCCAGTCCAACCCCCTGCTATGCAGGAACACCCTCAAAGCATTAGAAGAGAAAGGAGAAAACTAGGGATCTAAGTACTTCATTTACGCTCTGTGCCAGCTCATGATTCCCTGAAATCAAAACCAGGAAAAAGGAGGTACTCATCACGCTCACAAACCAACCAACAATTTATCTCTTGGGATAAGTTTTAATGGGGGTAAAGTAGAGGTCTGAACCTCTAGTATATCACTAAACACCTTGTGCTTTAAGAAAAATCCATCTCCATCACAAGCAGAACATTTTATATGCTCAAGAGAATATATCTGACACTAGAACAACACTTTCACTGGTACATGCAAGGGGGTCTGTGAGCCCAAATCAAAATTTCTCCCTGCAAAACAACAGGGTGTAGTGCAGAAACAGTGGGTGAGAGAGCTGCTAAATTATTCCCTGCCTGTCACTTTCCCCGGGATCCGCTCTGCTGCAGCTGATCTCCCCACTTGAGATGGCAGAGTTTATAGGAATCCTGACTGGGAGAAAAGTAGCTGAGGGGAAGATAGTTGGTAGTGAGGACACAACCAAGTTCAATTTGAAAAGCGACATAATGAGCAGGAATTTGGAGGACAGGCAAGTAACATTTTGTAGTTATTTTATTTTTAAAGAATATCTTTAGGCATTTCAGAGGCAATTTGACTAGATTTTTTTCAAGTTTCATGTGGCTCTCATATCATTCCAAAGTTGTTGTTTTTTTCTCAAATAAGTAATGAAAAAGTACCAAGTAAGTTAATAAATAATGTAATAAGCTTGTAACATCACTAAATTGTTGGGGAAGGCTGTTTGTAGGAAGTTACACAATGAATTACTTTTAAAAGGTAACTTTCCATGCTCTATTTTCCTCCTTTTTGTAATGAAATAGTAGCAAAGAGGATTCTCAGATGGAGTCCTTGACAGTTATAGTTTGGTCTTAGCAAGGCGAAACTCTTAACGTGGATACACTCTCTCTGGTTAAAAGGCACTCGTCAGTTATGATTGTGGCCTTGATCATGTAATCCCTCTATTCAACATCGAAATGATGGTGCAGTCTACTAAATAATGTGGCCGCTAGTCTAACCAGCAGAAAGCTGAAAGTCCTACACACACCACTGGCCAGCAATACTTGGAATAAAAATGAACAATAACTGGAGCACAACAGACACACAAGTGGAAAGAAGGATCAAAAACAGACAGTGCTACATCTACATCAAGTGGCACAATGGTTTTGACTTAACATGAGTATAATAGAACATTGCCTGGCATTATCCACTTCAGCTGGTCTTCAATAAAGTGACAATAAAGGCTTATGGAATTGGAATTTGTCTCGGCGTCTATTGATCACCAACCTAGAGCAAGGCCATATGATCAAATTGTTCATCCCAACTACAGCAGACCCACTGGATCAATTGCTGAATGATGCACATCAACATATATGTAAAGTTCATTGCTTCAATGAGTCTACTCTAGTCAGGCCTAGCACCTGGATTTAGGTCTATGTGTTGTGTTCTTCACGTGAATGGCCCTTTGGCTTTTCACTTGTGCAGCTCAAGGAAAGTGTGTGAACTGGGCTTATCTCAGAGGCCTTCGACAAGATTTTTTTTGTTAGTGAGATGCCAACGGAGATGGGGTGGGGCGGAGTCCCAGTACAACCATAGGAATAGCTGCCAATTGTATCAAGGGTTCACACCTAGTGGCTGAACAATCTAACCTAATGGACACATTTATAAGGTGAATAAAACATTCCTACAAGTGTTTATATTAGTGCAATTAGCATTTATATTCATGTACTGTATTCCTGTTGTTTTCTCAGATTAAAAAAAAAACCAACAAGCAATTAAATAGTTAAAATCTCCTGCCTGAGATGACCAAGGTCTCACTCTGCCTAAATCAGGAGTGAGCAACTATACAGGAGTGAGGGCCAGTTTTCGTTCCCACATCTGCCCAGTGGGCCACACCAGCACATTTGGTGCACCCAAAACGATGCAACATCACTTACGGCTGCCATTTTGGCTGATGTGTATGTGTGTGTGTGTTGGGGGGAGAGATTGGAGGGCCAGAAAGGAGGTTGGGGGAAGCAAACTTCACAGTTTTGACAGCTTTCAGCTGGTATGGGGACAAAAAGTCACCCCAAATCAGCCCCCTCCAATAAAAAATGGGGGCCTTGGGGCTTTGAGAAGCTTCAGAGGCTGCACTTGGGCATCCCAAGTACACGTGTACCCCATGGGCAACACTTTCCTCAGCTACAGTAGGGCAGGTTCTGGTCTTGCACACATAAAAGTAGTGTGTCAGGAAGAAGACTGTGCTATACTACCACTCCCTGAGATGCTAGATGGTATTGTTCATATGTCTTTTGGCATGCTTTGTTCCCCTCACAATTATCACCACCATCCTAAAGTAATACAGTTTGGGAACTATCATATCATGTGCTTTCTAAGGGGTCTACAAGTCCATGAAGAATTGACAGGAGGAATGAGGAGAGAAAGAGAGATGTTGAGTATATTTCTAGGTATTTATCAAATCATCAGGTAGAGGTAGGCTCTGTTTGAAAAGTGGTGGAGTTAAAGGTTTCCCAAAATTTCACCTTACCTGCATACAGGAGGGGAAAAAACTAGTTAGTCTGCCAAGTACTGCCTTAGTGCAATAGCAAAACAGAGAACCTATTCTCTGCATTGTTTGGTTGGCTACCTTACCAGCATAATTCAATTGCTTCTCCCAGGAAGCTAGAATGATGTTTTTACTTAACAAATGTTTTGCTGCTGGAAATGTGAGCACACTGAACAATGTAGTACGTAACCTCTTTGGCAAGAGATGTCTTAAAGCTAGCTCAAAAAAAGATGAGCCATGAGGTGATAATCTCATTTAGCAGGCAGCAAAATTCATACAGGATGAAGGGGAAAAGCAATCAAAACTATTAGTTGCAGATCCCTGGACATGGCCAGACTTCCTTTTCTCTCTGATTCAGGAGAAAGGAAAGAGGCAATAAGAAAGAAGAAAAGATAGTGCAAGAACAGCGAGTAAATAAAAGCCTATCCCATCCAAGTTCTTATGTTTAATACATTTCAAAAAGGCGCATTAGATGCTTAAGTTGTGGACTACATGGTCTAGATAAGGGTAGACAGAAGGTAAATCAAGATCTACAGTAGGTTGCTGAATCTTTTTGTCACAGATGGAGATGTGTGTCTGGCTGTTAATGCTTAGCAATGGCAACAATAAAAATGGCAGCAATCATGGCATTAAGGAATCTCTTGTGTAAATAGAGAATTGCACTAGCATTCATAGACTGCAAAGTTCATGGGGCATGAAAAGCAATTGACACTGATCCCAGTACCACTATTCTGCTGCCCACAGCAATTGGTTCTGGCTAATGGGCACTGAGGTTCTAGTAAAAATAATAATAAAGTGGATGCTGCAAACATCTGTCCAGTTCTTGTTTAGATGCTCTCTAATATCTGAGAGAGAGAGAGAGCACTTAATCAGTTCTTCCACTAGACTAAAGCTCTATTCGTACAGCCAGCTTGCTCTTCCAATTTGCTTGACTTTTGTAGTATTATGGATGCCAAACAGAATTAGACTGTGTGAGGTGCAACAGATGATTGAGACCAGAGCTCAGAAAAATTACTTTTTTGGACTATAGCTCCCAGAATCTCCCAACTAGCATGATCAAAGAAAGTAACTTTTCCAAACTCTGAGAAGTCTGGATGAGACTCTACAACCTCTAAGGAAAGACACTATGCAATCAGTGCAGTGTAGAAGTTACCCAGAGCTGAGTCACCTAATCTTCCAAAGGTTCCAGATAATACCTCATAGTATGAAGATGGCAGAAGTCACTGAGCAATGAAGGGGAAAAAAAAGCTATGATCTGAATTCACTCATGGCATGTCATCCCCAGGTACCACAAGAAAACCCAGTTCAATGCATATCGTTTAGAAAGATATACAGTTATGAAGTTTGAATTCATCAACCAAGGCATAAGTTGGACACATTAAAAAGGAGATTCCTTCAGAGTGTTACAAACTTAAGAGAAATGTTCCATCCACCCAAAATACAAAAAAAGGCACCAAAAAACTCTAAAATAAATATTTTTTTTATCTTCCACCATTGGAAACAAAGAAAAGATCCAGTCCAAGATCCTATTGAATCTAGGGGGAGTTATGCCAGTATGCAGAGAAGGCAAAAGGAAGCTAGCCAAAAGAGGGAGAAATGATCAAACTGGCTGAACAGCAGCACTGGGGAGCTTCCATAGAATAGGATCTTGGCTGTTGGGATTGGGGAGCAGAGCTGCACTTGGCACTATCCAGCATCTTTTGTGCAGCCTGGCAAAAGTATGGTTAGCAGGTACAGGACACCTCCTTACGCAATGGTAGAAAAAGTAGCTGTGCTAGCATTACTGGGGATTATACTAGCATACTAGAGGATTCTGGCTTCAGAGACCGCAAAGGTTTGTCTGAGACATTTGGCAGTTGCACTGCGTGTTACAGTTTGGTCTACGGTTAAAAGTTTAGAGTATTTGATTTGCACTGAAGAGCAGTTGAAGAACTTTTTAACACACCTGTCAATTGTACCAAAGACACAAGGGGCACCAAGGAATCCACTAGGAAAGTGTCTATTGCTTACATCTAGCACCTCTACCAGAAGACAGGTTTCTATTCTAGAGCAATATCACAGTAGAAAATCAAAATGATTGTGTTCACACTCCCTGGCACGTGGAAATGATCACCCCCATCCCAGCCTAGGAACAAAGTGATTAAACACAGAACTACTCTATGCAGAGCTACAGTAAAACTGGTCATCATTCAGGTGGTACTTCAGCCTGCCTGGTTGTGTTGCCAGAAGGTCTGAATCTTCATTGCCATTTTAGTTCATGATACCACAACTGTCCACTCACTGTCTTCTCTTCCATACTGAAAAAGAAGTAAAAGGCATAGTGGTTAGTACACCAACCAAAGTTCAGATCTTGGATTTGATTCTGCCTCAGCCATGAAGTTCAATGGGTGACTTTTCCCCCAAACAGAATGTTCTTTGAATCTTGGGCCTTTTCTGCACGAGACTCAAGAAGCGGTTCACAGCATCTCATGGCAGGGTTTAACAATGTGGTTTACCTTTGTTGCATTCTGCACACGCCCCGATTTCAAGCAACGTCATGCAGAGGAATTCGAGATCATGCATCCACACCTATCTCACTGCTAGTCACTCCCCTGGCTCCCCCTCACCTGCCCCGGCGGCCCTGATTGGCTGGGTTTTTTTGTTTGTTTGGTTTTTTGGAAGGTAATGTCTCTGCGTAACTACAAGCTGAACCTCCAGCCTTACAGGAAAACGTAAGCAGAGCAACAGGAGTGTATGTGTATATTTCTGCATTACTGCAAAAAAAAAATGTTGATTTGAAGTTGGGATGTGAATTGGATTTTTTCTGGTTTTCAAATACTGTGCTTCTCAATGTATGGCGGCACACTAACAGCTGATTCGGTGCAGAACCACGGAAAATAACATGATGCTACTTCTCTCCCACATGCAGAACTATATGACACTACAACGCAGTAATCTGTGGTAATGACCTTGTGCGGAAATGGTCTCGGAGGTCTCAACAGGCAGGCAGTGTCACAAGCTCTTGGAGCTCTGGGTATTGGTGGCTAATGGTGATGTTGGTGGACTAGTGAAATACAAAGCCCTAAATCCAAGTGGACTAGACTAAACACATTAGAATCAATGGGAACTTGCTAAGACAATTCATAAATAAATCCTTTCCTTCAATGGTTGTACTCTGGTTGTCACTAATAACAGGTTTTAGACCAGAGTAGTTCCCCTGGAGCCCATGGTGTAGTGGTTTAAGCGTTTGACTATGACCCTGGCTCACCTTAGGGTCACCATAAGTTGGAAATAACTTGGAGGCACACAACAAGAACAAGAACAACTTTCCCTAGCCTTCCTGTTAAATTGTGGTCATGGTGGCCAAGGAAAGAGAAAACAACACCCCTCAGATTTTACCAAGTAGCAGACATACGGAACACTGCATTAGTATTTCTTAAAGACTCAGTGTTCCATTAAATAGGGTCCCAGTCCTAAATAGTTAAAGCCTGTTTAAACAATTAGGAATAGCATGCATGACAGCTCTCAGGGGACCATGCCACTTCAGAAAATGTAAAGGAGGATCTTGTTTGAAAGAAAAAATCACTGAAAACATGGAAAGCAAACACTTGACAGAGCTTTTTAGAAATGACTTTTAGGCCATTCTCCCATCAATCTTAATGGTTTTCTCCCTCTCAGAAAAGTAATGAGCAGTGCAACAAGTAGAGGAACACGTAATTTTTCTAAGATTATAAAAGCAAGGGATTACTATAAAAAATAACTTTTAAAAAAATAACAGGGCCTAGTTATTTTGACAAAGTAATTTTTCAGGCTTTAAATTAATCCCACCTTCTGAGACATCAAAGTTGGCTGGCATCACATTCAAGTTAAAAAAGTATGTGTCAAATCAGTCTCCTGATGCAGAAGAGTTGGTGGAACTAAAACCTATGTAGACTGGGGCCATTTCTGTACTAGCCTGTTACAGCGCAATGATTCCACTTTCAACATCCTCTGGAATCCTGTGGTTTGCAGTTTCGAAACTACAAACCCCAGGATTCCAGAGGATGTTGAAAGTGGAATCACTGCGCTATAACAGGCTAGTGCAGAAATGGCCTGGGTCAGTGGAAATGAAAAGAACAGCTCAGGCCATCTTTCTCTTGCATAGTTATCACTGGAAAGAAGTTACACCTTTACCTGGATATCACTCAGCTTGTTCAAGAACCGGGTAGCTATTTGAGGTCCGCTCTCCATGGTTGGAATGTGTAAATGCTAGGGGGAAAAAATGGAACAGTGATATAAGACTGTTTAGAAATGTCCTGGTTCCACTGGAATATGAAAAAATAAGGAGGGAAAAAGTAGTCATTTCCTCTCTTCCTCATTTTGAGATGTGACTTCCATTACGTTTATTCTTCTTTGAGATTAAAATGCTTAAGGTCTGTTAACAATTGCAAAAAGCTCCCAGTTCATTGAAGAACACCAGTTGTAAAAGAAGCTGACAAGCAAACCTTACAAACATTCACTGTTAAAAAAATATTAACAATCAAACAAGGATAAATGGAACAAGTTTCCAAATAACTAATCACATTTGCGCCCTACTAGGCTATGACTCAAATAAATAATCAAATTAATAGTAACTCATGCTCTCACCTCTCCTAGGTATAATATTGTGGAAATGGGACACACAACACATGCTGTTCCAGCGCCAAACATCTCCTTCACTCTGTTTTCCTTCAAAGCAGCTTTCAGATCACTCATGGTAACATATCGCTCTGACACTTTAAATTCTCCCTGCAAAAGTTAGACGGGCACAGAATTAAATAACTAAATCTATTTCCTTTGTTTAAAAAGCAAGCAACTTACTTACACAGTCAAGTGACAGTTACAGAGCAAGCAAGTTCTTATTTAAAGTTTTCATTCCACCTTTCCAATAAGTGTCGTTCAAGATGTCTAAGACCAGTAAAATACAAAGGCCATTTCCTTACTGCACGTTTCCGCACTGCACCCGTGGAATTCTGGGGTTTGTAGTTTACTGAGGCCAAGGAGCTCTCTGGCTGAGAATTCTAAATGCCCTCCTTAAAATGCAAACCCCAGGATCCCACAGGAGGTTGAAAGTGCAATAACAGCACTATAACAGTGTAGTGCAGAAAGGTAAAGTACCAAAGTCAAGTACTGGCTGATCTTGAGTGGGCTGCTATCTCTCAACCCAGTCTGGCTCAGAAGGTTGTTGTGAGGATAAAATTTGGAAGGAGAGAGAACCCTTGAACTCCTCTGTGGAAAGGTGAATTATAAATATACTAAGCAAATAAGGGAGCGAAAACTTTATAAAACAAAAGCAGGTTGCTTCATGCTCTGGTCTTCAGAAATAGAATCAAGGCAGTTTGATACACACACACACACACACACATAATTTAAACATTTAAACACATATTATAAAGCACCAAGTATTAGTCTGAACTACAATAAATCCATTGAATCAATAGGATTTATGTACATATTAATTTTCCATTCATCTTCAACAGCTCTACTCCAGTTTGAACTAGCAATTAGATTTAGTCCCTAATACATACAATTAAGTTATAAAAGAACAGCAGTAGTATCAAACTAACCCGAGTAAGACATTTTCCAAAGATTTAGAGCCTAGGAAGTCAAATAGATCTTTGCATGACACCAGAAATATAGCAAAATGAGCGTTTAGGCTGTCTGGGAAGAAAATTCCAAAGCTAGGGTTCCACCAATGAAAGCATCCATTTCTGAGATGGCAGAGGGTCTCAGTAAAAGACCCTGATGAGAATCCCAGAGTACATACACCCCAAAATGCACTCACAGGTTTTATTGCAGTCATATGCAAAAAAACAAGGCCAGCACGCTCAACTATGTCCAATTGGAGAGGTCCTGTATCATTAAAACATGAATATTATTCTAAGATAATTATTTTGATTGATTTAATGACTGATTAGTATTTAGAGGCCTCTCATAAGCTGAGGCCCTAAAATGTAATTTAATTAGTTTGTACAAACATCTGACAGTGGCAACAAAAACGCTATGGACATTTCTCAGTAGCTAAACAGAGATACTTAGGCAATATTTAGTCACTGTGGTTAAATTCCAGAGCCACAATACACAGTATTGATGTACAAACCTTGCAGTGACAAAACAAACTGGATCCAGCGGTGTAGTCAGAAATTTTGAAACTCAAGCCTCCCCTTCATAGTTCCCATGAGCAGCGATTTTCCACTACAGCAAGGGAGGGTGCACATTTTGCTGCAGCAGAAAATCCAGTTGTTTGAAATCAGGAATGGTGTTTTAAAAACTATATGGGACCTTACAGTCACTTCCAGGAGGCTGCTGGGAAAATGCCAACAGATTTCCAGAACCCTAGGCTATATAAATAGTGATCACTATGTAGATTTCAAAACTGCAACTTGGAATTCATAAAGGTTACCTACCCACTTGCGCGCTAGGTCCAAAATGCTTTGCCTTGTCACTCCAGGAAGAATGATGCCATCTAAGGGCGGGGTTGCCAGTTCCTCTTCTGCCAATGCAAAGTAGCCCAATGTAAAAACGAAGGATTATACAACTGTAACAACCACTACTACCGCAACAGAGCTGGGAAATATATTTTAAGAATTCTGGTATGGATAAGTGGTATATGCTCAGACACTACTGGTTTACCAAGCAGAATTTTACTACAGTATCTTCTCCCTGAGAGCCAGTTTGGTGCAGTGGGGTTTGGGTGTTTGACTACGATCCTGGAGGCCACGGAAATCCACTGGGTGACCTTGGGCACATCATTCACTTTGAAGCCCCACCATCACAATTGACCTGGGAGTGCACGGGGATGCCAGCAGGCAGGTAATATAGTTGGAACTGTGTGGAGATGCCTCCATGTTGTCTGCTCAAGAGGAGTCACAGTCACATGCCATTTCCGCACTACACTCGTATAGCGCGATTATTCCACTTGGCCCCTCCCGAAACTGCAAACCCCAGGATTCCATAGGATGTTGAAAGTGGAATAATCACGCTATAAGAGTGCAGTGCGGAAATGGCCACAGTCTTTTCTAGCAGTTGTCACTGCACTAATCACAGAACTTTGCTCCCAAGCAATTTCAGCCTGCTGACAAGCAGAACACAGAATCTTATTTTTAAAAATGTAATCCATTTTACTGTTGTATAAAAAGTAACCTGTTTAAAAAGTTTTTAAAAAAGTAATCCATTTTGTTGTATTTCTGACTTATGGCAACCCTAAGGGCTTTACAAGACTTATTCAGAGGGGGTTTGTCATTGCCCTCCTCTGAGGCTGAGAGTTTGTGACTTGCCTGAGGCCTCTCCATGGGTTTCCAAGGCAAAGCAGCCCTACTCCAACACTCAAAGTACTAAGCCAGGCATAACTTATTTATTTCTGCAAAGTTATTTTAGGAGTAATGTATCAATATATTTTTCATTAACTCTACAGTTTTAAAGTACAAAAATGGCCCCAAATCCTTGAAAATAAACCCATCCATGGTTTCAGAAGTAACAAGTAAATACTATGCATCACATGGGAAAAATAACAATGCTACCAGTCATTACATTATTTTGCAAAAATGTTGTTACACCCCCATCACTTCCTAATGTAAAAGGTTACAGCTAATCCTTGTAATGCACTATTTCCAAGTGTTTAGGGTGGCAATGGATTGCAGTTCTGCTTGTGAGCTTCCCATAGGCAACTAGTTAGCACTGTTGGAACAGGATGTTGGAATAAAATGGACTTTGGTATCCTTTCACATAGGCTTTCTTATGTATCATGTATTCTTGTAGCACAACCTACGTGGAACCTAAAAACAGACCAGCCGTAGTTTCCACAACCACACACCAGGGAGTGTCAGAAAAGGACCCGTGCATTTGATGGGGCTTATTGAGACCCTCTTCCTCAGCCAAGGGAAGCTCATTAGACAGGGAACCTATTTTGTAATCAGTTGCCTAGATTAAAAGCCTACAAATTTCCTTCAGTTTGCAACTAGTTTAGACACTTGCAGATACAATTAGAATACTAAGTGACTTGAAAGCAAATCAGCACATCCTGGCTAGATAAGACATTCAACTGTCTTTCATTACAAGATAGATCAAAGCTGGAAGATTAAACAGAAATGGCTGTGGCAAAGTCTTTATTGCTTACAATTTGAAAATCTCCTTTCCTTGCAAGTGAAATTGAAGGCCAAATTTTTACCATGCTGTGATTAAAATTTGCTGGTGTGGAGGCAGATAAAAAATTCTGTGGAGAAAAGGATGAGGCCTTCAGGACGACAAGTGCCTATGCCTGATGTAAATAACAAGTAGACTACACCACACCCACATGCAATGTGCTGCGAATGATCTCTAAAGGGTACATTTACTTATTTATTTATTAAAATTTTTGGTGTCTTCCCTTTCTTCCAATACAGGACTCAAGGCAGATCATGCCACAGATTAAAACAAAATGCAGTTTAAAAAATAACCATCATGATAAAGAGCTTTTTTAAAAAATTAAATCATCTTATCCAAAACAGCAGTGTTTTTTAAAAGTTTTAATATATTTAAAACATTGAGAATAGAAACATAAGCCCTTTTCGCACGCCAGTCCTGTTGCAAAATGGCCTTGGGAGCGTTGTGCGATTGCGAGGACTGTTCCACATGACGTCCTCGCAATCGCGCGACGCGCCTGAGGCCATTAGGTGGCGATCGTGCATCCCTCCCGTGCCTCACACGCACTTACCTCGTGTGTGGAGGCTCCGGACACACAGCCATCGCACTTCCTCCCCCAGTGCAGCCTGGGAAAGTACCCGGCTGCACTGCGGAAGGAAGGGGCAGAGCACTCATGCTTCCTTCCAGCCAGCACGGAGTTGATGTGGAGGGGAAGCGGGGGGACGAGACTTTTCGCGCGACCCCCGCATGACGCCAGCGGCACCAGGTAAGGTGCGAAAAGGGCCATAGCTTTCTTCACTTGCCTTTTTTATAACAACCAGTTAATAATCTGTCTAAATAATAATAATATTCTATCCTTGTCTGCTAGTGGAAAAAGAACAGAAAGTTATACAGTCTGCGACAAACCACCAAGAAGGACCACTTTCATATCCTCGTGAGAAGTGCCTGTAGATGGGACTGAGAGGCAGCTTCCACTGAGACAGGCATGTACACACACACACACACACACATTGGGGGGGCAGGGGATAGTGCTGTTTTTATATGTTTTTATATGTTTTCAAGTCAACTTCAGCACATGCAGTCCTATCCTGGAAGTGTTTTTGGCAAGTTTTATTCAGAGGGTGCTTGTTATTACCTTCCTCTTAGGTTGTGACAGCGTGACTTGACGAATCAGTGGGTTTCCATGGCTGAGTTGAGATTCAAACCCTGCTCTCCCAGAGGACTAACCCAACAGTTAATCCGCTACACTATGCTAGCGTGTGTGCGTGTGCTGAAAATGCTTTGGCCATCCTCATCAACACATGTCTTACAAAGGCATATATAACCAAAAAAACCAAAAACAGGACACTGTGGAAGCACTTGTACTTCTAAAAGATGGAATGAAGACTAGACTTTAACTGGTACTCTTGCTCTCAAGTGGGAAACTAATAATTAGACAAAAGCCAACTGTTAGAATACTCTAATACAGGCAAAAAGCATTTACATGCAGAAGTAGTAAATCAGGCTGGCAACTAATTAGCTTAGTCTTCAGAAGGTCCAGAGCCACAGAGGGTATGAGAAAGAGAAATGCAGATATTACATGTTTTCCAACAGAGAGAAAGAAGAGTACTGAGGCATAGTTAGACAAACACCTTGGGTGGACATCCCAAATCTTTACCAGTGGAATAGAGATACAAATCTTTGCTCATATACAACTCATCCTCATCTACAAGAATTATTCCTTTGAAAGGTCTCCACTCCACTGGGCAAGATTATGAGAGTCTTTTGGGTGACAAAATGTGTTTGCACCCAAAAACAAATTACTTTGGCATTCTAGTTTTTTTAATAAAAAACAACAACAACCCTTTTTTGCACAAATACATTTTTTGTACAAAAGTCCTTATTCATTCCATCCCTGTGATAGAGGGCCTTTCCACACTACACTGTTATACTGCTATTATTCCACTTTCAACATCCTATGGGATCCTGGGGTTTGCAGTTTAGGGAGGGGCGTTTAGAATTCTCAGCCAGAGAGCTCTTTGGCCTCAGTAAACTACAAACCCCAGAATTCCACAGGATGTTGAAAGTGGAATAATAGCTCTATAACAGTGTAGGGCAGAAAGGCCCAGAGGCAATGCTTTTTTGGCATGGTGCTTTCCTAGAACTATGCTTGCTCAAAATGTAGTTTGGCTAGGTTGCTTTGGCAGCAAGAGAAGTAGGGACAATGCACGGTTGAGGTAGTACATCTGTCCCAGAGGACTGCTCCCCCAGAATCACCCATCGAAACATGACCAATGGGAATTATGGCTGGTGGAGCCTTTCCAAGCTCATTGTCCAAACATTTAGGAGTTTGTTCTTTCTCATTTTTTGAACTATATTTGGACATAGGAGTTTGGCCATGTTCCTTCTATCCCTGTTCTCTCTTTTGATGACACTAGGAATTATAACAGCAGAATTCTGAATGACATGTATTTCGTTCTTCTGGGTTATCCATTTAGATCAGTTTAATTGCATTATCTAGTTAGCTCAGGTCCAGGTTATTTGAAGAACTACATTCTCCTGTATAAACCTGCTTAGGTTTTGAGGTCTTCTGGGGCAGCCCTGCTCCGACCATCCTCACAGGTACATCTAATGGGAATATGGGAGGGGGCCTCCTTGGTGTCTGTTCCCAGGCTCTGGAATTCTGTTCCAAGAAAAGTTAGACTGGCATTCTCCTTGCTGTCTTTCTGCAAGCAGGTTAAGACTTTTTATTTCGGCAGGTCTTGAAGACTAACTGCTCAAAGGCGTTAGGGCCTACAGAATTGTACCACACTATCTGTGTTTTCTTTGTCATTTTTAATAGCTATGTTTATTAACAGGTTTTTATTTTATCGATAATTTAATAATATTTTTAACTTTTGCATTTAGTATATTTTAAGCCATGTTTCTTCTAACTGTTGTAAGCCACCCTGAGTCCCATCATGGGAAAAAGGCAGGATCTAAATAAATATTATCATCTACCCTGTCACCATTTCCCCCTCTGGGCTGAGAGGAGCTATGCTTTAAAATGAGGCATTAACACACATGCAGAGGCTTCATGCCTACTGCAGAAGAACTGCAACTCCATCTACTGGGGATACGAAGGAAAGATTGCTCAGTGTATCCTGCCCTGGCAAACTTTACCCAAACACTCTAAATTTTTTTAAAGAACAGATTTAAGAACAACAGTGAGAACGAGCTCCTTGATAACAGAGGGCTTGTAATCTCAGGCTAAAAATCCCAGAACAGCAACCTCTGATTCATGATTGTGCAAATCAAACTCTTCTTGGGTTGCAAGAGGATGCAGTGGGTATAAGATCCTATACTAGAATGCAACTATTTCCTCATTTACAGATCTAGCTATCTTGCCTCTTTGTCTGATGCTCATACAGAGATCCCTTGCTCTACCATGCCTCATTTTTAGCCTGAAACCAATGCAGCCACTAACTAGTTCTGTGCTATTTTGATGCCTTTGCTGAGCCAGCTGCCCAAGAGCAGGGAGCCTATGAACCATGTAAAACTCCTTTGGATAGACAATTTTCATTGAGCATGAAAAAACTGTGCCTATCAGTGGGGTGTTGCCTGCAACAACATCTGCTTCCTTTGGTACCAGTCCGAGAAGATGAGAATGTGCAATGGTCGGCAAGCCCCCACCCCAAAAAAGCTCAGCCATATTTCAGAGGAAAGGACTGGCAAAACCACCTCTGAGTATTCCTTCCCTAAGAAGGAACACACACACGCACACATCCTGTGAACAGCAAGCTGACTCCTGACTGGTTTGGCTTCCTCATCTTGACTCCACACACCCTGCTTGTACATGATGAGCCAAAGGCTTCTAGTTTTACTTTAGCCAATTGAAAAAGTTCTCAGAAACCTTTATTTAAAAAAAACAAAAACAAAACGGAGCTAAGATGTCCCTTATGACATTACTTATCTATGGAGCAGACATTAAAAAGGGCAGCCTATGAGGTGTGTATGTCCCTGCCATGCAGTACTCAGGATCTGATCGCCACCCAAAAACAGCAAACTCTGAAACCTTGGGAGGGTAAGATTTGCCATTGCAATGTTATTCTGTTCCCTTTGGCCTGATTTAGGTTGAGAGAAAAACAGAAACCAGAAATGACAGTCCAGTCACTTCCTGTTACTTAAAAAGAATTTTTTTCTGGACTAAAATGGGACTGGGGATGGGGTGACTAATGCTTAAATGTTAATTCTTTTCTCTCCACCAATTCTTTTGGTAGTACAATCTGCAGTACTGGAGGCAATTTGGATGTATGCAGGGGAGCTTGGGGAGGAGAGAATCGGGTACAGCTTGTCTAGTGGAGGGCAAAAATGGCCTGCGTGACCTCAGAACTAGCCCACTCCTGCTATAAAGGGCTAAAGAAACTGTATACTTCAGATAGTATCCTTTTTGGTGGAAGGCTTCAAGCTCAGTCCATCACTGCCCTCCCCACTGCTCTCCCCATTCAGAAATCTATGCTCTACTGGATTTAATGGGGAGTTTGCTTTAATGCTGCTGCTGCCGTTGTTGTGTGCCTTCAAGTCATTTCCAACGTATGGATACTGTAAAGCAAACCTATCACAGAATATCAATAAACCTTATGACTCTGATTCAAAGGTCTCCAAAGTTTCACCAGGGCCTGGCATGTCCCTCTTTGGCTGGAGTTTGTAACCTGGGGCCCACAAACCTCTACAAGGTACAGGGATGAGCTTCAGGACTCCATGAATTGAGTGAAAAAATGATGTTTTTCTCTTTAATTTCCTTGCTATTAGTTGAAAAATCATTTTTTTTTCTTTTGAATTATATAATTAAACTATCACTTCAGTCCTCCTTCACTGTGGCTTTTAGCACCTGAAACCAAGGTCTCAGGCCAAGGTTCAATTCCCCACTCAGCCAAGGAAACCCACTGGATGACCCTGGGACCCTTTTCGCATGGCATTTTTGATAAGAAAGGACCCCTCGAGCATCGCACACAGGTGAGGAGCAGTCCACATGACACACTCACATTTGTGCGACGCTCCAGGGCCTGGCAGGGACCGCTCACACATTTTTTTATTTTCGGCTTTAAGTTGAAAACGGTGCGCGGTTGCGCATTGCTCCGGGGCCCTGCGCGCACTTACCTCAGGAGCCGGGCTGGTTGCGCTTCCTGTCCAGTGCAGCCTGGGAAGGTCCCAGGCTGCACTGTGAAAGGAAGAGGCAGGGCTCTTGCGCAAGCAGGAAGCTCGTGCGGAGCCGAAGGACCCCAGACGCGAGAGCCTCTCTCTGGAGGCTGCTCGCACGAGCACCGCAGCCCAGTGCTGAGAAAAGGTGAGTTGCGGAAAGGGCCTGGGTGTGTCAGGCATTCTCAGCCTCAGAAACCCCCATGATAGGGTCACATTAGCATTGTCGTAAGTTGGAAATGACTTGAAGGCACACAACAAACAAATGTATAATCATCATTGCCATCATGTTATGGGATGGTAGTCCATAACTTTCACCATGTTATCAAATCAGTCCTGTTACTGAAAAAAAAGTTAAAAGCCACTGCCCTGTGGCTGCAGAGCAGGTTAAGTCGCTAGCAGTTCTGACTTCCTAGCCAATACACTTTAGATCCCAGGAGCCATCAGGCACTGCAAGACAGAGAAGAATTACAGGAGCCATTTGGTTTACTTTGCAGTTTGGATGAACTTGCACAATTTCAATTTGTGTGGGATTAGAGGGGGAGGATAGGCTAGTCATACATTCAGACAACTAAATTGGGATCACTGTTCTTCCAGAAATATTTTCTGTCTGCATTCATGAAATATGATACTACTACACTCAGCATGTGCCAAAGCTAGAGGAAGAGAGAGAGCAGTCACACTTCTACTATTGGTAAACAAAACTATCTGATCCTAACCACCAAGCTTTTTTTACCAGCAGCAGGAAAGATTTTTTGCTAATGCCCACTTCCGTATCTATTCAAAGGTAGCTAAAATGTAAATAAATTACCAGTCCAGCATGCAGACTAATTATGCTATCCGTGTTTAAATTTACAACATCACAACCAACTGGAAAGTTCTAGGAACAATGATCTAAGAGCTCATGGTTCTGAATTCATTCCTGCTTTTAAGAATACGATATTGTAATGCTGGGGTCCATTCACTGATCAATTTTCTCAAATAGTAAAAACTCTTGCACTATTCCTGACCTACTACTGTCATTTCATTCATTCATTCATTCATTCATTCATTCATTCATTCATTCATTCATTCATTCATTTATTGGGCAGGGGATTGCTATTCACTGCCACAGCTTCTCAGGCTCACACATCCTTTCTAGTCAATACTGTAGATATGACTGAACACAGAAGAAGAGATTTGCAATCTGGCAATATTAGGAAGGAAGATCTTAAACACAGGTTCCAATTAGACCACCATGATTCCCCTTTAACTGCCATGGCTGCATCCTACGGAAAATTGGGGTTTACATTTGGTAAGGCAGTAGAGCACTCTGGCAAAAAAATTCTAAGTATCCCTCCCTAAAATACAAATCCCTGGATTCCATAGAAAATTGTTGTGGCAGTTACAGTGGAAATCAGAGTGCTATAATTGTGTGGTGTGAAAGGACCCTTAGACTACAACATCAAATGCCAAATTCTACTTCCTTGCATGTTTTTCTTTCCAATCTTTATAAAGGGCATGAGAAACAAACAATGAGCAGAAAGGTAAGGAACCAGAACTACAGCCAGTAGATCGATATGTGCTCCAAGGAGAAAGCAACAGGTTATGATTTTCCCAGCCTAACCACAGCTATATGAGCTTCGAATATCCACATGCAAAGAGAACTGACTTGAATGAGATGTGCAAGGACTACTAACACACACCTGTGTATCCTACAGAGTGATTTCAGTTCAGTGAGTGGGGGATCATTAAGAAAGGTCCTGGGCTGTTAAACATCTGGTTTAGAAAGAGAAAGTTCTGTGAAGAAATAAAAGTGTGTTCCTCAAGGAGCAGGAATTTAGACCATACTACACTTGATTTTCAATGCATGTGTGCATGTAGGAATGGAAGGGCAGATTCTTATAGTGTTGTTATGTATTTGTACATATCGTTACATTTCCTTTTAAGGGTTTAAGATTTTCCCTATTTGGGCAACTGGTCTCTCCATGTTATACCCTCTCTGAGACACAGTAATATTCAGAGACTGAGTCCTTGACTTTGGAGTAAAGAGATTTTACACGACTTTTCTGCAAGCAATCCCTGCAGGAGTCCTTTTTGTGTGCATGGAACCCAGAAGACACACAAGCAAAGTTAAGAATGTTTGCAATATTATTTTTAAAAGACAGACTATTAAGGAAACCACAGCCCTGAATACGTAAGACCTGAGCTGCTAATAACAGGGTTCCTTGGACATATCTCATTCACAAATTGAAGTTGACTTGACAACAATAAAGTCTCTTAGAATTATGCAAGTATGTCTTTGTACACATCAACTTTTTCTCTTAACTGGAATAGATGAAAAGTAAAAGAGGTCTCCGTGTTGCTCTCAGAGAACATAATTCTATCAAATATCTACTCAGAGGTCAGTACCATGGATTTTAATTAGACTTCCTTCCAGGTAGGTTTATGTAGGATTTCAGCATGAATCAGCACCAAAAATAGTAAAACATCTTGGTCATGATCCTGCATGGTACATGTAGAGTGTAGCTGTTCCACAAGTGCAATTCTGTGACTCTTTCTGCCAGGCTGCTGTCAAGCCCTGTGGGACCACTGCTACAGCCGTTAAACAGAGGAAAAGGAGGCAACTGAGCAGCAAGCACTTGTTCCCATTGTTCCCACCATCATTTGGAGGAGAACAAAAGAGGAACAAACTCCTCATTCCTTTTCCTTTCTCTGTGGTGAATCTCAGCAGGAAGGACAGACTACTCCCCTTGTTCTGTTGGTCTGTCTCCCCCTCTCCTTCCCTTCTCTTCTTCTCCACCACACCACTCAGTCCATGTGGCCTTAACAGCTGTAAGAGGAAGCCTTATAGAATGAAGTGCTCTCTGTTCAATAAAGGACACACATGGGCATAAAGTATGTGTATGTCACTAACAAGATTTCCACGATTATGTGTTAAGGTCCTGATTTATTTATTTAGAATATCGCTTCTATTGTTTTTCCATAAAACATTCTTAATGAGGTTTATGTTGCAAGACAAGGGAGCAATCCAGATATTCTACAGCATTTTGAAGTTTTAGCTGCAACCCCATCTGAACAATACCCTTGAGCCTTGGCAAACAAGTGGTTTGTCAACAGTTGCTACTGATAGACATCTGTGGATGATACACAATTCTTCATCCATACTGCGATTAACCTTACCAAAAAGTAAGGATGCACTTTATACAAGTGGCACCTGCTACACAATTTTGCAGTGTAGAGTACTCAGATCTAGCTACCCTGTTCTGTTCTTGTAAGTGTGTGGTGCTGTATCGGCTTCTTAAACAACTAAACATCAATTTTAGGTGAAACTTTTGTTTCTGAAACAAGTAAGATGATGTGCTTGTAAGGCCTTAGGACAAGGCAAGCATTTCATAGAGATGTTTGCAACAGTTGTATCCAAATGTGGGTCGCCAGAATTTGTTGATTATGTTCAGGGATTCTGGTTGTTGGAAGGTAAAAACATCCAAGGAACCCTGCCCTCCTAATTTGGGAGCCACCACTTTACAACAAATATGACCAACAAGGATGAGGAAAAATATCAGACATGAACTGAATAAGGCAATAAGGTACCTCCATCTTCATTTCGCCAATATAGAAAGAGATTCATGGTCCCAACTTCTGTAAGTTGATGCTCATCCCCATAAAGCCAGAGAACCTGCTGGCACCCTAATTCCATAGCTTCACGCTGGGCATAAATAGAAGACCCATAGTTCCTTTGGAAACAGAGGAAAATGATAAGATTACATATGGTTTGGCTGAATATATTTCTACTGGTCAGCTGTATTTTATCCCTTGGTTTCACATTTCTATCCCACTTGCCACGATGGTTCAAGACAAATTAGAGACACCAAGTACTGAATCTTAGACTTCCTGAATGTGAGCATGGGTTCTACCACCAAGCTATGGCTATCCTCTCCCACTGGCACCCTCAAAAATAAAAACTGGAGTGTTTGAAAAAGAAATCTCAATGCTTCCTATCAGTCATGGATTTTAGGAATGGCCAGCCACCTCTGACAAGGAAACAAAAGCTTCCTGGTATACCCATCAGCAAGCTGAATGTCATAAATCAACAGCTGTACAGTCTGTTATTTTGGCTGGTACAACAGGATGTTGTTAGGCATACAGCCAGCCATGTTTGAGGAACCATCAAATATATTTTCCAAATGCCTGTATTTCACCAGACAGCCACAGATGTCTTTGCCGTAAGCAAGGAAAAGATAGCATTTGCACGCAGGCTTGTCCCTTCAACTTGGCACCATGTTGCTGAATCTGATGACATCACAGAGGGTCATTTTAGGGATGCCATCAGCCTCTGGAGATCACTGTAGCCAAGCCTTTATGCAGCTTCTTGCCAAATCTCATGGACGAGAAACACAAGGGACTCTTGTCAACACCAGCTTATTTTATGGCCAGTCACTGAGAAAAATTTGTGTCTCAGTTCCATCATAAGAGACAACCAATCTCCCTCTTAGTTGTAGCACATGAGATAAATGTACACTGAACAAACCAGTAGTATTTGGTGTGGTTTTTTTTTGAGGGGAGTAGGTATCTTTTGAGAGTCCTATCCCTAAGCCTCTAAGCCATGCTGTTTCATCAGCAAGAAAGTGGTAACACAAAGAAACCAATAAGATTTGGGCGAAAGAGCAAAAATGAGCAAAAAGCACAGGATTACTTATGAAGGTAATTGCCCAATATACATAAAGAACACCTTTCCAGGGATGACAGACTGATGTCACCTGCAATTCTTTGTTTTTAGGAAACACCAGTCAGGCTAAGAGCCTATCAAAGTGGCCACAACTCAGTGGTAGAAAATATGCTCTGGAAACCATCCCAGATTCAATTCATGGTAACTCCAATTCAAATAATCGAGCACCATAAAGTACAAAAGACTCCTGCCTGAGACACAAAATTGCTGACACTCAGAATAGATGACCCGGAGCTAGATGGATGAACAATTAACAAAAGCAACCTTGAATGCCTGTTTTGGCACAAAGGCAGACTTTCAATATGTTAATTAAGTAAATAAAGAGAACAATCTTAATAGGCATAAGGCAGCTTCTTACGTTGCTATGAAGCCACCCTCAGTTGGATAACTCAATAACTTATTTCAGCCTGGCCAATGGTAGTACATTGTCACAAAGGATCCCAAGATGTGTTTGCAACACACTGTCAGTTTGAATTGGCTATACAAGAGGCAGAAGGCATGGCAAGCATGCCAGTGTCCCATGAACCAAAACTTGCATAAGGCAGCTAAAAATCAATCTAAGAGCCAATATTCCCATGCCTACTGCATAAGCACATGCTAGGCCAGGGGGAATTGTCACCCTACGTTTGCTCTGGCCCAGCCATCTTGGGCTAAGGAGGTGTTGTGTGCTTCTGCCCAATCATTCTCATGTGTCCAATCATTCCCAAGTCACGTGCAAAAGTTTCTCTTTGCCCTCTAATCCACCCACAGAGAAAAGCAGGCATGTATTCTTCATATGCTGAGAAAGAACTATAATAGTTAATCTGTTGTAAGGGTTTTCACCTGGCTATACTCCGTACATTTAGTTAATATACAGGCATCCCCTGCTTATCTGACAGGTTAGGGAGCAGAGCACTGTTAGAAGGTGGAATTTGTTGAAAAGTGGAACCCAGTCTTTTGACATTTCTTCTCCTGTCATGTTTCCTACAGGAGGAGAGGAGAAGAACTGAGTAAGAGGAGAAGAACTGAGTAAAGAGTGGACCCTAAAAGAGCAGTATATGTTTGTAATTTGCTACAGTCAAAAGAGTAGAATGTTGAAAAATGGGAGTATACTTGTACTGGTAAATGGGGTACACCTGTACTAGTTAGTTCATTGTAAACTGTGAACAAAGGCCTACTACGAAGCAACAATATTAGTGTTCAGAGATATATTTCCATTTAACTGAGTCTGTTAGTCATAGCAGTTGCTTCTTTTTTTTTAATGCTCCAGAATTGCTTTAAGACATTACAGCTGCCCAGCAATTTAGTTACTGGCTTAAGCCAATAGTTACAGAGTTGCTTCACAAAACTGAAAAAAAATTCAAGACAAACCCCTACCTATGGCATCAATGAGTTTCTTCTATTGTCTCTCAGATGGAGAGATTGATTAGCTCTGCATGGAAAAGGAACCAGTCTCAAATCCTTAACTACTCAAATAACAGGTGTGGCAAATATCTTTGCTTGTAACAATTAGAGAACTACAACTAGCCAGCCTGATAATAGATGGACTGATGTTTCAAATACAGGGACTTCCTTAGAAAAGACATGGGGAAATGTTGGCCTTCCAGACATTTTAGCCTATGACTCTCACCAGCATGGCCAGCAGTAAGAAGCTATGGGAGTTGCAGTCCAAAACATTTGGAGGGCCAAAGGCTCCCCATCCCTATCCTTAGAACGTACTATCTACTATTTTGTGTGTGAGAGTATTCTCACTCCTGCAAGAAATAAGTTGAAAGCTGTGAGCTGCAATTTAAATGAGTGGTATTCCCTTATCGCAGTGGTTCTCAACCTGTGGGTCCCCAGATGTTTGTGGACTTCAGCTCCCAGAAGCCCCAGCCACTATGGTCAATGCTCAGGGCTTCTGGGAGCTGAAGTCTAGAAACATCTGGGGACCCACAGGTTGAGAACCACTGCCTTATCGGGATTCTCTTACCCTCCCAGTTTGCAGTCTCCGGTCCCTCCTTTCCAGGCTCGGACATATTTTGGATCTGCCCACAAGGATATGGGATTGAACGTTCCACTTGAGAAGTATGGACCCACAGGGCTCAATATGACATAGAGAAGGGCTTTGGATGGCTTCTTGACTCCAAGGGAGGGCTGGATATTGGAAATAAAGACAAATCTGGTTCAACAGCTGGTTCATTTTTGATTAAGACACCATAATTATAACAAACATAAAATCCCACTGCTCTGTTAAAAGACTAACAGAAATAGAGGGACCAAGATTTAAAAAAAAGCATACAGACACATGAGTAATAGATCAATCTCTGCATCCTGCAATGAGCATAGCTACTGGCCATAGTGTGTGACTTAGTCTCCAGCTCAGTTCTCCTGCAAGGGGGATGGGACCCATTTTCTTTCTGTAGCTACCCTGTGGACTGTGCTGGTCCTGAGACTACAGGAAATTATATCATCTCACTTTCAGTTCTCAGATTTGACAAAATATGGCTGATTTTTGCACTTTTGATGGGATCATGTTTTTGTGGCAGTTTGGGTGTTTTTTTCTTTTGTTTTGTTTTTGGTGCTTTTCGATCTGTCTAGGAGACTCTAAGGTTTCAGAGGGAGTCCTGGGAGAATTCAGAGGATGTAAAAAGAGGTTGTGAGGCCACATGGGCCATAGTTTCCCCACTTCTGCTAGATGTTCTTTTGGTAGAGCCCCTGCTCTGGTTGCCAACTTCGGAAGCAACAGTATGACACGTTTGTTGATTTCTGCCAATCAAGCCACTGTTGAAAGGGTAGAACTAACCACGCTAGTGTGGGGGGCTGGATTTACAGCAGGAAATCCTAATTTCTGGCAGTAAGTAGACTGTATACTTCTGCCATTGCTTTCTGCTTCTTTTAAAAAATATGTCCATACAGCTACATGTGCTAAACATATTGAAATATTGATAAACACTGATTTAAAACAGCACTTCTTATGCTGCCTTTCATATTCATTTATTTCAACCCCATGAAATGCAAAAGAATATGAATGTATCACCAGCATTGGCAAGGATATCAAAGGCACAACTTTCAGAGTGTGCACAATTGCACATGACAAAAAAAAAAATTACACATGAGCACACTCCAATCAAATGCAATGGATTCTCTACTGCATGTCTTCTCTTGTGGTCTGTCTGCAACAACAACTGCTTTTTCTGCAAGTTAGAGCAGGCTCACCAAGAATAAATTATGTTGAGGAGGGGGAGAAACATGTCCATCCAAAAAATGAACATGTGTATGTCCAGTGAAATGACAAATCATTTCCACTAGATGGTACTATCATAAAAAGCAGCAGAATTATCATTTCTTTCCAAACCACTTCATCAACAGAAGCAGATCTCATAATATATTTTTAGGGATTTCTCTGCCTAGAGTTACATCATACAGGCCGATTTTGCAACATGCATATCATTTCAATATAAGAAAAAGCATGTATACTCTCTTGGCACAGTGTATGGATGGTTTCCCTATACAGAAGGGAGACCAACACAGAAAAATCATTTATTAAAATTAGAAAGCAACGGAGGGAATCATTTCAATTTTCAAGCAACAAAAGGTATGCAGATGGTAGAAAGGAGATTATACAGAGACTAAGCTAGTTGCACTCAGTTTCTACCAAAATCAATGAGACTTAGGTAACGGGTCTATATTCCACTGATCAATAAGACTTTTAACTAATTTAGTCTGGATCCTACAAAAATTGCCCTGCGTGGCCTGAGGAGGTTTAGCAACAATTTTCAAGAACCTCAGCCTCTTCTACACAGGGTTCTCTCTTCCATGGTTGCAGAAAGAAATGTTTAACTGTGGCAACACATAATCAAAATAAGCAACATTATAATAATTAAAATCATTCAGCAAAACAAAGAATCTTGGGCCAGCTTTGAAAGTAAAGCATGATTTTTTATTTTATTTTATTTTACTTTTTTTGTGGATTACAGTTCACACCCCTAGATGCATGGAGTATAAGTTTTAGATATTCAAGAATATATACAGTTCCCATGACTGGGGGCACTGAAGGTTAAACTTTGACAACAGAAGGAATTTTAAGAGCTGTAGTTGCAAAAAAAAGGTAATTTTTCCATGATCTAAGCCTAGCCTACCAATGCAACAGAATGGAGACAGGAATGAGATGGCACATATCTGAGGTGATGGAACGGACTGTACTACTTCAAAATATAGGTGGGTGATATAGTTGAATACTGTACTTCTTTGTGTTAAACAAAAGAATAAGCCTATTTTGCATGTAAAAAACAAAAAGAACAAGGGTCAGACTAGAATATTTCTCATTTAATGTAATTCGCTTTTTAAAAAAGTGCAGAGGGAAAATTCTGAAATGCCGTCCTCCCCACCAGGTGTAAGTGGTACGATCCATTCTTCTCCTGCAGGATTCCACCGCCTCATTCTACTGCCATGTTTAGACTAGGCTCAAGATAACATGTGGCACATCTAACACAGCTTTAAAAACAAACCAAAAGAAGAAAAAACAAGAAAAAAGTGTTCAACTTTCCCCCACCTCTGTCCCAATTAAAGTAGGGCGAATATACAAGCTAGCAGAGGTTGAATACGGCACCCACTCCTTTTCAACTTCCACGAGTTTCCGGATACACTCCAAAAGCTCTTCTTTGTCAAATCCCTGAAAGCGAAAGGAAAGGAAGACAGGGCTTATGTGCAGAAACAACCTTCATCAGAACACACTCTAAGGAGAACATTCAATTAGGCAATTAAGTCAGAGGCTGTGATGTATCCGCGTGCTTAGTACACAACCGTTAGTGTGTGACAAGTCACAATGCCAATAGGTCATATGATTTTTTTTATTATTATTTACCCAATAAATGAGCCAGCTTGATCAATTTCATCACAATTGAAAAATATATTTCCAGTGCCCCAGTCCAGGGGAATTTGTGTTTAACATTATTAATCCTGGAGAATGAGAGGAACAGTCAAAGCTTGGAAAACTTACTTTTTTGGACTACACCAGAATTCCCCAGTGGCCATACTAGTAAGGGATATTGTGAATTCTAGTCCCCAAAAAGAAAGTTTTCCAAGCTCTGAAAACAGAAACAAGAAAGGAGACTCTCATTTTGCATATTTATTCTTATACGAGGGTGTCTCCACCTCAAGATATATAAAGAAGAGAGTTGCCAGACTGAAAACTGGAGCGGGCTCCTGCCCCAACAATGGTTGTGGGGAAGAAGGAGTTTCAGCAGGTATGGCTTCTCATGCAACCAGATAACATGCAACTCCATCTGAAATTCCCTCTTCTGCATAAGTACTAAAGGGACAGGGTCCTCCTCATTTTCCCTCTGGCAGGCCTAGTCGGTAACTACTGCCCATTATTATACACCTCAGCTGGGTTCCTAACAAGTTGAGACGCAGGCAAAGGACTCCCATCAAAGGTTTCCTTTAAATCCATTCTCCAACACTGACAGCAACATGGGTTATCCCAGTGTTTCCTCCCACCATTTTATTTTCTGCTTTTTTTGGTGCCAGTACATCATCATTGTGTGATCATCATCATCACCATCACCATCACCATCATCATCGGGATTGTTCATATCTAAAATACCTAAGTGATCTTAAGCATTTCAGTGATTTTGTTTTAATTCATATTGTAAATCACTTTGTGTCCCATTTTGGGAGAAAGACAGGACATAAATCAAATAAATAAATAACCTCTGAGGAATCTCTTTGGAGGGGACATCATCAACATGGAATTGAAGTGCTCCTAGTATTCAATTAGGATTACCAGTCTTTAAAAGCTATCACTCTTTCAAAACCTATCTCTAGCTAGGATGAAAATGCTATTTAAGCTAAAGGAGATGAGGGGAAAGAAAATGTTTGCATAACGCACTGGCAAGGTGGCTCGAACAGCTGACCGCAACATCCTGTCCATGTTGAGTCTTGGTCGGAAGAGGCGAATTTTGCCATCCACTCCTCGGTACGCCTTCATGCCTTCGAACAGCTAGAAAAAAGCAATTGGAACCAGTAAGTATTCTGTACCATTGATCACGATTAGACATATAATATTACACTAAACACTTTAAATGCTTTTTTAAAAATGCTAATAAAAATAAATACAAACTGTCCAAAGTAAGATAGTCAATAATTTTCTTGTTTTCTTGTTCAGTACTGAATAACAGCTAAATATCTCCTATATCATGCCACAAATGATTTAAAAAATTGTACTTTTCATTCTCTTATTTTACAAAGGATCTATCAATCTAGTACATCTAACATTTTATTGGGGGGTTTACATTGCATTTAACTTCTCAAATGGGCATGCCTTCTTAATGTAGCCTGATTTTCTACTGACAGATCAACTGGCTAGTTAATCTGGAAATTTTGAGTCAAATAACAAATTCTGAGTGAACTGCAAATCTGAAATCAGAGGGGCTGAAAATTAATAGCACTTTAGTCTTTGATGCTATGGGACTTAGTTTACCATTATGTGAACTAGTTTACTTGTGCTCAGTCTCTACTCTTAAGTTAACTTGCTCACAATCAAAACCAAGATTTCTGACTTTCATTTGCAGGCAGACTATAAATTATGGAAACCACTGTTTGTCTGGTCCCTTCTGAACAAGGACGCTAGAAGAGGGATTCCTATGGATAAGGAAGTCACAAAAAAAACTAGAGCAAAAGCACATGGGAGCCCAAGTTTCAAGTGTAATTGGGCATTCTGCCCAAACCAGCTCTGATTTGCTTCTGTCATTGTAACTAGTCCCCTTCAAGTGTTCAAGACAAACATGTGAAGCAGGTAATGGAGATTCTGGACAAATCCTGCTGCCAGTATCCCTGTAGGAAAGAAACTGTGAAAGTGACTTCTATGTGCCTTCTGTTTAATCCTCAATATGAGCCTCCACGCAGTCAGGGAGCCTACATTTATCAGAGTTCTAGATTGTACAAAGGCTTACAGCACACAGCAACACATGTGTAGACTCCCTTTTAGAACATGTGTAGACTCCCTTTCAGACCTTTGCACTGAATGTTCAAATATCTGAAGCTCACTTTGCAGGAACAGGAATGCTAGATGTGGAGCTAACACATATTATCACCTTCTGAACAGGTGAATAGGGCTCTTGGGCTAACGGAACGAAACAACAGATATCGAACACAGATTCTAACAAGGAGTGGTCAGCTTCTAGTGCAACGCTGTATTTTTACTCAGGCATAAACCCCACTGTGCTCGATAGGGCTTTCTCCCTGGTAAGCACGTTTGGAACAGCAGTGCTTGGTTATACCAGTGTTCCTCTGACATTTTTGCCTCCCATCACAGGTTCATATTCATCACTGTACTCATGGGAGTTATAAAGTAATTGAAAAAAAAAAATACAGGCTCATCAAGATTTTAACAAGAGCCTTAGGCAGCCACTACATTATGCAGCGTCCACACCAATTTAGAGGTAGAATGGCAGAACTTTCTACTTAGAAAGGTGCTATTAAGACTATAGCGGTGGGCATTAGTTTGAAAAGCTGCATGGATTCTTCAACAGTTCTGTGGAGCTGAATGGCTATTTCTTATCCCAGCTGGACAACTAGTAGAAGATGTACCATACCACTGGACCATCCCATTTTATTATTTCTAGCTATCACTAAAAAAATTGCTTCACAGTTTGGAGGGAAACAAAGCATGAAATCATTGCCCAGAAACAAAAAAGGCCTCATTCTGGGCTTTTTCATCCATTCCTGGAAGGAACAGAAACGTCTCCAAAAACCTCAAGGCCCCAAGACAGCCTTTTCAGTAGCTACGTGGAAAACCACTGGGGCGTTTCGGACATGCTGACTGAGAAGAAAACAACTGGTTGTAATTACTTCTGGGAAGTATTTTCTCGCTGTAGACAAAAAATGAGTTGGGAGTGGGAAGCAGTGAGGTGCAGCAGCTAAGAATATGAAAAAGCAGTCCCAGGTTCAAATCTCAAGTCAGCCATGAACCTCTTCCCTTATATGATGGGAAATAATATTGTCTGTCTTAAAATGTCATTGTAAGGATGAATGAGCTACCATACACAAAGTATTTCTATTCTGATCCCCAGAAAGCCATACACCCCAACTGTCTCAATTCAATGGGGGCAGTCCTGATTAATCCTCTGCCATCCCACTTTTTGAGATAGGTTTCTAAGATGTCTCACAGAATCACAGAGTTAGAAGAAATCACAAAGGAAATCGAATCCAACCCCATTCTGCCATGCAGGAACACACCATCAAAACATTCCCGACAGATGGCCACTCAGCCTCTGTTTAAAAACCTCTAAAGGAGACTCCATCACACTCCGAGGCTCTGCTCTTATTGTCAGAAAGTTCTCCCTAATCTTTAGATGAAAAAGTAGTTTGCCCTCAATTAAATTCAGCATGGGAACAGAAGGAGAAGGGGCCAAATCTTGCCTTTCTCAGTAGGCTCTGACAAAAGCAAACTGCTACAGCCTCTCCTAAGCTGTGTTTTCTTCCTTATTAATAACTTTTGCCATTTTGATGACACTCTTTTGCTGCTTGGCCATGCATGTCCAGGTTTCACTCTATGTGATTTTTGGAGGGTATGGAAATTTTAATATGAATATTAAATATTTATGCTGACTTATAAGCAACCTTACTCCTACTCAAAATTTCCCCGGAAATACGTATACACAATCTTGGACACCGAAGTCCATTTAATTGCTTGTTATTTTAAAAATTGCAGACTGCTTGTCATTTTTACCAAACATACCAAAGCAGCTCATAGATCAGTGCTTAAAAGTAATGAGCAACTAGCAACACAGCCATCCGTAACTAGCAATATTTTTGGATAATGAGGGTGGAATGAAATTACATTTCAAAAGCAATGTAACCAATAAGAACAAAGTCACTTTATGGGCATTGCAAGTAATGGTTTCTAGCTATTTTCAAATGTTACTTTTTAAAGGAATTTCTTTGTACCATTCTTTTATCAAGGACATTCTTTCTCTTAAAAAAAAGTAACAAAAAGCATTATAAAAAGCAATGAGCAGCACAAGTAATGGAAATTACTTCTTCCATCCTTATGATGAGTAATAGCAATAGGTCACTGCAAATGCTGTAATGAGTGATGAGAATGAATCTTTTTTATTTTTTAAAGTAGCTTTCTAAATTCTGGCACAGACATTATGTTACAGTATACAGTAAAATCAATCAGTAGGAACAGTAGACTAACTCTTTTGGTTTGACCAGGAACAGCTGCAAATACTAATAAAAGTCAGGGGGAAATCCAGCCAAATAAAACATCTTCAATTGTTGGAAGAAACACTCCATACTGGCAATCTATCTGAACTCAATGGTCATACGATAGGTGCCATAACAGAGAAGGCTTTCCTCTGTATGCCAACAAATGAACATCTGTAAGCCATGGTGCAGAGCAATTAAGGCTCCCAATGCAAAATATCAGGGTCACACTGGCCTTCTGAGAGAAGGTAATCTCTCAGATGAGGCCTTTCACACTGCACAGTTATAGCACTGTGATTCCATGTCCTGGCTGCATCCTATAGAAGACTGGGGTTTGCAGTTTGCTGAAGCACTAGAGCTCTTCCCCTGAGAATTCTTCATGCGCTGCAAACTGAGTTCAAAGTGTAAAAAGTAGTTTGCACTCAGTTAACTTAGCAAGGGGGAGAGGAGAGGAGGGACAGAGTCTTGCCCTTCCCAGTCAGATACAAAGCTTTTTAGGAGATAGAATCCAGCACTTTGAATAGTTCCTTTAAAGACTGCATCAAAACCCGGACTGGACTCACTGACCCTCTGACACGGAAGGATCAGCTGCCAGGCCTATGAGAATCAATCTCAAGGGGAGCGTCATTTAAGCCAGTCTTGAGGTTATCACAGCATGGATCCCAATACTCCAGAAAATTCTTAGGCTTGGGCTTCAGCAAGTTGGTGGCAGAAAGCAATTCCATAACTGGGAGGCAGTTTTTTCACACCTTTGCCTTCTAAACCAAAGTACAGATGATTGCATGAATTGGCCTGTCCTGTTTCTGTTTTTTACTGGAGTCCAGTACATGGTGGCGGGGTCGGAATGGTGCTGGGGAAAATTCATTTAACTACTGCAGTACATAAGCCATATACTCAGATAACCTGTACATACAAGTGTAAATCCGCATCTGAGTCTTTATAAATCAAGTATTTTAACATTAAACTCTAAACCTGGCTTTCTGAGATACAACAGGCAGTCAACTGTAGGGGTGAGGGTCAAAGAGACGGACTGAAAGATAAACAACTAGAACAAGCCTGGCCATAGCACATAGATTTACTTTTAAATTTTTGACACTTTTACTTGTGGCTGTTACATAATTGTGAGATAGAAACTCTTGCTAATCTACCATGAATTACCCAAAGATCTACCAGGAAATTACTATTTATCTTTTGTCCACCCATATCTGTATTATAGGTCCTAATCCAGGTAATCCTGTCTTCCGATGTTAAGTGACAGGCAACCTTTTCAGCTGCCAGAGAAGAATCAAAAAACCCTCTTAGCGGTGGCAACTTGGAATGTTCTTTCCAGCAACACACCCTCTTGTTCTGGTTTTGTTAGCTTTAGACTCCTGGTGAAGATTGCTTTGTTCTCATAGGATTTTAATGGACAATATTCTAAAAGGAGCTCTTTCTGTTTTGTTACAGTTGTAGAAGGGAAGGAAAAGATAACTTTGTGGTGCTGTTAACACTAACCAGTTTAGGTCACCATAGGCTTTCATGCATGACATCCTACTACTTCACAAAAGTTTATCCCGAAATAAATTTGTTTGCCTTAACAGTGCCGTAAGTCTACTTTTTGTTTTCCTTTTACGCAGCGATAGGCTTATACGGCTATTTTTTTAAAAATATTTGTCTTACAGATTTCTTTAAAAAAAAAAAAACCTGTAGCTTTATTGTTTATGGATTAGTTAGTTATTCATCTGTTACTACTGCTTCTTAATTTTATTTTAGCCATTTTGGAATTATTTTTGTACTACAAGTGGAAATAGAAACATTTAAAAAAAAAGAAAAGAAAATGACAAATGAATATGTAACGTTAAGAATATACCCTTGGTATAGCAAAAGTTTGCGAGGGTCACATGGTAGCAGGCAACCTGTCAGTGGCATGCGCTGGCATACGTTTACCTGCACATGTCTATTTCTGGTTGCTATGGAGGTTGGTATTCCTCCCTCCCTCTGCAATGACCTAAGCCCCTCTCAGATCTACTATAGAGCCACTGGAGCCCCACTCTCCAACAGCCATTTCTTGCTTGGTGGAGAGCAGGGGCAATTGCTGGAGCGTCTGGTTGTGCTCCTGTAGCCAGATGCTGAGACCTCCAAATGACCCGAGTGGACCTCAATACACAATGTGATTGCTACAGGGACATAGCCAGATACCTCTCCACTAGGCACAGAATCACTGTGAAAGGGGGCTTCAGTAGGTCTAGGGATGGTGGTGCTCAGTGTAGTGTAGTTCCACATGCGGAATTATGCTGGACCTTTCAGGATTACAGCCATAGCCTGGCACTGTTATTATTTTTCTTCCTTTAACATTCATGCATATTTACAGCCTAGTGGTAGCTGGCAACTTCCACATCAGTGAGGTGGTAAATCTGTTCTGGGCTTAAGTCTGAACTTCAAAGGAATTTTTGAAGGACCTGGGCCTAAATTGAGCATAAGGTCCAACACTTTAAATAGCTTCTTTGAAGTTCTAGTTAAACCCCCAAATGGATTCACTATCCAACTGACGTGGAAAGTGCCAGCTGCCACTGGTTGAGTCCCACTGATTCATTGAGAGGGCATGTGTGCAGATGAGCACAGGAGTATAATTTCATGTCTACACATTTGTGGCATGACTGCTCATCCTTAAAGTCAGATCATCACTTTTCATCATTGTGGCATGGCTAAACATCCTTTTAAGTCACACCATCACCATCAAGGTCTAACAGACCTACCCGATTTGCACATGTGCTATGAATCAACATTATTTTAAATGTTTTTCTGGTTCTAAATTGTCTGGTTTCAAGTGAGAAATGACTTAATGTATTTTTAGTCATCCTTCAAAGTTCTTTTTTTTTTTTTTGTCTTGTTCTAAATTGATTTTATTGTACACTGCCCTGGGATCCTTGGCTGTAGGGCGATATATAAACATTTTTTTAAAAAATAAAACGGACAGGCAAGCAGGCTAACCAGTTTTATGAACTTCATTGGCAAGATGGTTGAGGTTCATTCCTGATGAATCCACAGAAACAAACAAATGAACATTAATAACCTGCCATCTGCCGCGTGTCTGCAACACACAAGCTAAACCACACGCATAGCTGGCAGAGCCAGGATTATCAGAGGAGCCACAGATCACAAGAAACACAAAGAGGGATGGGATGAGAAGGGAATGCCAAAAGCGTCATTGTCATCTCGTGTTATACCCACTGTGTATTCATTGAGCCAGAGCATTTGGAGCAGTTTCGCCTCTGTCAGTCCTCTTGGCTAGAGGAAACGTGATGCAATAAGGGTAAAAACAAATAGAAAGAAAAGTAACGGGGAAATGTATAGAAAAGAAGAAGAAGAAGAGCATAATCATCATTAGCAAAGAAGATTTCAGAAAGTGGGTTATCACAGCAACAACACTACTTCGAGCAAGACAAACATCCAGGACTCCAGCGTGGTTTCTTGCTCCTTATGAAAACTGGGAGCCCATAACACATCTATGTCTCCTTAGCCAGAAGGGCTTGAAAAAAAAATATCACAGGGTTGGGTAATAAGACAATTTTTTAAAAAAATTAATGAAAAACAAAAGGGGAAGGGAAATTTGTTGATATTCTAGTAGTGTCCTCCTAAGGAGTTAAGAGAATAGGTGGAAAGGCAAAGCAGTTGGGGTCATATTTTTCTTTCCACCTTTAATTTTGAAAGAACTGGGAGTATGGTGATGCCAAAACAAATCCACCTTTTTAAAAACAATTGGCAAAGGAGGGAAAATTTACTCATTTATTTTGAATGCCCCGTTTTCTCTACATGCTCCTTGGCAGCAAAAGCATGCCTTTGACTGAGGCTCCAATACAAATGGAGGTATCACACGCGCTGTTCCTATGGACACAGACATGGCAATGTTTGGCACCAAACACCTTCAGCTGTCAACCACGCTGGCTTCCGGCAATTAACCAATCTGCTTTACTGGAGTCAGTGACTCGCTCTTGGCTTCAAGTGTACCGTACATCTACGCTACACAACTAGGTGAGACTCAATGGCCCAGCAGAGTGTAGTTTGTACTGCTAACCAAGAGAAGCCAACAAACTTAATCAGCTGGTACCACATGATGATTTGTATCTGCTAATGAATCCTCATGGATTGAACATCATAGATCATACTTTCATATCATCTCAAATGCCATGCCTTTCGATAGGGTCATTTCATTCATTCAGTTGTAAGTCATCCCATTCCGAGTAACGGAGTGAAGTTTGTACAGGTATGACCTAGCCTTGAAAGTAGATAGCCACAGAGTCCCTAAGGGTCATAGCCATTCTGTTTTCATCCCTCCTTCAACTCCAATGGGTCATACGCGCCCATTTTTCAAGTCACTTCCAGTTTCATGGGATGGTGGGAATAGTGGGCCTCTAAAAGGTGGCGGGAAGGACATTGCCTTAAAATGAAGAATCACAACTCTTCGGCGCTTTTCTCAATTTTGTGTTGCTTATGTCAGTGAGCCACTCAAGATGAGAAAAAAATACTCTCTGTGTAAAGTGTAAAGTTTCGTTCCAGCATAAACCAATTTTATTTTGGATAGCCACATGCTGTTTTCTTCATCTCATAGTATCTGCTGGGAGCTCCTACCATTACCAGGGTTTTTTCATTCCTATTTTCCAGGTCAGTTAAATAAACCCAGAATTTTCTGAAATGAAATGTATTTCTACTTGGTTGTCCATCTGTCATATCCTGGAACTAGCTAAGATAGCTGTCACAGTAAACACAGCTATTCTTTCCAGGGCACAGATTCAACAGAAAACAAGCAAGGGAAAGGGAAAGATTTGTACCAAACCAAATTATCCTAATGTAATATTAATTAACATAATATTAATATGATATTATCCTAGTGTAATATTGCTAAAGCATTTCAGCACTTTGACTATAATAATTCCTGGGTAATAACAAAGAAGGCTCAGTGGAAACTGCTAAAAATCCATTTCTTAAATGTTGTATAAGTCTAGATGTAACAGATGATTGGGGAGAGAGAAGAACACCATAAAATGGAGAAGAAGGAGAACCCAGGATATTTCAAGAAAGAGTTTGGATGCAAAACTATGCAGGTGAATTTGAAACAAAGAGATCTGGAAACTCTCAATACTTTTAGAGAGTTTTTTGCCTTCTGGATGAGTCCAGTGATGGTTGGGCTGACAAAGGCTGCACTGGGGCCTTGAGAGATGCAAGCGATCGTTGGGTTAAACAACTGCCACCCTTACTTTAAAAGATTATAGTTAAAATATTTTTCTACTGGTTGAACAGTATGAATACTTAAGACATTATGTCAAAATCATTATCCAGATAGTTCATGTGCCTTGGGAATATTCACCATCTTCATCTTATTGCCATCAGAATTCTTAGGCCTGTTGTTGTTGTTATCGTATTTATAATTAAACTGTATGTGTGGTCGGCAGGGATCATGGGATGCTTCAATAAGGAATGTGTTTTTTGCTGCCTGATATGTGCAGAAAGATACAGTTAGGGCATCTCCGCACTACACTGTTATAGTGCTGTTATTCCACGTTCAACGTTCTGTGGAATTCTAGGGTTTGTAGTTTACTGAGGCCAAACAGCTCTCTGGCTGAGAATTCTAAAGGCCCCTTCCTAAACTGCAAACCCCTGGATTCCATAGGATGTTGAATAATAGCACTTTAACAGTGTAATGCGAAAATGACCTTAGAGCTAGAAACTTTCATATGTTCTTCTGCCTGAAGCAGTAAAATTGCTCATCCAGTTTGTTATTCTTCCAACAGCTGATCCACCATATCAGCTGTGAGGAACTGGCGACCTGGTTCCTACAAAGAGAAATCTGATGATTTGACAGTTCTTAGTACCTGCTCTGTTTCTGCCACCAGATTCTCATTACTGGCCAATAAATACATGTTTCCTGATGACAGCGATAGGAACAAACTGCAGATGTCCTAATAGCAGTCAGATAAAAAGAGAGATGGGGTGACACAAATTAGCTTCCCACCCCTTCGACAAGCCACAAAGATTTGGGTTTTTAACACCCCAGTGCAAAACCACGGTTTATTAATTGTAGGGTTATATGCGGGTGTTGTTGATTGCTCACCATACGTAACTTTAAACATAGCTTTAAAACACTGGTGATGCGTTCTCATTTTCATTAGCATTGTTCTGGCCCTTGAAAGTGGCAGCTAGCGATGTGAGGTGGGGTGGAGAAATGTGCAAATACAACTTTTCCCCAGCTGTGGCACTGTCAGGGAGATGTGAGAAATGCTGACCCATGTTTTCCCATAACCAGCGCTGAGGAGTTGGTATATCACACCTTTGACTCCAGCTCAATTCCTCTATTTTTCTACTGACTTCTACTCCTTTATAAATGGTAAATGTAGATTAATTAATACTAATGTATTTATGACAGTAAAACTGTAGTGCAAGGCATTTCATCCCTGCCACATGAATCATCAGACTACTTAGACTGAAGGAACATAAAATATATTTGTTTGATTTAGTATAAAATATAAGTATAAAATGATATATTTATCATATCATGTTATGATATCAATTTTATATATTGAAGTAGTTTGAGTTAGCATCTTTCCTCTGACTTTATCTCTTCCCAGAATTGCTTCCAGCTCCACGACCTTGACCACGACTTCACAGACTTGCCCATAACTGGTCTGGGCTTTTAGCCCATTCGCTCTCCACTCTATCTATTTCAGAGTCCTCGTTCTAGAAGTATCTCAGTAATGATAATAAGCATTCAGGTGCTGCTATCTTATATTCAGTCAGTGAGACAAAGGTTTAAAAACAGTTTATGAAGTTGAAGAAGATACTTAGATGCATTCTTAAGAAAAAATCGCATGACAACTAAGCACTCTTTTCCAGCCTTGAGTCATACTCACTTCTACAGCATAGTGAAAAGCTGATACAGCAGGATGTAGAGAGAGGTTTTCCAGCGGCTTGATATGAGGTGCCTCCCATCCTGAAGTCAATGACCACTCTATGAATAACATGTTGTCCGTGAAAACAGTTCCAAATACCAAGCCATTCGGGTCTGGTTTTTCTTTTAAAGTGGTAGATGGGTTGATTATCAGATCAGCAGCCTGTGAAGAAATGGAAAAGTTAAAGTAACAGTTATGCAGGTATGCTCAGTCGTGTAGGGATGTGGGGGGGCGGGGGGCGGGGGGCGGGGGATGGGGGGTGGGGGGGAACAATTCGCCCTGGACAGCAATGTGTCTGGGGCAACCCAACCCGTAGTCATGCCCCCACGCTCCGTGGCCCATGCACCGCAGCCACATCCCTGCACTCAGTGGCCATGCCCCTCATGCCATGGCCACCCCCCCCCCATACACTCCAAGCTCCACCACTGGGTATGCTGATGATTAACTGAAACCATTCCCATCTGGGATTGTTAATAAAGATATGAAGTAACCAAGGGAAGCTCTGCATATTAAAATTCCTGTGTGAGAAACAGTTGATGCACCCCTAAAGCAAACTCAAAAGCCCTTTCTGCACTACACTGTTATAGTGCTATTACTCTACTTTTAACATCCTGTGGAATCCTGGGGTTTGCAGTTTAGGGAGGGGCAATTGGAATCCTCAGCCAGAGAGCTCTTTGGCCTCAGTAAACTCCAAACCCCAGAATTCCACAGGATGGTGAAAGTGGAATAATAGCACTATAACAATTTAGTGCAGAAATGGCCAAAGAGTGAAAATGTCAGACGGGGAGTACATCAGGGAGTTATGACATAATCACATCCCCTGCAAGACTTAGTTTAAGGCACTAATAATAACTAGCAAATAAGTTCCAGGTCAGAAAAAAATTAAAATTCAAACTTTTAGGATTACGTTTAAGATCTGAAGTTATTATAAGCCTGAAAATGAAGGTGATGATACAAGGGATTTAGTTGGAGTGTCTTTGATATATTCAGGCAAAAGAAGGAAATTGAGGGGAACCAACACAACAGCCAGGGAAAGTCTTTTGGTAGCAAGAGACTAAAACAGGTGAGAGGCAAACCTTCCAACATTTTGCAGAAGACAATGTGGACACATGCAGCCAAGCAACAACAGATTGTGGTCACGACAGATGGCAAACATTACTAATGAGGGGGAAAAAGACAAACTAGGAGACGCTACAGAAGCTTCCTTCTGCCCAGTCATGTAGGGACGGGGGGGGGTGATGGAGGTGGTTTGCCCCAGTGGCAATGTTTTTGGGGCGTCCCGGCTTGTAGCCACACCCCTGCACACCGTGGCCACGCCCCCATGCACTGCAGTCATGCCCCCATACTGTAGCTCTGCGCCCCTCCTTCCCCCCTCCACACACTCCAAGCCCCACTGCTGCTTTCTGCCTGAGCCTGCTGGGACAGACAACATTCTACCCCCTCATCTCTTTTCCTTTCTGCTGCATTAATTGAGTGCAAACTACTTTTGCACTCTGCACTCCATTTGCAGCAACTGAAGCAAGCTTAGGATGAAAGCAGAAAATGGGGGGAGGAAGAGGAGAGAGAAGCCCTTTTTGCACCTTACCTTGCTCCAGAGACATCTGGTGTGGGTCCTGGCGTTGGCCCTGCTGGGAGGAGAGCACGACAGGAGTGCTCCCCTCCACATCAGCTGCCTCCAGGATCTAGGAAGCACGGTTGCCACACCTCTTCCTGCCACAGCGCAGCCGAGTACTGTCCCAGGCTGCGCTGGAGTAGGAAGCACAGCCATTACGCTTCCAGGGCCTCCAAGGGAAGGTAAGTGCGGGCACACGGTGGGATGGTGGCGCGATCACAAGTCATTGACAGGGAAAACCTGTCAATGATTTGCAGCGTGATCATGTCACCTGGGGATGGGAGGACAGGACTGCGATGACATTGTGCATAAGCAACATCACGGTCCCATCCTTCTCCTGTCCTTATGGTGGGTTGAGAGAGTGGAGCAGAAACAGCCAGAGAGAGAAACTGGGAACTTTTAAAGGCAGCAGGATGACAGAAGATTAATCAGAACTATCCCAGCCAAACTGGGATAGCGGGCAGGTATCCCAGTGTTACATTTTGATTCTTGTAAAATCTTCTGGATCAGGACTTTGTTTGAGGGCCAGAGCAAGCAGGAAATCTGTTACTGCTGTCTACCAGCAAAGCTACACTGTTGATGAGAACTCCCGTTATCTCCAGCCAGGCTAGCTTTGCCAAAGCTCTGCTGCCTAAAGATAGCTTTCACTTTATCCACGCTCTGGTTTGCTTTGTCACACCTTCATTTTCACACAAATCAGGTGTGACAGCTAACACATGCTGGCTCATGAATAAACCCAGCAGAATTTTGAACGAGGACAACAGTAACAAAGTACGTGCTGTAGAAAAACCTGTGAAAGTTATAAAAATGCTAAAAATGTCATTTCATCAATAGCCTCAAGGCAGTTCACAACTAGTCAAAATAAAATGTGATTCTGAGTAACAACCAGTAAGAATGAACCAAACAAACCAAAAGCTGCAGGGTTTTGCTATTTATTTATTTATTTATTTGAAAATTATCTGAAATACCACTTACAGGCCAGGAAAACAGGACGGACTGGCTCCAGAAAGAAGGAAGGAAGGAAGGAAGGAAGGAAGGAAAGAAAGAAAGAAAGAAAGAAAGAAAGAAAGAAAGAAAGAAAGAAAGAAAGAAAGAAAGAAAGAGATGGCAGGCAGTCATGTCTGGCAAAGGAATGCCATAATCTGGGCAGGAGAAAACATCCTTTTCTCCATCCAAATTTTGGAAGGCAGGGGTCTCTGTTGAAGAGTCTCTAAACCATTTTAGCTACTAGCAAATTCCTGCAGGAGACAGCAGTCATTTGGATATTACTTGTTGTTATTGGGTGCCTTCAAGTTGTACCTGACTTATGGCAACCCTGAAGTGAGGCTATCAAGGGGTTTTCTGGAGGCTGAGAGTGTGGCACACCCAATGTCACCCGGTGGGTTTCCATGGACAAGCGGGGTATCAAACCCTAGTCTCAAAGACTCAAACCACAATACTACTCCAGGGCATTTAGATCCTTGAACATATAGGTTACCAAGAAATAGTAAGCGAAATGGGTACTGAGAGAAGAAAACATCCACACTTGTCAGAGCGTGCTTCCCACATTTTGTACAAGAAAGTTGGGAGGGGCAAGGGTTGAGAGAAGGCCATGAAAGTGAATTTTGATAATTGCATCTAGTTGCTCTCTCTTTCTCTCTCTGAATCCTCTCATCCATCAACCCCTTCAAGACCTTTAATTTTTCCATCACTGCAGTTTCCAGCATTTGACTAGATGTTAACTTCAGAAGAATGCAGTCCCTCCAGGGATGTAGCTATGGTGGCCGGGGGGGGGGGGCAAAATGAGGTCATTGCAGGCCCATCTAAGAATCTCCCTTCCACAATGAAATTTTCCTTGAGTTCCCCAATTTCTAGCATTGCAGAGGTCAAGATGCTAAAATAGTTCACACCTAGAATTCTTATATTTATTAGGTTCACATCCTGTTGGTAACTTTGCCTGCCCCTTTCTTCGGATGCCTAAATGGTTTTTCTAAAAGGCTCAGCAGAAGTTCTACATTGCTGCAATTCTTGCAGTTTAATGACTGAAGGAAAATTTGTGGGGAGGGGGAGACACAATTCTTATTTGGAGGGCAATGCCTCCCTGTAGCTGTATGCCTGCCAGGACAAAACTCAAAATCTCAGGGCCAAAACTCAGAACCAAAGGATGCTTCCTGTTGATGTCATTAAGCATGAGATGTTCAGCATCAACCACAACTGCTCGGAGCATGTAATTCGTATAATTAACAGCAAGTCCAACAAATATGAGAAAATATTTATATGGCTGGGAGTTAAGTTTTCCAAGCTCTGCACTGAAGCCGTGTGTGTGTTTGTCCCTTTTGAAAACCTTTGCAAGCACTACTTTTAAAAACACATGGGAGTTGCAATCCAATCAAGAAAAGTTTTTGAATCTGGGATCTTGACATCCTACTGGAGACAAAATGAGTCTCAGGAAGGCCCAAAAAAGCAGGAAATGTATAAGTTAAAAGATTGGATGAACATAATGGTGAATAAAGATAGAATAAAGGAGAGATTGCAGGGTACTAAGATGTCATGGCTTATATTCAGCTGGAGCAGTGGACAAGGGATTGGAAAGGCAATAATAAAGATTTTCGAGAATACACTAGATCTGGAAAAATCATTAAGCAAAGAGATGATATGGAAGAAAATGAAATATTGAAGGGTACCACAAGAGAAATATATAAAATATCATCAAAAGATGAAGATGAATACCTTAGAAAAATATGGGAGGAAGAATTAGCACAAAAAATAGATATTCAAGACTGGGGGGAAATTTGGAATCAGCATCAAAGATGGTTAATGTTGACTTTTAAAACTGAGGAGGTAACAAGCGGGGACATGTGAAGTATTATTCGACTGCAGACACACGAATTACTATTCGGGAATCTTACTACCTCTCATCTGGGGGAAGCCAGGATGGATGGATAAAAGTACGAGAGTATGTATAATTGTTGTTATAGGAGAAAATGGTTTTGGACAAGACATATGAATGTAAATATTGTTTGTTTTACTGTAAATAAACATAAAAATTATCTGTAAGGATAAAAGAGAATTATTATAAATTGGTTTGGAGATGGTACCTAACACCAGTAAGGTTAAACCACATAGATAAGAATCATTCAAGGTTACGTTGGAGGGGCTGCCAAGAGATTGGCACATGTATTCATATGTGGTGGGATTGTGAAGGTATTCAGAAATTTTGGCAAATGGTGTTTGAAGAAATAAAAGACATAACAGGAATTGATTTACAAATATGTCTGAGTATAGCATTATCATCTATATTCAGTAAGGTTAATTGTACCCAGAAATGAAGGACTTAATTACAAATTTATTAACTGTAGCAAGACTAATTATATTGAGAAAGTGGAAAGCTCAAGATTTTCAAATAAAGGATTGATATAAAGAAGTGTGGAAAATTGTGATCAATTATAAGTTAACATGTTGAATTAAGGTTAAAAAAGGAATAATGAATAGGAATGACTTTGAAGCAATATGGAAAATATTTCTGGAAAAGGCTTTAACAAAGAGGGAAGTGTCACATCTCCACAAGAAGAATTACAATTTTGAAAAGCAGAGTAAGCTGGAATACAATTGGCTCTGGGAATGGGTTCACATTTAGCGTTAGGGTCATTATGGATAATAACAGGATCATATATAGTATTAGCAATAGGTTAAATATAGTTGAATAGATTTAAGAACAAAATTACTATAGCAATAATGAATACAAGGAGAATAAGATTTAGATACATGAAATAAAAATATATAATCAATATGATATATAATATGTTGAATAAGTATATGATGATAAAAGATCTGGAGAGAAATAGTAATAGTAAAGCTGTTTGTGTTGCAATTTTTCTCTTTTTCACCTTTATGTTATTCACGTGGTGTTTTTGTTTTATGTATTCTTTTTTCTTTCAAATAAATAAAACAAATAAAAGAGTCTCAGTAAGGCCCACACATTTCTTTCTTTTATTACATTTGAAGCATTTATTTCATGCCTCTTAGCCTGCCAAGGCCCTTGAGGTGATGTATAACAGATCAAAAGATTTGAAACATTAAATATAAACAGGTAACAGGAGACTAAAACAATGTATTGCCCCTGGTTTTAGGAGTGGAAGACCACATGAAATATAGTCTTTGCTGCCCACTGGAAGAGCAGAAGGGATGGAGACGGCCAGCCTGCCCTTAGGAGGGGCTTCTACTGTCAGGAGGTCACAATAGAAAAGGTCCTGTCCGAAGCTGATCAGAAAATGGCCATCACGTCCCTCCAAAATCGTAAGACCCAAACACAGACAGGCTATTTTATTATGGGGTGGCAATCCCAAAACCACCTCTGCCGGTTAAAAAACAAACACACAAACAAACGCCGAGATACATAACTAACAATATACCCTCCAACTGTCCCATTTTGACAGGGAACCAGTGTGGTGTAGTGGTTTGAACATTGGGCTTTGACTCTGGAAACCAGGGTTCAATTCCTCACTTGGCCATGGAAACCCACTGGCTGACCCTGGGTGGATCACACATTCTCTGTCCCCCAAAACCCTGTGATAGGTTCCCCTTAGGCTCACCGTAAGTCAGAAATGACTTGAAGGCACGCAACAACAATGAATTATTACTAAGTGGATCCTCTTATTTGACGGTGGGCAAGTATGGCATTTCAAAGCGATGGGGTTCTGGTATAGTTCTGCTTGCTTTCTGAAAACTGGTGTGCCATTTTCTAGGTGTGACATCATTCTGTGCTTGGGTAACAATGGCCATTTCTGCACTACACTTTTTTAGTGCGATTATTCCACTTTCAACATCTTATGGAATCCTGGGGTTTGCAGTTTCGAGAGGGGCCGGTTGGACCCTCCCGAAACTGCAAACCTCAGGATTCCATAGGATGTTGAAAGTGGAATAATCGCGCTAAAAGAGTGTAGTGAGGAAATGGCCAATGAATCCTTGGAATCATGGATTATCATGCTGACCATATTAATTTGTTGTTGCTATGTGACAGGGTAACCTTAGGGGTTGCCAGAAGACAGAAATGACTTGAAGGCACACAACAACAACAACAACAGTCATGATTAATCTTTTTCTATCCTACTGCTTCAGCCGCTTTCGCAATGTCTCACTTTTCTCTCCTCCCACTTTCCTCCTTTGTTCTCAGTTTACTTCACTTGCTGCCGACTGAGTAAAATGCACAGTAACTCAGCAGAGGCAGAGGAGAAGAGGGAACCGCACCTTTCCCTTGTCAGTAAGTTCAGGTAAAAGCAAACTTCTGCAGCCTCTCCTAAGCTTCTGAAATCTTCCTCATTGATAACTTTTGCTATCTTGATCATACTCTGATGTTGCTTGGCCAAACATGCCCCAGTTTTCATCTCTGAAATGTTGGTGGCTATACACGAGTGTGCTGCTCATCATTAGTTTCTAATAGCAGGCCAGGACAGAGGCCCTTTTTGCACACAGTTTCTTTTGCGAGAGGGCCCCTTGAGCATCGCGTAAATGGGAGCGGCGGTCCAAACGACGCACTCCCATTTACGCGATGCTCACGAGCCTAACGCGAACCATGCATGCATTTTTTTCATTTTTGGCTTCAAGCTGAAAATGCTGCGCGGTCGCGCAAGGCTCCCGGGGCCCTCGCACACTTACCTGCCCTGCGGTGTGTCGGACGAGCGGGCCAGTCGCGCTTCCTGCCTCAGCACTAGCCTGCAATTCCCAGGTTGCGCTGCGGTAGGAAGGGGTGGGGCGTTCGCGCGGCACTCGCGCAATCAGCAAGCCAGCTGCGGGAGGAAGGAGCAGCGAAGTGAGCGCCTTGCGCAAGAGCCTGCTCGCGTGAACGCCACCCCCCACCTCCGTGAAAAAGTAAGATGCGGAAAGGGCCAGAGTCTCAGATACTGGTGGGACATGGAGAAGGGTGTTTCTTGGAGCTCTTATGACCTGGATAAGCATTTTACAGCGCTGACGCGGTGAATTAGAAATGAACAATGGGAGTTTATCATCCAGCACCGCAAAACAAAAGCAAAGCCAAAGTTCAGACTGCTGGCATATGATAATAAGCTAAATTTCCCTTCAACTAGGAAGAGGAAAAGCAAAATGTCCCATTATCAAAGCCATAAGCTGAACAATTTGTAGCAGTCCGGGGTTAACATTTCCTCGTTCAGTACAGATTTCTGTTATGATCTTGGTGAGGTCATTTAACCTCTTATGCTTCAATTTCCAGTCCTAGCAACTCAGATTGCTCCTTTGTTTTACTTCATAACCACCAAGGTATAATAAACATGCATCTTCCATTTTTCTCTAGGAAGCCCCAAACAGGAAGAGTGTTCTATTCTGAAAGCTCTTACACGCAGAAAATAAAAATATACTGGCTACTGAAGAGACGCAACATCAATATCTATTTGGTATGTCATGGTGTGATCAGAAAACAGATTGTTATGTGTGTGTATTACCCACACATTTATTTCTTCATGGCCTAATTCACAGGAAACGTGAACAACCATTACTGAGGCTCGGACTTGTCTGCTCACTCTGCTTCTGTCCTTCCCTAGCATTGCAATGAGCGTACACTTCCTATTCCAGTCTAAGATCTCCTTGTTATGTCTGAACTGTGGGGAATACATGTATTTAAAATTACAGTTTATAAGTAAGCCAGGATCACAAAAAAAGTTTGATCTTGATTTGGTCAATAAAATACAGCTTAAATAAAATATATTCCACTCCAAGTTCAGAACAGGGATGGGTGAATGGTTCGGTCACCTTCTTGCCCTTATTAGTTTTGTATATGTACATTTTGAAATCAGTTTCATCGGTTTCTGCATCTTGTTGATTTAAGACAAATCCATTAAAAATCATGTTAGTTTTGAACACATTCCCTCTTCCTCATGTGCATTTTTGTATGCTTCAGAGATGTATAAAGAATAACTGCATTTTCATCCATGTGATACTCCTTATCAAGTCTGTTTCCTTTAGGTGTGGACGAAATACTCTTTTTAAACATCCTCAGTGCAGATATGATGATGATAACTCATTAATTTAAAACATAAAGTTTCCTACATGAAGCCATGCCAGACAAGGAAAACAAAGAGGAGGGACAAGACCAAGATGACATTTTCATCTAATATTAAGGTGTGGTTTAGCATTATATCTATGTCACTATATATACACCAGGGAGTCCAGGGTCACTTGCATGCATACATATATAGAATGAAAGCAGACCTCACTAAGACCATTTCAAGTGACAATCTATGCATAATCCACACAACTCATTTGAGGAACAAGTAAAATGAAAGCATTTCTTTCTCTCATTGCCGCTGACACTGTCTGTTGCTTCCAACTTCTGGTGACTCTAAGGTGAACCTATGTCAGGAGTCTTTTGATAAGATCTGCTCAGAGGGGTTTGCCTTTGTCTTCCTGTATGGCTGAAAGAGAGTGGGACTTGGCAAAGCTCACCCAATGGTTTCCATGGCTGAGCAAGAATTCAAAGCCTGGTCTGCAGAGTCATAGTCCAATGCTCAAACACTATGCTGGCTCTCTGATACTGCCTGTAGCAAAGGTTTAACCTGTAGGGAGATGATTTAAAGCACCAAGACAAAATTATCTCCGAAGCTGACACTCTCTGGACGCATTGCCTCAGAGGCAATCTTGTATAGCAGAGTTTCAAAAACAGCAAAAGCATGTGCAGCAGAGTACAACTACAACAAAAGATACATTATTGCTCTGACCACTCTACCCACAGGTCAGTTACTCACAGACACAGAGTGTGTCGTCCAAAATACCTGGAGGCTTTAATCTTCTCAGTTGCAATATGTACAACTATATACAGGATATGCAGATCAGTAGCAGATACACAGGCAGAGATACATGCAGAGATACTGGCAGACGTAGATTCAAGCAAGCAGAGAGAGAGCAAGCGTTCACGCTTCTCTTTTATACACTCCTGCTTACAGGTCATCAATCTGGGCCATTAGCATGATGCAACACCTTGCCATGTTTGCTGTATCATGACTCAGCCCTTACTGCATGTCCCCTCGGAATGTGTCATCACTTGCTTAGTTACTCCCCAGGTATTTCACATGTTCATCAAAGGTATTTTCCAATGGAGCAAATGACATTGCATTTTTTTATCCAACATAACCAACATTCCTTTGATCTATTCATGGTTAATACTGAGAATTTGTTCAAGAGAGTAAAGGAGCCAGCGAGAGTGATTGCAGAGTTCCCCCACTTTGCTCTTGACTTTTCCAATAAGCATGCATAGCTCATCAAAATACCAAGTGACCATTCATAGAATCACAGAGTTAGAAGAGACCACAAGAACCATTCAGTCCAACCCTCTACCATGCAGGAATACACAATCAAAGCATCCCCAGCAAATGGCCATCCAGCCTCTGGCCCTTTTTGCACAGCATTTGTCATGCGAAAGGGCCTCCGGAGTGTCATGCAATTGCAAGGAGCGTTTCAGACAACATCCTCACAATCGCGCAATGCTGCTGGGGCCAGCAGGCGCCGATCGCGTGCAATATCATCTTCGGCTTTTAGCCAAAAATGGTGCTCGATCGCGCATCGCTCCAGGCCCCCACACGCACTTACTGTGTGTGCGGAGCCTCCAGAGCCACAGCCCTTGTGCTTCCTCCCCCAGTGCAGCCTGGGAAAATACCTGGCTGCACTGCGGAAGGAAGAGGCGGAGCCCTCATGTTGCCTGCCGGCTGGCCGGCAGCTCCTGCGGAGCCAGAGCACAGGGGACATGAGAGCCTCACGGAAGAGGCTGCTCACGTGATCCCCGCACGGCCATGCCAGATGAAGGCAAACTGCAGAAAGAGCCTCTGTTTAAAAACCTCCAAGTCTCCTAGAAAGCTGCTGCTGGCTCAAGGAAACCCTCAGTATGATGCAATCTTTCTCGTGGGCTTCCTGGAACACCAGCACCTTTCTGATGAGATCTGAACATTCCAAATAGTGGAACATCTGACACAGTGATGCTATATCTGGGACTCCAATGCACTACGGAAAATTTAAAATGGCAGCTGTTTGCTACCTGCCATAGGGAGCCCAAAGCACTATCCGTTCCTGTGGAGTCTGTTAGAGCATGTGATCCCCAACAGCTGCCTGAGGATGCCAGGTGGCAGCACTGCCACAATCGACCTGGGGTACTTTGGTGTGTCATGACCTGGTGTCCAGCCATGGCTTGGATGCAGACCTAAAAGCTGAGGAACCAGAGGTGACAACAGAGGGGACATCACACCCAAGTGTCACTGAAGAACCTGAAACCCAAATCTAAAACTTCCACATCTGAGACCCATAAGCCCAAACCAACCTTGGCTCCATCATGGGACAAGATAATCTTCTTCAAGAACTCTACAGTCCCTGAAGCAAGTGCATTAATGCTAGAAACACAGAATCACAGAGCTGGAAGAGACTAACCCTCTACCATACAGGAATATACAATCAAAGCATTCCTGACAGATGGCCATCCAGCCCCTGTTTAAAAAACTTCAAAGAAGGAGACTCCACAACACTCAGTCAGCGTATTTCACCGCTGAATTGCTCTTACGATCAGGAAGTTCTTCCTAAAGTTTACGTGGAATCTCTTTTCCTGAAATCTGAAGCCATTGCTCCATGTCCTAGTCTCCAGAGCAGCAGAAAACAAGCTTGCTCCATCTTCCATATGACATCTGTTCAAATATTTAAACATAGCTGTCATGCCTGGCATGAACTCCTGGAGCGCTAGGCTTTGTGATAAAGGTCTATCACTTTAAGGCTCTTCATTCTTTCAGAAGGGGTGGGGACCAGGGAGAGTCTTGAGCAAATGAAAATGCTATAGAAGACCACACCTGACCTCCAAAATGTATTAAAGCAAGGAACCTGGTGATGCATCATTTCCAGGCACCTCTTGGACCATTTCTGAGGAGACTGATTCTCATCATAGAGACTGCCCCCTCCCCACCAAAGAGCATTTAATAGACTCATAAAGGGGTTTTGAATCTTTAAATATGGTTCTTTGCAATTAAAAATTACTCCCCTCCCCCAAGTTGGCTGGTACCAGGACCTTTAGGAGGTCAGTGGGATTCTCAGAGATGTCCACAGTGCTACCACAGGGCTCACGGGTGGCACGATTCCCATCTTTAGACCAACTCCAAATGTAAGCAGTCAGGAAGACCTTGGCCCACATGCAAATATATACCAGCTTTAGTGACTGATGTAATTTATTCAGTTCACATCATTTAAACTTTTTCTTGGGACAGAAATGATTTATTTTTTTGATGTACACAAACCGTTCTGAGAACAGTTAGAATTACTAGCAGAAGATGAGATAACATTCCTTTTGCATCAAGTCCAGAAAAATTTAGGAGAACCGGATGGGAACCACAGATTCATTTCCTCTTTGGAAAACATCTTTACTGAGGAAATGCTTGTGCTGACTTGACAAAAGATAAAATTGGCACCAACACACCCACGCACAGAAAAACCAGAGACGAACATGTTTGGAATGCAGATATGAAGAAATAACAGGGGGATCCAAACGACAAGAGAAGCTGTGTGAACATGGCAGCATTCTGTGTAAGGAGGTGCAGTAATCCTCAGTCAATGAAGCAGATGTGTTCTTCGGCATTACCTGTTTAACAGAAAATTTGGTACCAGGGCAGAAATAATATAGAAAAAATAGGGATAGGTTCCCATCCTACAAGAAACAAGAACAGTTCAACAGTAAATGTTTTCTTCAGAACTAACCATGTACACATTTCAAATGAAGCAACTAGGCAAAGTAAGCCTTGCATTAGTAAGCAAAAGCATTTTGAACCTTCTAGAGACCACTTGAAGGCTTCTTCCAAAACGCATCAAGAGATTAATTTTTCCTTCACCAGCCTGCACTTTTCTTATGACTTCCATTTTGGTGGCCGAACCTATGCTCTTTTTTTAACATGCTGGGTGCAGCTGATGAGGCAGGCTTACTTGCTCTCTCTTTTTTCTCTTTGCTTTGCTGTTCACACACACTCAGGCCCTTTCCACAGCTTACCTTTTCTCGGCGCTGGGGTAGGGGGATCACGCAAGCAGCCTCTTGAGAGAGGCTCTCACATCCCCGCTGCTTCGGCTCTGTAGCTGCTGCCTGCCGGCCAGCAGGCACCATGAAGGCTCCGCCTCTTCCTTCTGCAGCACAGCCGGGCATTTTCCCAGGCTGCACTGGGGGAGGAAGCGCGAGCACCGCAGCTTCAGAGGCTCCGCACGCATGGTAAGTGTGCGCAGGGCCCTGGAGCAATGCACAATTGCACACCATTTTCGGCTACAAGCTGACAATGAAAGAGGGTGCGAGCGGCACCTGCCAGCCCCAGCAGCATCATGCAATTACAAGGACGTTGTCTAAAATGCTCCTCGCAATCGTGTGACTGCTCCAGAGGCCCTTTTGCATGGCAAATGCCGTGCAAAAAGGGCCTCAGTAAGGGATTCTGGAGGCAGCTGCTGTTTACCTTGCCTGCTGTAAGCAGGCACACATAGCAGTAACAGAATCAGCTGAAGCACCATCCCATTCTTTCCCAGCTCAAGTGTTACTGCATTGTCTACAACAGACACTGCTGCTCCGAATTGTCACCAAAGGTCTGTCATCTTCCAGCTCTCCTTCACCACCCTGCTACAGCTGATGCTTCTTAAAAAATCTTTCAGAAGATGAGGAAGAAAATGAGGGCTGGAGACATTAAAACACATTGCAAAAAGGAGCTTCACTGTCATAGTCTTTGGTAAATGATCTATGCTTGGAGAGATCTATCTCACTTTGAGGGGAAGCAACCTGAGCAGATAGGAACTCCTATGCTCAAAAGGCTGAAACAAACTTTTATGAGGAACCAATACAGAACATATGCCACACCTACTTCAGTTTGGTGCTCCATAATCAGAGGCATCTATTCTCCATATAAAATTCAGCAAAATCATGCACCTGACTGCAGAAAATTGAAATCACTCAGTGGCAAAGAAAACAGACGAAATATCATAATGGGGAATTTCTCAGCCACAGTGGAAACCCAGCTTCTTCTCAACTTCTTAAGGGAAAAGGCAGATATATGTATTAGCACATCGAATGATTGCTCAGCTGCCTCTCCAGCCCAATGCTAGGAAAAGTCTTTAAACTACAAGTTCCTGAATTCCCCAGCCAGCATGGCCGGGCAGGGGCGGGATGGTGGTCTGGAAGCTATGAAGAAAAAGTAAATCTTTCAAACTCTAGTCTTTCAGGCTGAAGCCTGCCCAGTGTTTTGGTAGGGTGGTTAACAGTTTATTGGGTGTATATGAGAAATGTTCTCCATGTTCACTTTCTAAGCCCAACACAGAAAATGTGCACCCGGGTATCATGGGATATCTAAACAACGTGCATGGATTTAGTCCGCATAGAACATCCTGCTGATGTTGGCACAGCTAAGTAACATGAGAAGAAAGAACAAAACAGAAGCACATTCTATCCTTCAGCGAGTCCCTCGGGGTGACTGCAAGCACCTATTAAGACTTTTTGCCTACCTCTGTGGCTTTCCATTGAATTAAGAAATGAAACAGTTTCTAATTCAATGGTTCTGCTGGACCTTGCTGTCACAATTCACATGCTTTAAAAACAGGTGATCAGCTCCACAGAAGGGAAAAGCAAGGAAAGCTTCTTGAAGGGAGGGAAACAAAGTCATAGTTAACTACGGATGTAATTCATTGCCAATTTCATTCTCAAAGGAAGCAATTTTAGTGGGTTTTTTTCCCCATTCCAAGAAAATCTTCTAAAACTTGCACAGTTTTGAAGGCTGTTTTCGGTTTGGGACATATTCTGTGCAAAATTTGCATGTGGTTGTTTTCACAGAAATCAGAATTTTCACAGAAATCAGCACAGAAAATGGTGTAGTTTGCAACTTATTCCGCACAAAATTTGCATATAGCTTTTCATATAAAAAACAGCATTTTCTGCAACAGAAAATAATACTTCAGCACAGAAATATTATTTTTTGCCTAGAGAATGTGGTGTTTTCAGCATGAAGTTGTGCAGCTTGTCATTTTCCGCAAATCTGTGTGTGAATATTGTGCAGAACAAGTTCTGAATTGCAAAGTTCTCATCACTTCACGATGATCCTTGTTGTTCCCAATACTTGAGAAACTTGTTTTTCTGCCATTTTCCAGATGTTTTCAAATATTCTTTCTACAACTAGTGGTAACCCACAAAAATAAAGAGCAACAGGAAAATAAACAGTTCCCCCCCTTAAAAGTTGGCTGTAATGTGGAAAACCCTACAAAATGCCAAAAAGAACATTTTGCAGGTACCTTTCTCAACAATCAGAAGTAGACTAAATTGTGAGGTGCTTGTCTCCTTCAGATCATGCACAAAGCACAGCAGAAATGTCTCGTCTTCCAAACTCAACTTGCTCTAGAACAGGGGTGGTAAAAACTCTGGTCTGTGGGCCTCATGCAGCCCTTGAGACCCCTACGTGTGGGCCCTGAAGCCTCCCAGAAGCCCCTCAGAGCTCCCAGACTAAAAAAGAAAAAAAAATTCAGGCCAATTTTCAGATTCATTTCATTTTAATTTTTGCCTAAAAAACCACTCCTAAGGTACTAAGGTACCACAGCGGTTTCTTCCTCTGACCCTCCAAAGCCCCCCCAAACCTCCCCAAAACACCAAACAAATTGAAAAAAAAATCTGCCAAAGTGCCAGCCAGAAATAATGTTGTGTCATTTTAGGTACACCAAAATGCACTGGGCATGGCCCATTGGGGAGGCATAGGGTAAAAGAAGTGGCCCCAACCCCAAACCCTGGGCTAGAAGGTCTCATGTCCTAACCAAGGAGCCTTGGTAGCGCAGTGGTTAAATGCCAGTACTGCAACCACAAGGTTGTGAGTTCGATCCTGCCAGGCTCCAAGGTTGACTCAGCCTTCCATCCTGTCATAGGTCGGTAAAATGAGTACCCAGCTTGTTGGGGGCAATTAGCTAAAAATACATTGTAAACCGCTTAGATAACACTTAGTTGACAGGCGGTATAGAAATAAATGCTACTGCTATTGCTAACCTGCATATGTTCAGCCTCTGAGAACAGGCAGCACAGAAACAGAACAAGAATTTGACCACATAGGAAGGTCCTTCCATTCATACTATTAAGGACTGTAGTATATTAACTTATATTTATGTCCTATGTTCTATTCAGGAGGGTTAGTTAATATGATTAAGAGTCAGCATGGTATACTGATTTGAGTGTTCTGAAGACCCAAATCTGAATCCCTGCTCATAGAAAGCTACCGAGTGACCTAGGGCAAGTCACGGGCCCTTTCCGCATCTGTCTTTTTCGCGGAGGTGGGGGGTGGTGTTCGCACGAGCAGCCTCTTGCGCAAGGCACTCTCTTCGGGGCTCCGTCGTCCCGCAGCTGGCTTGCCGGTTGCGCGAGCGCCGCGCGAACGCCCCGCCCCTTCCTACCACAGCGCAACCTGGGAATTGCAGGCTAGTGCTGAGGCAGGAAGCGCGACCGGCCCGCTCGTCCGATGCACCGCAGGGCAGGTAAATGCAGAAGGGCCCCGGAAGCCTTGCGCAACTGCGCAGCATTTTCAGCTTGAAGCTGAAAATAAAAAAAATGCGTGCGCCGTTCGCGGTAGGCTCATGAGCGTCGCATAAATGGGAGTGTGTCATACGGGCCGCCGCTCTCGCCGCTCAAGGGGCCCTCTCAGAAAAGAAACTGCATGCGAAAAGGGTCACGGTCTCTGAACCTCAGAGACAGTTAAAGCCAAACCCTCCCTGAACAAATCTCGCCAAGAAACCCCTGTGATAGATTCACATTACGGTCACCATAAGTCAAAGACGACTTGAAAGCACACAACAACAATAAGTTAATACAATCCGCGTGATAATCCATGATTCTAAAGACTCATTGTTACCCAAACACAGAATGATGTCCCACACAGAAAATGCCACACCAGTCTCCTGAAAGCAAGCAGAATTACACCAAAACTGCCTGCTTTGAAATGCAATACTTGCCAGCTATCAGAGGAGCCACTTAGTAATAATTTGTCGTCATTATGTGCCTTCAAGTAATTTCTGACTTAATGGCAATCCTAAGGTGAACCTATCCTAGGATTTTCAGAGGCTGAGAGTGTGTGAGGCAACCAAGGTCACCCGGAGGGTTTCCACGGCTGAGTGGGGAATCGAACTCTGGTCTCCGGGGTCATAGCCCAAGGCTCAAACTACTAGCACCAGGCTGGCTTTCCTTAATAGGGAACTACAAAATTCAGAGGGACCAGGTTGTGTGAAGATTACCACAATTCTCCTCTTCCATCAGGCTGAGTTAAGCCAAAATGACTGTGTGCCTACAGCCCCCAAATTTATTTGTTGCTCTTCATATCTGCTTATTTGTTTGTTTCATATTTTAACTGCTGGACCATTTTTAGAGACGTTAGCTTAAGAGAGCACGGCGGGGGAAGCAAACGACAGTCATTTCCAGACAAGTCTTAAGCTTGAAGGAATCTCTGTGTTACGGCATCACTTGGCATGACAGGGTCTCAGAGGCGGGCAAGATATCGCCAGCCAAGCTTGGCTGTTGCCAGAGCCTGCATTTAATACAAAGTTAAGTCACAGAGCCATAAGGCATCGCAGTACTTACTGCTAAGACTTTTGAGTGACCTGGCTCTGTGTGTGCGTGTTTGTGTGCATTTTAAGGGTCTGTTCCTGCGGGACCATCTGTCCCTCCCGCTGGCACGCTTTCTTGTCTCCTCCCCACCTCGATTTAAAATGCTCTGTACTTTCTGGGACAAAAAGGGGGGGAGATAACTCCATAAGGAAAGAGTCTGGAATCTTTTAAACCAATCTTCCGTCTCTGGCCAGGTAATTATCAGTCCAGATATATATGTCAGTTAATGAAGGAGATGTGTCCTTGGGCACTACTTCTTTCACAGAAAATGTGTCACTGGAGGCAACAAAAGCTTGGAAAAAAATAGAGATATATTGCTATACCATTAAAAAGAATGTTATTGTGATTAAAAGAACCACATTGCCATATATTTACCAGGCAATTGCCATATATTCATCAAGCATTGCCATATATTTATCAGACAATATTAGTGAAGACTGGACATAGCTGGGCAATAGATTTCTGTACACTACCCATCATTGATCAGAAGGAAAAACAGACCATAACTCAAGAATACAGGCATATCTCAGTTAACAAAGCCTCTGGCAAAGTATGTACTTTTTTACAAAGGCTTTTTATGCTCACTCAACCCTCCTTTTCCACCTCATCCTCTGTCTAGCTGGATGTTTTTCCCTCAGCATTAACACTAGGAAGATGGTGAAGGAAGCCCAGAGAAACACAATGATTTACTGTCAGCTTGAAGTGGTTAAAAAAAAAAATCAATAAACAAAGCTTGGACTGGGAAAGTGTGATTCTGCATCAAGCAATCCTGCCTACAATCAGTAAGGTGAACAGCAGTTGCCTCCAGAATCCCTTATGGAGTGTGCATGAGCAGAAAAGCAGAGAGAAAAGCGGGGAGGGAGCAGGCAAACATGGCAACAATAGGGACAGCTGGAACAGCTGGATTCTTTCCCAGCTCCAGTTTTGCTTATTGCATTGTTTCCTGCAAACATGCTGCTGCCACCTGGCACTGAAAGTCTGGATCTTCCAGCCCTCCTTTGCCATTCTCCCAATGCTGATGCTGCTAAAAAGCGTCTGGCTAGACAGAGGACAAGAAGAAAAAGTTGGGGGAGCTAGACAGGCATAAAAAGACTTTGTGAAAAAGGAGCTTCTTTGTAGGTGGGAAGCACTGACTGTGCATGAACAGAAAAGCAGAGAGAAAGTGGGGAGGGGGCAGATAAGCCTGCCTCAGCAGATCAAAAACGATAGATCTACAAGTTGGCCATCATAAAAAGGGTGGAGGCTGATGAAAGAAAAAACCACCACTGGATGCATTTTATCAGAAACCTTTAAGTGGTCTCCTAAACATTCTAAAGTGTTTTTGCTTACTTATTCAAGATTTACCTGACCTGGCTGCTCCCTTTCACAAGCGCATATTGTTCGTTTTGAGCAGAAAGTTTCCTGAAAAATGAGTTTGCATTACATCAGGGATAGCTCACAATGACACATCAATGGGGAAAAATCCATTTTCTCTGGCCTATTGTGACAACTGCAGCTAAACTCAGAGGAAATAGGAAAGCCTGTGAGGTTCCAGTGTGCCAACCCTGTGAGGCCTAGTTTCAGTGCACTACTGGTGGTGCAGACTGGAAAATGGATATTTTCAATTGCAAGAAGGAGATATTCATCATTCAATCATTCCTACCAGTCAAAAACTCTAAGGGCCTTCTGCACTACACTGTTATAGTGCTATCATTTCATTTTCAACATTCTGTCGAATTCTGGGGTTTATAGTTTACTGAGGCCAAAGAGCTCTCTGGCTGAGAATTCTAAATGTTGCTCCCTAAACTGCAAACCCCAGGATTCCATAGGATGTCGAAAGTGGAATAATAGCACTATAACAGTGTAATGCAGAAAGGCCCTAAGATGCTAACATTTCCTACTTTCTTTTCAAAGGAAAAGGTCGATACTACACAAAAGGGTTACATTTGCACAGTGAGAAATATGTCAACAGAACTAGGGAACAGGATGGAGGCAGCTAAATGCTGCACCACTGTTCCAGGTCTGGATCCAGTCGGTGCCTAGATGGATAATGGCCCAAAAATCCTTGCTTGCCACCTTGAACTCCAGAGAGAAAAACAGGTGAAGAGGACAGACCCGTGGTGCAGAACATGCAAGAAGTTTTGGCAACTGAGCAGCTGCAGAGGTCAAAGTTTGTTACGAGCTGGGTACTGGCATTATACTCAGTGAAATACTAACATTAAAACTGTGTGTTTTATTTGTGTTTTTAATATGATTGTTTTACTATTTTATTTTTTTAATGTTTTGTAATTGTATTAGGGCCTTTCCACCGTACGCTGTTACAGTGGTCTTATTCTACATTCGACATCCTGTGGAATTCTGGGGTTTGTAGTTTACTGAGGCCAAAGAGCTCTCTGGCTGAGAATTCTAAATGCCCCTCCCTAAAACTGAAAGTGGAATAACAGCCCTGAGTCTTTTTTAGTGGTGGTGGTGGTGTGCCTTTAAGTTGTTTCCAGCTTCCAGCAACCCGAAGGTGACCCTCTCCTAGAGTTTTCTGCTTATCTGCTTCAGGAGAGGATTGCCACTGCCGTCTTCTGAGGCTGAGAGAGTGTGATCTGGCCAAGGTCATCCAGTGGATTTCCCTAGCCAACAGGGTACTGGAAACTTGGCTTTCTGGACTCCTAGGCCAACACTCAAATTGCTACATGATGCTGGCTCTATTCTTCTTTTATCCACTGTTACTGAATCTTGAACCCAAACTTTGGGAGAAAATGAAGACGGAAAACCAATACCTAAATAAATATCCAGCAGGGTAGACAGCATGGAACTCAAGGGACAAATGATTTGCCCTGATACAAAGGCAGCTTTCTATAGCCCTAAATATGGATTCTGGTTTAAATATTCCACTGTGCGATAGATAGCAGCCTTTCACAACATCCTTCTCACCGGTGGTTTTAAAGAGTCCAGGTACTCTTGTTGCAGGAGCCCAGAGAACACAGAGACCACAGAGCAAGAAAAAGAGTAATTTATTACGCGCGGGCTAATGGCTGGATTTCTCCAAAAGACCAAAAGCCCTGAATTCAAGTTTCACAGCTCTTTTATAAATAAAGTTCACAGAATACACAAAGATCACAGCCTATATCACTCTCAAGAGGAAGTCTGAGGCCCTTTCCGCACGAGGCAGTTAAAACAGGCCAAGGCATCCTGGCACAGAGGTCGTCTGCACCTTGGATCGGACTAGGTGCAGACTATTTAACTTCAGTTCCGCACCTTAGTCCGATCCAACCTGCCCCCAAGTGGTCCTCCCCTGCGCTAAGTAAAGAACGGAAAAATCAGGTCTTTGCATTTTCTGGAACGCGCCACTGCATTCCTACTTACCTGTGCAAATGCGCAGGCTTGCACCAATGCAAGCCTGCGATCAGTGAAGGGTGGGCCGTGAGCGTGGCCAGCATCAGCGGTTGGTCCACTCCCACAAAGACACTGGAAGACACCGTTTTGAGCCGGAGAAGTGTGGATCTACAGATCTCGCACTGTTCCGGTTCGCCCTGCACTAACAGAGGAGCCCTGCGGAAGGGCTCAAGGGAAAGTCTGCGTTACTTCGGACCCAAGAAGAGCCGGTAAGTAACGGCACGGAGCGATTCACTCGCCTCGTGCGGAAAGGGCCTGAGAGGTACTTGTGGCCCCTCTATTCTTATGGCTTGGATGTCAAGCTTCAATTAATGCTAATATAACTCTCCCACTGAAGTCTGTTGTTGCTGCTGTTACTGATGATGCTGATGATACCAGACAGCCCTCAAAGACCTTCCAAAACAGAAGCATCTTTGCCTGCCTACAAAAGGACAGCAAGGATCTCTTTGGGAAAGGAGTTTTAGACATGAGCAAGTTCATAAAGAACTCTTGACAACACATAAAATTATGCCAATTAGTTGCATAAGAGTTCTCCACACTGCTTTCTGGAGACTGTACTTTTCCATCTCATATTGACACCCAGCCTAATCTAAAAGGAAGATGACAAATATACACAAATAACAGGCACAGACATACCAAAAAAAACAGAAATGAAAACTGGAGTGACCTTGGATATGAATCAGGAGAACAGGCTGGCTCTAAGAAAATATTCACAGCTCCAAGACATATATTAAATGGTCACTGATGACCATAAAAGAAGAATTATTTGAAACATATTTGACTATTCGTATTTATTTTTTGAATTTGCACAAAAAAAACAGCCCTTGCATAATTTTCTATGATCCATGTCAAAGTCATTTTCATTTATTGCAAAGTACTCTAAAATGTACACAGACAACCCCATGGCATCACAGTAATAATACAAATGCCAATTATTGAAAGCTTCCACTTCTTTCAGACATTTCTGTCCGCTTTTTCAATCGAACTGGCTCCTTGAGCAGCTTACAACACGAAAACCAAAGCATGGAAAACCACAATTTAAAATCAAATAAAGCTACTATATTATGCCTTAAAAAAAACCCCATAAAACCAAAATACAAATAAAGTGGAATATAAGACATCTTCTTATGTCAGCATAAGTTTGGTGTCTATATCTATAGTTAATTGTGAGAATAAAATCTTATGAATGTACATTAACTCTTTTCCTAAAAATGTGGAGCGTGATTGATAGATGAACCTCTCTAGAGGGGGCAAGTGACAAGAAATTTAACACAACTTCATCCAAACCTTATGGAGCTAGGCTGGTGATGAACTACTTCTTTGTCTTTCATTTCTAGAATTACAGGCATACTGCAGTTAACAAAGCCTTTGACAAAGAAGTTCCTTTTCACAAAGTCTTTCTATGCCTTTTTATGCTCCTTCCACTTTTTCTTTTTGTCCTCTGGTTAGCTGGAAATTGTTTAGCAGCATCAGCACTGGGAGGATGGCAAAGAAGGGCTGGAGAAATACAGACTTCCAGTGCCAGGTGGCAGCAGCGTGTCTGCAGGAAACAATACAATAAACAAAATTTGAGTTGGGAAAGAGGGCAGTTGTACGCTGGCTGTTCCTTTTGTTGCCATGTGTGCCTCCCTATACCAGTAGCACAAACAGCAACTGCTTCCTGAATCCCTTACTGAACTTTGTGATCAGCAAAATGGAGAGAAAAAGAGAGAGCAAATAAGTCTTCCTCACCAGCTTCCTCCAGCATATTAAAAAAAAAAATTAAATTGGTAAGTCTGGCCACTAAAATGGAAATCAAAAGAAAAGTGGAGGCTGTTAAAAGGAAAAAAGGAAGGGGAAAACAGGGGAAAAAACATAGAATCACAGAGCTGGAAGAGACCACAAGGACCATCCAGTCCAACCCCCTGCCATGCAATAATACACAATAAAAGCATTCCCAACAGATGCCCATGCACCCTCTGTTTAGAAACCTCCAAAGAAAGAGGATCCATCACACTCTGAGGTAGCATATTCCACTGCTCATAACATCTGGAAGTTCTTCCTAATGTTTAAGTGGAATTTCTTTCCCTGTAATCTGAATCCATTGCTCTGTGCCCTAGTTTCCAGAGTGACAGAAAACAAGCTTGCTCCATCTCCCGTATGACATTCCTTCAAATGTTTAAGCGTAGCTATTATGTCACCTCCCAACCTTATCTTCTCCAAGCTAAACAACTCTGGATATGTTTTCAGAAGAATTTGTCAAGTCATCTCTAGAAGGCTGAAGATGTTTTGGTTTATTTATGAGTCATCTCTAGGAGGCTGAAAATGTTTTGGTTTACTTATGCAAGTCTGACCTGATTGTTTCAGTTTATATGAGCATATTGCTAGTCTTGAATAAAAAGTTTGCTCAAACATGTTGAACTGCTTTTTGTTGGTTTTTGTTGTTATTGTTGTTTTGGTGGTACAGGGCCCTTTCTCTATTCTTTCCATGTCATTTGCGTCTCTGATGCCAATTTTCTGTTTAAAAAAAATGCCTGAGAACACATCTACTTTGTTAACTGAGGTGTACCTGTACTTTGTGGGGGTCGCAGCGGGAGGATGCAGAGAGGTTTAGCAGCACCTCCTTCTATACAGTTGAAACACAAAGCTGGAGGGAGAAAGACACTATCCACGGTTGCAAGAAACAGCTCCCTATTCTGAAAAAGTTTTGAGTTCAAGGGCTCTCCTGGGCCCTTTCGCCCCCAAATAATTATAGCACTACGATCCCACTTTGTCACAGCTGCCTCCTATGGAATCCTGGAATCTGTAACTTAATGAGCTAGAAGAGGTTTGTGCCTAAGAGTTCATGATACGCCCTCCCTTTACTGCAGACTCCAGCATTTCATAGGATAGCCATTACAGTTAACGTAGAATCATGGTGCTATACTTGTGTAGTGTGGAAGGATCACTTGTTTCTTCCTCTGCACATGTCTAGAAGCCCTAAGTGAACAATACCTAAATTAATATATCAGGAGCAAAACATGGAAAAGTTACTTTTTACTGGTAACTTTTTACCAGTCAGGAACTTGTAACTGAATTTGCCAATAACCTTTGTATCCCTAGCGCAATTACTACACAGTTGTTTTGGCTACATGCCACTTTGCACATCTACTTCCACCATGTATTTCGGCTACATTTTGAGTATTACTGTTGCATCTATATAAGAAGCTGGCACTCAGAATAGGAGCTCACTGTTAGTAAATATGACTGCATTGACTCCAGACATCCTGGAGATTAGACACAATTTGGACTCATTTTCACCATGAATAAAAAGGCCATCAAATTAAAAAAAAAAAAAAGAGGAAAGAAGGCTGAAATTTTCTCCACTTATCCTTAAGCAAAGCTCTACTAACTGACCCACCATCATGTCATAATGATAGCTGCTCTTGACCAGCTTTCTAAAGTGCAATTATACCTTAATTTCACTCCTACACCTCCAAGCTTGCAGAGTTCATTCACGGCCATAAACTCCAACGGACAACAACAAACCAATCTCTCTGCATCTTGAAGGACTCTGTTTTCTACCAAGTGGAGAACAGCTTCAGGCAGTTCTGCTTTTGCAAACAACATACCTTGAAAGACTCGGTCATATGTTTTGCGGCTGCCCCCATACATCCAGCTGCACAGTCGTTCTGGCAGCCCTGCAATGGAACAAAAAGAAATTTAAAAAAAAAAAACCCTAAAAACTATCCATCAAAGCAAGAATTAGGTACGCTGCAGGGTAGTTAGCACTGTTCAGTTAAATCTCTCTGCATACTTGTAGAGGAAAATGAGACAATTAGTCCTTGGAAAAGCTATGAAACAGTACCTGAGGTCTACATTTGCCATGGTTCATTTTGTTACAAGACAAATTGCTTTGTGCTTTCCCCACTTCCGGGCTCGTGAGAGGATTGGACAAATCCTACTTTACGCCGTGCACAAGTCCCTGAGACACCAAGGAACAAGACCACAATTGTTTCCAAACTAAAAGTTGAACCAGCTGTCAAACTTAGCGAAAGTTTGTACCAAGTCAGTGGATTGCCTGCTTACTTATTTTTAACCTTCACTGTGATTTTTTTTAAAGAATAAACCATGTGAATTTTAGTATTTAAATCATAGTAAAAATATGTTGAGACGCCTTTTCCTCTACCATTTCTCTCTACCAATAAAAAGAAAGCGGACAAATGAGTGGGTGTTTTAAGTTGGTGCCAAAGTTCTAAAATGCCACCAGTGACCACTGCCAAGAAACCTAGGTATTGAGACAACCTCTAAAGCTATGTTTCTTCATAACTTTGAACCTCCTGACCTTGTATTCCTCCATAAAGACCTTCTTCAGCACCTTTATACAGGAGGAAAGGCACAGCACATAACTGGAACTCTCCCAGGCAGGCTTCTAAGCAGCAGTCAGTGTTTAGACTACGCACATACTTAGTTGATACTCTAAACTTTAGCATACAGACTTAGTAAATGAAGCAAACAAGGGATTCTGATTTTTTAGAAAGATGTCATCATGCTGTGGTTTTCATTTATCTCCCTGTGAGTGCATTTTCAAGTTTCTCATCACATTCCAATCAAATACTGATTTCTTCTCTGACTTTGTTTTGGCTACATGAAATTCAGCCAAATTATTTCAGCTCTCCCAGCAGTTAATAACCTTGAGTTTCTTTCCCCTGCTCCTTCTCATTTCTCCATCTCAGTCCTCCTGTAATGCTTTTATCTGACATCTCTACACAAAAGCTGGATGACTATGGAGGTTTGGCACCATTTTTCACCAATGGCCACAATGGCATGCCCAATGTGAGAAGAAGTCATATCACATCACTTTTATTTTTCTCTTTGGTCAATTTGTCTGCTTTTGCAGAGATGTGGAAGCCTTGAAGGGCTGCGACAGCTAAACCACTGTGTTTTTGCAGCATTTATAAGCTGTCTCTAAGCTTATGAAAAATTGCCTGAAAAAAAATGTTTTTAAAAATGGTCTGATGGCTTTATGGGGCTGCAAAATGGGATTCCATGGCTCACATGTGGCCCATACACTGCACTTTCCCCATTGAACATTCCCCTATTCTACACCTTACTAAACAATAGCTTAACATTTCTGAGGTGTGGCTTTGCCTCTGGTTTTTCAAACTGAACTGCAGTTTCTCATTATATGTTCAAACCCTGTATTGCAGTTAACACTAACTACAGTTTCTTGAAACAAATCAAATGTTCAAAATTTAAGCTTGAGCTGTTTCAGTAAATCATAATTTATTGAATCCCAGTTAGTTGAATCCAGCCATGATGACAACATTGTGTGAAAAAAACCTGAAATCTAACCAGCAGTTATAAACACCTTGGGTTGGATACTTCCAGACCCTCAGTATGTTGCGGTCCATTGAAAATGCTGGAACCCACTATAGCTCAGATCAGCTCCCCTCTCTTATTTTGTTTAACTTAAAACACTGGGCCTGGTAGCCACAATGCCTTTCTCCATTGGCTCTGGACCTGGAGCCAGTGGTGGACTATCTTCCTCTCCAACATACACACTGAGGAATGAGCTCAGAAATATTGGAGATAAGAGGATGGTAGCCTTCCATTGCCAACCAAATTGCCATTTATCCCTAGTGTGTCTAGGGTCAGCCCTCAATGTGAATGTTGTGGAAGGAGGAGTGCCCAAACAGAGCAGCATACTAAGAGTGGGATGATGGGAACGGTTTGCTCCAGGTGCAGGCAACAAGGTGGTGCATTGTGGTGGGAGCCTCAGCATCCTGTCTGGAGTAAGAGCTCAACAGGCACCAGAGTGGCAGTGGCAATGAAGGGAGTAGTCTGAGCCTCCACTAACTCAACCACCAATGATATCTGAGTGGGCCTGTCAGCCATGGCCAAATCCTCGGAATTAGGTTTACGGCTGGCTAGTTTCAGTAAACCATGATTTATTGATGTCCCAACTCTAAATTGCAGTTAACATTAACTGCAGTTTATTGAAACAAGTCAAATACTCAAAATTTGATTTAAGGTTGGGTTCTTTCAGTAAACCATCATTTACTGAATCCCACTTAGTTGAGTACCATGATGACAACACTGTGTGAAAAAACTAACCAAGCAATTATGTACTCCTTGGGCTAGATGCTTTTAGGTCCTCATTGTGGCCTTATTATTGTCAACAGCACCAACAGCCCCCACACCAACACTGCCACAGACCACCGAGGTGAGCTGTCAGTTGGGTGGTGACAGCAAAGACCAGTGGGGTCTCTCTTCAGCCACATGCCTCCAGCAAACCCAAGATATCCTGAAGCAGTGGAAGCAATAACTCAGGCAACATGACGGCAGCTCAGGAACAGGGCTTGGGGACTGCTGGGGGCTACAAAGGGGAAAAAAGCAGCTGCAGAAGCAGGAGAATCGGAGGGGAGCGGTGTTTGGGCTCATGGCACAGAGCAACATGCCTCTCACAGCTCTTTGAGCGCACTTAACTCTGATGGTGGAATTCCAAATTTAACACAAGCAACCTGAGGAGGCCTGACTGGAGTACTGCTCACTGTACCTCTCTTGGGAGTGTTAAAAAATCCTCTATTCTGGAAGTCAACTATAATCCATGTATTACTGTGCCACATTTCTGCCTTCCCTGCCTCTTCAGAGAAGGGCCAGCAGAAATTCCTCCATATCATGCACCAGCAGATCTAGCTAAAGAGATAAATCTTCACTTGTTTTGTTCTCACATACAAGAATGAAAAATTCATTACTGGATGAAGTTCAAATGGGGGGAGTGCATTTTCTTTCTTTCTGCATACACATATGCATGCATGCGTGGATGCATTTTGGGAGTTTTGTGAAAAGTTTGCTTGCAGAGAAAACATTTTTGTATAGACCTCATTTTCACATTTTTTGAATAAAATACAACAATTTTGCTGTACAAATGTTGACTCTTGTACCAAAAAATGTGTACACCAAATGTATTTACCAGACCTCACACCCCTCATATGCTGGTCTTTTTATTCTTGCTGGAGAATGAAATTTTTCAGAGGTTGACCTTTTTTCCTCCAGCAGTGAATGTCATCATGTCACGACACCCTTTCTCAATAAGGTCAAAAACATTTTTCAATCTTCTTGACCTCCCCAGTGCTTGAAATCAATGGGGAGGCAACACTGGGCTCCCATGTAACCAAAGCAATTTAACAATATGTTGCAAAAAATTTGTATAAAAATATCAGCATCCAAAAAAACCCCACCCAAATTTCAATCAAAATTTTACAGTCTCCTCTCTGGAGAAGCATAGGAAATCAGCACAGTATCTGTCTGTGTTTGTGTGTGCATGTGGAAACTGTTGCTTAGTGGTGCAATAGTGAATACACATACACACACACACACAAACATATACATATGTACGTACAGATTGAGCCCTCACAGGAAGCTGCTCTGTGGTGAGTCAGACTACTGCTTTTCATCTACTGTTCTATTTAGGGCAAGATTGAACATTCTGTGGTCCTCCAGATGTTGTTGTACTTTACCTCCCATCAGCCCCAGCCAGCAGGGTCAGTGGCTGGGGATGATGGGAGTTGCAGTCAAATAGCATGTGCCAGGATGCCTATTGCCCAGCCCTGTTCTAGGAGAAGAGCTGTTGTTCACTGGTACTGTATATGCTGCCAGATTAAATCCCAGTATTTCAAAGTAGGGCTGACCAAGACTCCTATTTGAAACCCTGCGGAGCCATTAACATCCTGAGAAAGATGCACAAAACAGCCTGACTTGGGATAAAGCTGCTTATTTTCAACCCAACACTGTTGACAGCAGGAACAGGAGAGCATGATCTTGAGGATGTTGCTAGACTGCAACTTTCCATCACCTCTCTACCTCAGTTATTCTGGCCAGGACTGATGGGAGATTCAGTCCAACAAAATCAGGCTGGCCACATATTCTTCATACCTACTATATCCTGAGTCCTAGAAACGCCAGGAAATAAACCCAAGACTTACTGCATATGAAGAAAGTACTCTTTTGTTGAGCTTGGGCCTTATCAAAGAAAAGCCATAGTATTAATCAGGGCTGACCCAGGTTAGCTTCCAAGATCAGATAAGATCTGGTGCCTTCAGGGTACCCACAGCAATAAACAGGTGGTCTGCTGAGAGTCCATAAAAGAGGAGTGAGGAATGCTTGGCCTTCCAAGTGCCTTCTCATTAGCCCTAGCCAGCATCTCTAGTAATGAGGGATGATGAGACTTGTAGTTTCTGCAAGCATCAAGAAGGCAACACCTGGTAGGTGCATTCATCTTATTTGGATTGCAGATCATGAGGGCCTATTTCACCCAATGTTACTGGAGAAACACACTTGGTAAATCTCATACCAGACTGTACCTCACTTGGTGGACCACGAATGGTGCACATCTGGGTTAAGTTTAAAACGAGAACCCTAGTCTTTCAGTGCAATGGACAGGAGCATAGTCTGGTGCTCAGGGTAAAAAGTACAAACAGGCCCCCGAGCATAGATGCTGCCACCATCTTACCTGTCAGGTCAGGGACTGTGGGTGGGGCAGGAGATGGCAGACTTGGGACAACACCCCTTCCAGTTCTGTGGTAGTCTATTGCAGTTGGGGACATGGCTTGTCATCACAGCAAGATGAATGGTGGATGATACCTAGTCTCCATCTTGCTTCATCTGTCTCAGATTCTTTGAAAACCAGGCAGGGAAACTAGCTGGGAGATCATAGGAGCTGCAAAAGGGACTTTTCTAAGTTCTGATGACAGAGTGACAGTCCAGATGGACCACATCTTCAGCAGTTGTGGCTTTTTATATTCTCCATCCTCACACTAATCATATGCTGATGATGTGGAGCACAGTTAATTAAATCTTGGAAACAGATGAACAAAGAGATCCCATCACAATGTTCAAGCCAAAAATAGTGGTAGTTTTCAAAACCGCATTCACACTGTTGGTTGAAATACAAACATCCTTTTCAGATAAAAACAGCAAGCACATTCTGAGTATTTAAAAAGAAAAAGAAAACAGCTCACAACAATAGCTAAGGACTGTTTACCATCCTTTTAGCAGTCCCATAACCCTGCAAAGAAGAGGAAGCTACAGAGGAAGATTAATAGAAAACCATAATGGTAGCCAATGGGGCTTTTGTGCTAAAGAAAATTAAAAAATAATCCACCACTATTTTGTGAAGCAGGGAGAGCAACGATGCTGGTCTGCTGAGTCACTGGAAGCTATTTTTAACTCCAGTTGACAAGGCTTGCGTCTCAGAGAGGATGACCTTTTCAAAGGGGAGCCAGAGAAAGACTGAGGAATATACAGAGGCTGGAATCCTGCTGGTGCCCCATGCCAGCAGAACTACCAACAACGTTGGCATAGGAGGTAACAGGAGGAGGAAATATGCTGTGGATGCAGCAACGGTGAAGGAAGTCAGGCACTGGACAAACAGACTACTTGGACCTGGTGGATTTCTTCTGCCTTCCCTTACCATCATTGAATACAGTTCTGGCCAAAGTCTGTTTACAAGCCAGAGAGAAATAGGTTCCATTTTGTCTGACATTAAATGTAACCAAGCCGAGTTAAGAGAAAAGACTGTAGAAGTCAGACAGATGGCCCCATAGATGGTCAAAATCTGACCCCAGTAAGCCTCCCCCCAGCTCATTGTGCAGCCGCCAACCACCTGAGATTCCCTTGCATCACCATTTTTTTTCTGGCAAAAAAAGAGGGTGAAATGGCTTTCCCGGAAGCCCCAGAAGTGACAACGCAGCTTTTAAAAAGATTGCAGACCCCCTCTGCGCTGTTTAACAGAAATAACCTTTTATATCAAAACAAAAATTAGCTTCCAGACACCGGGGAGGCTTGTTTATGTATTGTGGTGGTGGTTTTGTACTTCAGATACATTTTTGGTGGTTGGTACGGCTTTGGGAAGGTCCCAGGAGCAGGATATGTCTCTCAACCTGCCAAAATTGCCCCATCTTGAGACAGACAGACAAATAACGGACAGGCAGTAAAAGCAGTTTGACTGTGGAACCTGCTGCCTCGGAGTGTGATGGAGTCTCCTTCTCTGGAGGTTTTTAAACCGAGCTTGGATACCATCTGTTGGGAATGATTTGATGGGATATTCCTGCATGCTTGGTAGTTGGACTCGATGGCCCTTGTGGTCTCTTCCAGCTCTGTGAGTCTATGATTCAAGGCATGGGAAAACTCCTTTCGTGTTTCAAGATCAAGCTAGCCAGCATGAAGCTGGCCCCCAAAGCTATGGGGAACCCACACAGGAAGAAGAGGCTCCCCACTGCAGAGGTTTCAACATGTGGAGAACTAAGATGATGATGGGTGAGTGTCAGACAGGATGTGCTCCTCCTTCTTCTCCCACCGTCATTTCAGACACTGATTGCACTGTATTACATTTGTTTATTCATGCTGCTTCTTTTTTTCTCCAAAGCTGGGACTCGAAAGTGGCTTACAGAACAAAAAGAGACACCAGTAAAAACAGTTACAGATTTTAAAAGATGTAACCTAGAAGTATCAGGTCCAGTCTGATCTTGGAGGCTAAGCAGAGTCAGCCCTGGTTAGTACTTGGATGAGATACCACCAACGAATACCAGGTGTGGTGTGATATATTTCAGAAGAAAGGACCAGCAAAACCACTTCTGAGGAGTCCTTGCCTGAGAAAACCCTATGAAATTTATAGGGTTGCCATAAGTCAACAGGCAATTTGAAGGCACATGCGTGCATGCGCGCGCACGCACACACACACACACACACTTTGGTTATTGATAAATTGTAATTGAGCTATCTAAAAATCATCAATTAAAAGGCAAATTTTTTAAAAAAACTTACAGTACACAAAGTCCTATCCTTGTAAAACAGTTTGCAGAAACCTGTTGGAATAAAAAGGTCTTTCTTCATTTGCTGATTGTAGGATAACAAAGAGGGATTCATAGAATTAGAGATAGAAGAGACCACAAGGGTCATCCAACTGCTTGCCATGCAGAACACACCATCAAAGCATTTCCAACAGATGGCTATACAGTTTGTTTAAAAACCTCCAAAGAAGGAGACTTCACTACACTCCAAAGCAGCATATTCCATTGTCAAACTGCTCTTACCATCAAGAAGTTCTTCTTAATGTCCAGGTGGAATCTCTTTTTTTTAATTTGAAGACATTGCTCCATGTCCTCATCTCTGGAGCAGCAGGAAAAAGCTTGCCCCATTTTCCACATGACATTTTATCATGCCACCTCTTAGCCTTCTCTTCTCCAGGCTAAACACACCTAGCTCCCTAGGCTGTTCCTCATAGGGTATGGTTTCCAGAGCTTTTACCATTTTGGTCACCCTCCTCTGGACACATTCTACTCTAAAGAGGTCAGCTTGCATTGGGCTTCCATCGATGTGCGAACCTGACTTCTACTATGTAAACTCATTCAGCATCTCACCCTGTACACCTACTCTGAATGATGGCATCTCACCAACTGCTTAGGAAAAGCTCTTTCCAATTATTCAGTTTTTGGAGTTAAACCTTCTATTACATAATTTTGACACCTCCATCTGCAGCAATAGTATCCTTTAAGATACTGCTAGTCTATATGCCTCATCTTCCGTAACCACTGAAATTTCTGGTTGGAGCTGATGGATATCACAGTTCACGAACACCCAGAGGATTACAGGTTGCCCCTCTTTCGCCCAAATCATCATCAAATTGGTATTTCATAAAGTACCACCTAGGTTACAGTGCTGACATGAAAATGATAAGATGAACAGTTAAAAAATAATTTGCTTCTTCCTCCCTTCTTCCTCCTCTGCTAGCTTAGTTTATAATGCCAAGAATGGATTACAGAATTATGGAAAAATACTAAATCTTTAAAATCAATGGCAGCCGTTTCTCAGCATAACAATTAGGTTAAGCAGACAGGGTCAACCAAGAAAGTAAACAGCCTTAGAGGGAAACAATGGATAGGTCATTTACGTATTATTTGCAAATGAATGTCCAGGATGATAACGTGGAATTGAAAGGGAATTTATGATGGGAATTGGAAACATATCAGGAACATGCTGCCTGTTAGACTGAAATGAAAAGAAGAGATCAGAGATGCAGGCACAATTCCCGGCTCAGCCGCATACCTGACTTGCTAATAGTAGACTTACACAGGGTGGATGTAAAAATTAAAAGGGAGATATTGTGTACACCACACCTGAGTTCCATGGAAGAAAGGTGACAGAAAGACATAGTATCTTTTAAAACAATCTGAACAGATTTCAAGAAGTATCAGATTGGTAAATAACCCAGTAAATATCCTCCTTTTAAAAAAAGGGTTGGAGGGCAGGGTGTCAGAAATCTGCACATGATCAATGTGTTTCCCTTCACTGACAAACATAGTTCTTTCCATTTTTCTCTTCCTTTCCCTCTCTCCTGAAGCCTTGCTTCAGATGAAGAGTAAGAGTAATTTAGACCACAACTCATACGTAATGCCAAGTACGCAATGTCTGAGCCACCTTGGTGTCAGCAAATTTCTTCTCACACTTCTTACTACCATTCCCTTGACTGCCCTTTCTTCATTTCTTGCTTTCACTCTTTCCTCTTCTCCAAGATCATTGTTTGCTTTCTTCCTTTTTGGTTCCATCCTGTGGTTCTCAGGGCACAATTTGCCTTTTGAGGGAACTATTTCTCCTCCAGGGTTGGAGAAGGCCTGTGGAACCCTGCATGGGACTGCACTGGACACCACATAGAGCTCAAGGACTGCACATTGCCCACCTGTGATCAAAGATGAGTAACAGAACATAATTTAGCCTACAGATAACACCAGTCAGTCCAGGACTGAAATCAGAAGGGCCACAAAGAATAAGAGTCCAAAACTACAACTTCTAGGAAAATAGCCAAAACAGCTGTCATAAAACATACACAAGTTGGATAGTGACACAGACAACCTTGCATCAGTGAGCCAATTAACATACATGAGATAAAAAGCCATTCTCCTTGTTCAGTTCACAGGAGGTACAGTTCAATTGCTTGATGCACTCTTGTTCAGTGATTTATTTTCCTTTGGAATCTTATCTTTGAAGTTCATTGGCTCAAGAGCAACTGCTTTAAGATCATTCCCTGGAGAATAAAATACTCTCCTATTCTTTTTTCTTAAGCACTGTCATTCTGATGTCAGATTTGTATTCATTTTGCATAGAGACTTTGCACAGTAAAATGCTGTGGGGCACTGCAGACCAAAGGTGGCACATACATATACCTCAAAGTAGATGTGTTTCTGGGCATTACAGAAAATGTGGTACCAGAAGCACAATTTTCAAAATTAGAAGTGGATCCTGATCACTCCTTTCTCCATTTTATTTTAGCTGCTTTTTGGCAGTCTGTACAGGCTCTCTAGGGTCTAGGGCAGAAACATTTCTCCCAGTCTCTGTGTAGTTTCCCAGTATATCTTCCAAAGTTTGACACCTGAAAACTGGGACACATGTGGCCAAACAACATCAGACTGTGGCCAAGATGGCAAAAGTTATTAATGAGGAGGAACTGGCAAGCCAGGAGAAGTACAGAAGTTTGCTTTTGCCTGAGCCTACTGAGAAGGGCAAGATTTCACTCCTCCTTTTTCCCATTGCTGTTAATTGAGTACAAAGTACTTTTACATTTTGAAATCAGTTTGCAGCAACTGAAGTAACCTAAGGACAAAGGAGGAAAGTGAGAGGAGGAAAGAAAAACTGGGACATTTCAAATGCAGCTGAAAAAGTGGGATGGCAGGGGATTAATGAAACCTTTCTCTTCCAAATGTGCACAGTTGGAAGGTATGCAGTAGCCTAAAAGTAGTTCTTATACTTTATTTTTCTAACATTGGATGGTACCGAAATGGACATCAAAACCACACCTGTTCTGCATAAGCCTTTCAATGCCTGGATCAAAGGCTTATTTTCCAGAATCAAAACAAATCTTGCATTTATTGTTCTCACTGGTATCACATCCCAGTGTCATTTCCTTTGGACCTGCTGGATGTAAGCCATTTCCACTTTTCTGATCCTGAGATCAGAGCCTCCAAAACTATCTCTTGTTGACCTGCTTGTCACATCCAGCATGAATTAGTTTGCTTAACCATTGCAATGTGGCAACAAGGGCAAACACAATAACTATATTAAAACAGTTAGCTGAACACAGTTGACATAGAAATCTTATTTTCCTATAGGCCAATAATTCTTTCTTTGTGTTGGTGTCTGGCTAACAAACAAAAATACATTCTTCCAGTTCCACCCAAATCATCTAATTCTTCAAATTCAGGAACTGGCTTCTTTCCATTTTAGTCATGTGTTGTTTTAATATCATATAATGTTGTTTTAATATCATGAACAGTTTAATTTAATTTAATTAATTTAATTTAGTTTATTTTAATGTTAGGTTTTTTGTATGTTTTTAGTTATACTGTCCTTGTGCCGAACTGTAAGCTGTCTTGACTCTCAGTTTTTTTGGTGAAAAAAACAGAGGATAAGTAAAGCTAATTTGATTGACAGACCGACCGACCAACCGACAAGAACAAAATTAACCAACCAATAAGGACAATGATTCTCTGGTGTTAGGCAGCAGTTTTTGTTGGTCCTCATAACTACCACACCATTTTAAGGTTCCTTAAATATGGTCTCTCATCTATGTTATAACCACAACATAGATGAGGGACCATATTTAAGGACATTAGACTTCAAGAAGAACAGACAAACTCTTGAATCCCACTGAATTCTCCATCAGGCACAACTGACTCAACTACTTTAGAGTAGAATAAGGAAAACAGGATATTGCCTTTGACCAGGTCAGAGTATTTATCTATCTAGCTCAGCACTGTCTACTTCTACTGGCAGCTACTCCTCGTGGTCGTAGAAAGGAAAAGGCTGCTGACGTTCTTGAGTAACTTTCAAATCGTGGTGACCCTATTGCGGGGTTTTCTTGGCAAGATTTGTTCAGAGAGAGTTTGCCATTGCTCCCCTCTGAGGCTGAGAAAGTGGACTTGCATCGCGTCACGCAGCGGGTTTCCATGGCTGAGCAGGGATTCGAACCCTGGTCTCCAGAGTTGTTGTTCAATATGCAAGCCACTACACCACACAGGCTCCTTGGAGCCTATTATCTGTCCTTTTTGGGGGAGAGGCTGGAGTGTGAACCTGAGATTTTCTAACAGTTCTTCTACCACTGAGCTCTGGTCCTCCTTGCTGTACCTTTCCCCATGGAAACAGAACAAGTTTATGATGACTTGATTTCCATGGGGGCTAATGCCTGCTGCTTTCAGCAGAATTGAGGTCAAAGGCTCCATGAAAACAAAGGGAACCAAATCAATCATAAATAATTAGCTCTATGGGTTTTCAATGGGAATTAGCCTTCACTAATTTCAGCTGGCCTGGACACACAGTTTTGTACAAGCAGTAGTATTTTGCCTCAGGAAAAATGCTATAGGTCAGGGTGGACACTTACAAAAGGGAACAAATCTGCATAAAAATTTGCATATGCACTGCAAGCGCACATATAGGAAGAATAAGTATAATTTGGGGGAGGGAGGAATGAGGAGCAGAGATACCACTTAATTTTCCTCTCCCTTTCCCCCTTTTTCTTTTCTGTTATGTCTTTTTAAGATTATAAACCTATAGGCAAGAACAGTTTTGTTTTATGGATGGTATGTAAGACTTTTTGGGTGCAGGACTAGATTAAAATGCTACAAACAAACAAATAACGATGCATTTCACCACAATTTGTGTTGTTATTGTGTGCCTTCAAGTTGTTTCTGACTTAACGGTGGCCCTAAAGCGGACCAATCATGGGGTTTTCTGGGTCTGAAAGTGCAAATACGCCCAAGGTCATCCAATGGTTTTCCATGGCCGAGCAGGGAATCAAACCCCATCTCCAGGGTTGTATTCCAGCACTCAAATCACTAGACCAGTGGTTCTCAACCTGTGGGTCCCCAGATGTTTTTGGACTTCAGCTCCCAGAAGCCCTGAGCATTGACCATAGTGGCTGGGGCTTCCGGGAGCTGAAGTCCAAAAACATCTGGGGACCCACAGGTTGAGAACCACTGCACTAGACCATGCTGGCTCTCTTCATCACAATAGTGAAAGCAATAACCCACTGCCCTATGTATACACTAATTCACTTCTTCAGTGCTAACTGTTGATGGGGAACTTCAAAGCCTTTGCTCTGCTTTCTTTTCCTTTTCTTAATCTTTTTTTTATCTTTAAAATGGACTCATAATAGATAGTCCTTTAAACAGAAGGATGGCTTCCAATTAGTGTTGCCAGGTTTTCAAAAAAAGCAGTAAGGAACAGTCAAAATTCCTGACCTGTACGGTTGAGAATCTGGAAGCAGCTATTAAAACATTTGTGTTGTACCTAAATATTGAAGGAAAGCATCGATTTCAGTCAACCTGACCATCTATTTCTTTGTAAAATTAACATATTGCTTACAGTCAGGAATTACATGATGCCTATAGTTCTGTCTTTACAAAAGTCCACACTCAGAAAATACAGGATGTTTTGGCATCCTATCCAGTCTGTATAAAAGGAAAGGCTTTCTAACCCTCATACAGAGGACTCCCCTTAAAATAAGAGACTCCTGCTAGCACAGCAAGGGACAAGCTTTCTAGCCCACAAATAAGAGGCACCTGTTATAATAAGGGACACCTGACAACTCTAATTCAAAAATTCTCAGAAAACCCAGTGCAGATTACCAAACATCCCCAAAAGATATGCATTGGGGACCCTCCATATTTGTGGGTTTGACTTTCACAGATTTGATGATTTGTGAGTTTCTTCAACCACTGCCCCACCCCACCTTAGGTGTTCCCTTTCTGGGAGAACCTTCCCTCTCAGCAGCTCTGATCAGGTCAATCAGCCCTTAAAAACCTACCTCTCGTCGTCATCCTCCTCCTCCACCTGTTGCTACCTGGCCAACTAAGAATGGCTGAGACCCCAATTTCTCAGAACCATAAATCCTCTGTTGATGCTCTCCACACCCAAAGAAGGAGATGGACAAGAGCAAGGAAGTATAGGGCACAATGGCAATCCACCCCTGCTCCCTTTCTGCTCTTTTCTCTGACCTATTTTGGACCCTGGGTGTTCCCACCACCATGTTCTCTCCACCATGCCTCGGCCCCCTTTCCATAGATACACAAATACTTTTATATTTGCTCTTTTACCACTTTTGCAAGGGTCCTGCATCCCTAACCCTAGTGAATGAGGAGGGCCAACATCAAAGACTCTATCTTTACCCCCAAATCTGTAATGTCTCAGATCCCTAATCCAATCTATGGAAATATGCAATGTAAAGAAGTTGTTCTAGCAGCAGCAGTAATGACACTAGCTAAAAGGACTTGGAAACCTTGAGAGCCAGCACAGAACAGTGTTGAACTAGAATTCCAAGAGACCAGGGTTCAAATCTTCTGCTTAGCTATAGAAACTTACTGAGTAACCTTGACCAAATCACACTCTCCCAGAGCCTAAGATGAAGGCAATGTCAAGCCAGAGTTGACTTTGAAGGCACACATCTGCCCCCAAATTGGACCTCAACACATTATCCACAGAGAATCCATTTGCAGCCCACAGAATTTCAAGAACAGCCACCAGTTTCAAGCATACAGCTCATGTTTACAATATTGATTCACACCCCTCTCCCGAATAGATGGCTGGCACTGGGTTACGAGGGCAGTGGAGAAGGGCCTCTGCTTTGCATGCTAAAGTTCTCAGTTTCAGTCTCCAGGTACAGCTGGAACGAAGATCATAAAGCAGTAATTTGCAGGCAGGGCACTAGCAGATACTAATCAGCAAAGATCCATGGTGGCAAAATGTCTTGTACCCAGGCGTGTTATTCCCATGACTAGGGACAAGATTTACGTTCATGTCAGGGCTGGCAGTTCCTGTAGGATGAACTCAAACGCAACGTCTATTTTGAGATGCTGTGCCACGAGGCATAGTTCACATACCAGCTGTAGCGGTGCCATACACTCTAATGACACCGCCAAAGGGTTAATTTGATTGTTTTGGGAAGGGTGGCCATAAACGAAGAGGTTTGGCTGGGTTTATTTCAGCAATAACCCAACAGGAAGTTCAAAGGGGTAGCTGCTCCTAACACTGCTTTGGCCCTGACCCCTGTCATAATGCACCTGTGTTAAGCAAGTAAGTGCTTGTCTTTCCAAGCAGAACTGAGCTGATTTCATCTATTTCAGTGGTTCTCAACCTGTGGGTCCCCAGATGTTCATGGACTTCAGCTCCCAGAAGCCCTGAGCATTGACCATAGTGGCTGGGGCTTCTGGGAGCTGAAGTCCACGAACATCTGGGGACCCACAGGTTGAGAACCACTGATCTATCTGTAGCATAGCTCTCCCGTAAGACAAGGGTTGGCAACGTGTGGCCAATGGGTTACCCACACCTCCCCAGGAACCACCAAGACCTTGAACTCTGAAAAAAAAATTGCCTTGTGCTCTCAAAATAGCAAATTTTATTTTAAACGAAAGGAGTTTTTTTTAAAAAAAAATTGTAAGCCAGAAATGACAGTCCAGTAACACTAGTGATCCTCATTCCCATTTCTACCCTCCCAACAACACTGTGGAGTAGGCCAGGCTGAGAGACCGTCACTGGCCCTGGATCACCCAGAAAGCTTCATGGCCAAACACAGATTTGAATGCCTTGAGTCTCGGCTTTTGAGAAAATGTGGGATATAAATAACACAACAGAATAGTTCTCCGCAGTGTTAGCATAAGACCCTATCCACTATACCACGCTACCATCCCTTTGTTTCACTTTACTAGGATCTCTATGGACCACTAATGTGTATTTAATAAAGAAATCCTATCCATGTCTACACAGAAGCTATTTTTTAATGGGGCTTAATTTGGGACATGCCATGTATACAAAACAAAAGAAGTTGTTTCAGGTCCACGCAACAGGCTGTTAGGATGCATTAGATGAACTCAAGTGCGCAATCTTGCTCATAGTATGTGAATGGTACCTTTTTGGACCTCAGAGCATTCCTTGCTTAAGAAAACCGTATGAAATTCCGTAAGTCAACAGGTGATTTGAAAGCACGTATTCATCTTCAAACCTCTCAAGTTTTTTCCAAGCCAAACATACCCAGCTCCCTAAGCTGTTTCTCACAAGGCATGTTTTCCAGATTTTACAATCTTGGTCACCCTCCTCTGGGCACATTCCAGCTTGTTAATATCCATGGTTCCTAGAACTGCACATAGTATTCCCAGTGAGGTCTGACTTAAAGCAGATGAAAGTCACACACACTGAAATTGCAATTCTCCCATTTTTGAAAGAAAAAAATTAAGGGAATGGGAGACGAGCCTTCAGAGGTCACAGATGATATGTGTTCCACATCCTTCCTTACCTCTGGTTTAAAATAAAGGAAACAAGGGTCTCCCCCAGTCTTAACTGGGGATGTTGGGAACTGAACCTCAAACTTTTTGCACGCAAAGCATGGGACCGATCAGTGAGCTACAGCTCTTCCCCTAAGCCCCCTGGTAAGTCTCTTCAGTTTTTGATGAGGCACATTCATTTTTCTTTTTAAAAGAAAATATATTATTACATATTACAATAGTAACGGTTGCTGTAGAGCATGGCAAAAAGAAAAACAAGCAAGTTATCTAAAGGTGCATCTACTGCCAAGTTATACAGACCACATACCACCAAAGAGGAAGCAACCCTAGGGCAAAAAACCAGGAAGACAGATCAGATTGAATGCCTGCTTGACAACAAAGGAGAAGTTATACATCTAGGCTGCTCAATAGTCAGTCAAGCTCAGGCCAAGGCAAACAGCTGCAGAGAAAAGAGGAAGAAAGAAAACAGGGCTCCTGTACTATCTAGTATTTGCACAGAAGATGGAATTTCAGAAGGGTCTCTTTCATAGTTATGAAGCATTCACCTGTTAAAATCCTTTCTTCCACAAGAATATCAGTGGCTAAGAGCCTTGTCCTTCTTCTGATTCTGGCCACCCTTGCTATGGTGGCCCTACGTAGAACTAGAAAGGTAGCCACAATGTCATTGTTCAGATGTAGCACTAAATTTAGCTTTATATGAATGAGTTTGGGCAACCTCTTTCCCCTCCCCTTCCAATAACAAGAACATCAGAACCTTTCAATTTCATATTTAAGTAACCACAGTTTAACATTATGTTTTAATGTTAAGCTGTGCTTAACCTTAACTACAGCACATTGAAAGAAGCCAGCTTCACCATAAACCATGGTATAAAGTTTGTGTTTGCAACAAACCATAGTGAAGTAGAGCCACAGTAAACTGTGAGTGGGGGAAAGACAATCTCCATCACAAATTAAGGAGTTGTCACATACACAGGAGACCCTAGCCCCTCCCGCCTGCTGCCTCATGTCTGTTACTACCTCACTGGACCCTGGCCAAATTTGGAAAGGTCACTTGTGATTGGTGAAATAATGCTGCAATGGGTGTGTTTGATGTTTACCTGGATGCATGGGTATAAAGTCCACGCCGAGCCTTTGTTTACCGTTCCGGACCTCACTTTTTTTTAAAGAGAGTTTCCTGCACCCTGCTATAGCAGAACTTTTCATTATTAATATTTTTATACTTAATAAATTTGGTCTCTAGCCTTTGAACCAAGAAATGTCTGGTCATTTTTGCCTACTTCTCAGAAAAAGCTGTCCTTGAGGGCGTAGAAGTGACAGTACCTGGAAAAATAGAAGGCACAATTCCTCATCACCTTCTTATATAGTTGTGATTTTGGGAGGCAGGGAGATGACTCAGACTGATGAAAAGTCTCATAGCAAAGGGCCAGTTATTGCAGACATAGGAGGGATGGTAGTTACTTAACAGTTTTGATGGAAAAGAAATTTGCATTCACCAGTATGTTTTACAAACTTACCCAATTTGTGGTCTAAACTGCAAGATTCATGTTGCTTTTTTTTTCCTTTTTCAAATTATATGCAAGTAAATGTGGCCAATTAAAATGTCCATATTTGAAAACAGCACACAACTGCAGTTAAGCTGATGTGAGAAATGTGCTGAAGGTATACAGTCTGGAAAATTTGTTCGTGTAGTCTGGTATCAAGTTGGCTTTGACAACCCTATGAATGAGACCTCCATGATCCACAGTCATCAACAGCTCAGGTCTTGCAAATTTAGGATTGTGGCTTTCTTTCCTGAATTAATCTGTCTGCAATGCGGCCTTCTTTTCTCTCTCCTACCTTCCACTTTTTCTCATCTTTTTCAGTAAGTCATGCCATCCCATAATATGTTTAGTCATTATGGAAAATACATTCTTTTCAAGTCACACTTTAAAGAAAAAAGATATACCAGAATACATGCAGATTTCTGTGCACGAACTAAAGATAGCTCTTTCAACCCAGTAAAGGACTTGGATGGATGAGAAAGCAAGTAGAATTCTGATATGCCAGATTTTCACATCATTAGTTCAGACGTTTTATCCAATTTAAATTTCTGCCTCTTTTAGCTACTTCTTTTGGCCACACACACAAAGGCAGGGCAAATCTTTTTCACTACTTCTACTTGGGATGCTTCAAAGCTGTCTTGTGAATGGTTGTACCCTTTGCCTCACCTTTTATCTTACAACTTTCTTCTATTGTGCTGTCTTCAAGAAATCAAGGTAAAGGATGTCTGAGTCACTGCTGCTAATCCTCAACATAAATCACTCTCCTGCATTAAAATCAGAAGGACTAAGGATCTCCAAACATGCAAAGTACCCAACTGTCAACTCTTTATTTATTTTCCAAGGAGCAGAAGAGAAACAACCTGTTTGTAATTAAGATGCAAAATAAAACACCTGGAAGCCATGAGTCACTGTCATTTAGTCTAGTAGAATGAGAATTTCCACCCTTTGGAGATAAAAAAAATCCCACATTCTGCAATTGTGCCTTCACACACTCTTGAGATTCAAGGGTTTCCTATGATGTGATGAATAGGCTCCTTTACTCTTGCTGTGAATAACTGGGTCCTGGAAGTGAGTGAGTACCACTCAACTTGCACTCAAGATGCTTCTGTTTGCAGTGGGGTGGAGGGAGATAAAGAGAAGCCTCTTAAGGTTTCCAAGAATGTCCTTTGTCTACTCTACGACGATATTTCTTCTTCCTACTGATACACCTTGAGTTGCGGATATCACTTCTGTGTCACACTCTTTCTACCTCTCTCCTAGGGAAGAGACAGTCTTTGTTTGTTCTTGAGATGCCGGCAGCAAGCAAAGCTCTGCTTCTCAACCTCAATTAGTTAGGATAGATACTAGAATTCCTGCTTCTTCTTCAATTCACTTTCTATAATAAACATTAGCCTTCTTTCAATGCTGACTGATGGCTTCTAAGTCACCAGGGCACTCTCGGTTTCTGTTCAAATGTAGGTTTAGCATGATAGACAGTGCCTTTAAAAGTCAGACTAACATCCAGAGCCAGGTTCATTGCTGCACTCACACGAAGCCACCAGCTGCCACTGCTTTCCTATTTTCTCAAATGAGTCTTACCATGATTGCATCCCAGGGAACACATGCTTCACTAGTCATGCAGGTATCTCAGGGAACTAAGTCTATTAAATGCAGCTGTGCCCTCAAGTCTACCAATAGTGGACGCATGGGACTGGTCCATCAGAAGAAGGACTTTCACATGTCTGTTGCCCAAATATCTCACAATGATATTGGAGGATGTTACCATTCTATCCTACCTTTTTCCCATCAATGAAACTCAAGGCCTCCCAGTTAGTGGGCCCACACACATCACAGAACTATAGTGCTATTACTCCACTTTAACTGGCATGGTCCCATCTTACGGAATCATGCCATTTATGGAAGGGTGTTTAGAATTCTCAGCCAAAGCACTCCTCTGCCTCACCAAACTGCAAACCCCAGTTTTCCACAGGACAGAACAATGGCAGTTAAACTGGAATAATAGTGCTATGAGTATGGACCCAGTCTCTCATCCAGAAACTGACCAGAGTGGCTTAGAGTCAAGAAGACTGCTGCATCATGTGCCTTCAGAACATCATGTCCAGCGTGGAGCTGTTCTGCACAGTACAGCTGCCATATATGGCCAGAATGCATGGCAAGTTATTCATACTGCTAAAATGGCAAGTTTCTACTGGTTAATTCTCTTCTGAGGAAGCGCCAGCTGCTGAAATCCAGAGTTGGAGTACATTTCAGATCTAGCAATAACAGCTGTATTTCTTCAAGATAAAAATAGCCAGGTTTAACACAGTTTTAAAAATGTATGAACAACTTTACTATATGTTTATGAGTGAAATTTCTATTCTCCCTTTGATTCAAATAGTTTACAATGGTCTGCTTGCTCTTGTTCTATTATTACTATTACTATGATTATTTTATTATTACTACTACTATATTTATATCCCACTTTTTCCCCAGTCTAAGACTCAAAGCAGCTTACAATAGTCAATACAGATAACAGCTATAAAAAATAATATTATACAAAAGTTATAAATATAATTAAATAATCAACCGAATTAAAAGCCGCTAAAAACATGACCATTAAAAAGAAGACAACAAATATTTAACAAAACAAATTATGAAAGACCCTTTCCCTCAAGCAAGCAGCCCTCAAAGGCAGTCTGAAACAAAAATGTTTTCATCTGCATATGGATGGACACCAAGGAAGGTACCAGTCTAACCTCTCAAGGAAGGAAATTCAGAAGGTGGGAGCAGCCCCCAAGAAGGCCCTCTCCCATGCTTCCATCATCTGAAAGTGTGATGGAACAGAGAAAAAGGTCTCTACAAAAGATTTCCAAAACGGGGGAGGCTCATGTAGGAGAATACAGTCCTTCAAATGTCCTGGACCTGAGCCATATAGGACTTTACTAGCCTTTGAGCTGTGCCTCAAAACCCCCTGGAGCTGCTGCAGCAAGAGAATCACGTGCTGCCAGCAGCCAGCTCTGGTTAACAATCTCGCCACAACCTTATGAGATAGATCAGAGAGAAGGACGAAGGAAGAGAGGGAGGGAAGGGGGAGGGAAGAGAGATTGAGAGAGAGAGAGAGAGAGAGAGAGAGAGGTCTAAGTCACCTAATGGAGCCAAGTTTGTTCACTGCCTCAGGCAGGAGAAGAAATCCAACCACAACTCACCCAGGCTTTGTTGACACCTCCCCTCCTTCCTGACACTCAAGGCAGCCCCTTCACTCTGCCTAACAGTAGGGGCAGAACTGTTCAGTGAAGACTTGAATCTGGACCTCCCAAGTCTCAAGCCAGCCTTTTAACCACTACACCACATTGGCTCTTTTATTGTGCACTGTGGCTCACAGAGACAACTTCAAGTGGTCTCCTTGGAGAAACCTCAGCATTAAGGAAAGGCTTCCATAGCTATGTTCATCCTAGGATTGCAATACTGTTACACATGAAAGAGCGACCACAGAGCAGGGCTTCTCCCACATTCCCCCAACCATGCCTGTGAAGGTGGTGGGATTGAGAAGTGCCTCATCTAAAGATTTTAGCTGCATTGGCTGCTGGTTCATTTCTGGGCACAATTCATAGGGCTGGCTGTAACCTATAAAACTTTACATGGCTTGGATCTAGGCTGCCTGAAGAAACACATTTTCCCATAGGAGCTTGCCCAAACTCTAAGATCTTTGAGAAGACACTCCACCACCTTTGCGGGCATGTGGGAGAAGGACTTCTAGACTCCGGAACTCTGGAACTGCCTTCGTAGGTAAGTTAGGCAGGCTTCCTCCTTGCTGTCTTTCACTGCCAAGTGAAGACTTTTATATTCCAGTAGACATTGGGGAAAATGATTGTTTTAGGCCATTTCTGCACTAGACTCTTATAGCGCTATTATTCCACCTACGACATCCTATGGAATCCTGGGGCTTGCAGTTTGGATTCCATAGGATGTTGCAAGTGGAATAATAGTGCTATAACAGTCAGTGTGGAAATGGCCTAGAACAAGTTTTCTGTTTGAGTGCTATACAGCTATAAATCTAGATTTTATATTTAATCTTTGCTATAGTTTTAATTCTATAGACAGGTTAGTATTACTTTAATCTTAACTTCTGGCCCATTTTGAGCTATATATGGTTTTGCTTGTATCTCTTTTCTGTTAGCCACCTTGAATCCAATTCTTGGGGAAAAGGTGGGATATAAACTGACTGATTGACTTGGACTATACAGTCAACATGCTGATACCAAATTCCCCATCCCTTCTTTTGTCTCAGGACCAGGACTGTGGAGTCAGGAATCAGGAGCAATTTTGGATGGAGTCAGAGTGAATAGAAATGTTCCTACTCTGGCTTTAAAAGAAGAACTTATAATACCAAAACAATAGATGGCAAATATATTGTTTTATACTTATATTTTATGCTCCGTCAGTATAAATAACCTGATGATTCATGTGGCGGTGATGACATGCCTTGCGCTACCATTTTAGTGCAGTGAATTTGTCACTACTAATTAACAGACATTCCCCATTTATGAAAGAGTCCAACAATAGAAAAACCAAGAAGTTGGAAGTGAAGCTCTAGCATATTGCTCAGCAGCCCTGCTAAAAAGACAAATCTAGGGGAACCTACACCACATTTTCATGGAAAACCAGTTAAATGTGAGCCTCAACTTACATGGTAAGGGATGGAGAGCCTTTGGCCCTCCAGGTGTTCCTGGTTGGGGATGCTGTAGCTGGAGATCCTGCACTGAACAGGAGATTGGACCTGATGTCCCCTAAGATCTCTTCCAACTCTATGATGTTATGATTCTCCAGCTCTATGTTTTGCCCTGCAATTCCCACCGCTCCATCCGGAATAGCAGTACAAAGCAAAGTGTGGGAACTTCAGTCCACTGCTTCCTCACTCCACACACACAAGCCTGGGGTGAGGAGATAGGGTCCAGTTCCCATAGCAAGGAACATATTTTCTGTGTCCTCCTTCCACACTTGCATGTTTGACCTTTGCAAATTTGATTATTTGCAAGCACGCATGCCTTCCACCCCTTCTCTTCCTTCCATCCACATGCATTTTGTCCCTGAGCAGAGAACTTGCACCAAGGCAAAACAGAATGGAATGGGGGGAGGCTTAGACAAGCCTTCCTTTTCCCCTCCAAAGCTCCCCCCTTTCCATTCTCATGCAAAATGGAGGGGATTTAGGGTGGGGAAAGCCTCACACAAGCCTTCCTTTCCCCCTCTGGATCACCCCCATTCCCGTTCCATGCAAAAGGGGCGGGGGAAGGCTCATGCAAGTTCTCTGCACCAGGGCAAAATGCATAGGAATGAAAGAGGGAGCTCCAGAAGGGGAAAAGAAGGTTTGCCCAAGGCTTCTCCCACCCCACCCCACCCCATTCCCTTCCATGTTGCATGGGAAAGGGAAGGGGGGAGCCCTGGAAGGGAACGGGAGACAAAGCAGGGGGAATTATTCTCAGTTTTCCGCTTTTGCTAGGGTTCTGTGCCCCGATCCCTCACAAAAGTGAAGGGGCCAGATTCATGTGTGAGACATCAAGTCTAGAGCTTTGTATACAAATTTTTTTAAAAAAAAAATGAAAAATCACACACTAATAGAAAAAGTCTCAAGCTCTGTAGCCTAGGCAACCGCCTCATGCTCTGTGACAAATCACTGATCTGCCATTTAAATTCTGTGTATGAACAGCCAGCATCAAAGGAAGGCAAAGTGATGCCACCCAGAGATTCTACAATGCAAGACATCAAAAGCAAGAAGAAACCAGTGTGCCAGGGTTGATTTATCAGGCGATGCAAACTAGTGAGAACCTTTGATTCTCTTAAAAGACCATTTCCCAGGGATTATGTAGTGGGGAAAGCGTTGCTCTTTTAGATAAGCAAAGCCAACACATTTTCTCTCCTGGTAGCATATGGCAATATTTGCTGAAGCCCTTCTAATGGATTTAAATTAATTTAATCCCTAATATAATAATGGCTTGTTTTAAGAGGAGAGGCACTCTGCTCTTTAAACTCAGTAACTTGGCTTCTTAATGGATACTTCAAGAGAGAGGCAATTAATTCCAAGGAAACTGGGAGGATTTATGACAAGTTATGAGTTGGGGGGGCCTGAGAGATTAGAAGAGGGGAGGGAGCAACCCAATTCAGATAAATAAGGCAATTCCTATTTTTTCCAAGTTAATTTCTGTCTCTTTCTACAGCCACTGATTGTAGTTTGATGGCTGTGGTTAGGCTGAGGGTGTTTGGAGTCTGTTTTGTTAGCAGCTCGAGATCTCTGAATGAGAAAGATAATGCTTGGCATTTATATAGCAGTCTTTTTGAGGGCTCAAAGACCTTTCGCACACATTATTAGCTCAGTAATCCTTAAAACTACCCTCTAAAGGAGCTGCACAGCTCAAACTTCCCCAAGGGCTACATGGGGGAGGGAGGGATGGGTGCAACATCTTGACCATTTCCGCACTACACTCTTATAGCGCGATTATTCCACTTTCAACATCCTATGGAATCCTGGGGATTGCAGTTTTGGGAGGGGCCAGCTGGCCCCTCCCGAAACTGCAAATCCCAGGATTCCATAGGATGTTGAAAGTGGAATAATCGCGCTACAAGAGTGTAGTGCGGAAATGGCCTTAGACCCAAGAATTAACAGGGAACAAACCTGTAGACCCACAAAGTGCCAAATATTTGACAGATGACAAACAACAAACACAGCTGGACAACTAAAACAGACTAAAACTACATCCTCAAAGTCCAACATTAGGGTTGAGGCAAAATGGGTCCCTAACATCCAAGGATGGGCTTTCTCTCCATCCCACCACCCTCTCAGACTTGTCTGATGAGCACAAAGGAGTTGGCTTTCCGAGTGCCTGCTCCTAAGCTATGGAACTCCTGCCCAAGGAGGCTCAACTTGCCCCCTTTCTGCTGCTTTTTTGGGGGGGGACAGAGAAAGACCTTTCTGTTTAAACAGGCCTTCAGCCTTAACTGAAAAGGTTTACAGGGCCATGCAATTAGGTGTGCTGTTTTTAATATGTATTTTCTGTGTTTTAATTGTTTTTTTTAAGCTAATGTCCTAAACCTGGGCCATTTCTGCACTACACTGTTATAGTGCTATTATTCCACTTTCAACCTCCTGTGGAATTCTGGGGTTTTGAGTTTCCTGAAGCCAAAAAGCTCTCTGGCTGAGAATTCTAAAAGCCCCTCCCTAAAGTACAAACCTCAGAATCCCATAGTATGTTGAAAGTGGAACAATAGCACTATAACAGCGTAGTGCAGAAATGACCCTAGCATTTTAACTGGATTGGAAGTTTGATGCTTTTTTAAACTTTTGTACTCTATATTGTTTTACATGCACCGTTTTAACTTATATCGTAAGCCGCTTTTGAGTTTCTTTTGGGAGAAAAGTGGAATGTAAAACAAACAAACAAATAACCAAAAAGCATGACGATCCAAATGTAGTGGATTACAGCCATTTTCATGGGGTGAAATTTTAGGATGAAAGTCACTTGGCATTCCAACAGGATTTTCTGCTGAATCCATCTTGAAAATTCCCAGTATGCTTTCTGAAATTACAGTATAGCAAGTTCTTTGTGATTCAGTGTCACTCCCAAAGGCATTTGAGGAATTTTTCAATGTAGTGGAGCATTCAAGGGGCATGCCAAAAGGGAAATGGCAGATAATATTGGTTGCACATGAAAAAAGGAGGGGAGAGGTAAATGCCCTAAAGGCACCAGATCCTATTTGATCGTTGGCACTAAACAGAGTCAGTCCTGGTTAGTGCTTGGATGGAAGACAGCCAACAAATACCAGGTGCTGTAGTTTAAATTTCAGAGAAAGGAAGTAACAAAACCACCTCTGAGTATTCCTTGCTTAAGAAAACCTCATGAAACTCATGGGGTTGCCATAAGTCGACAGACGACTCGAAGGCACACACACATACTACACATTTTTTTAATTTACCCCATGCCCTCAACCAAATTTGGGCTGATCTTCAACACTGGCAAACTGTAGTTGATACTCTCACCCAGGATAAAGCTTACAGGACAGTGGAAAGAGCCAATGTGGTTGCAGTAGTTTGAGCACTGGACTAGGACTCTGGACTCAAATCTCCACTTAGCCGTGGAAACCCACTGGGTGACTTTGGGCAAGTCACACTCTCTCAGCACCAGAGAAAGACTAAAGGCCCCCTGAACAAATCTTACCAAGAAACCCCTGTGATAGGTTCACCTTTGGGTTGCCATAAGTCAGAAACGACTTGAAGGCACACAACAATAACATTGTTGAATGTTGTGGCACATCAGTATGTGAGCAGAGAAGGAGCCAAAACAGCCTTGCAAAGAAATGAATTACAAATATTAGGTGCCAATACCAAGAAAGCCCTTTTTCAGGTACCCACATGCCTGACATCTGATAGTAGGGAGACATTTTCCCAATAAAATAGCCATAGAGTCTCTTTGTGGAAAGAATCTGAGAAGAGACCTTGCTGGATCTGTTCCACTAGATCCAATCAAGAGAAAATTTCATTCAGTACTCTGTTCCTGCAGAGGTCAACCAACTGAACTAGATCTCCCTAGCGAAGAATTCAATGCACCTCAAACCAAACAACAGATCCCAGGATTCCACACGATGGAGCTCTGGCAACAAAAGTGGTATCAAGTTGCTACATCTGTGGAGTACAGATATACTCTTAAAATTAATGCTGCAATGTATTTTAAAAGATGACCACCATGCCTCATGTTATTTCCCAAACCTGTGTGTTATAACTGAATTAATATTACTGAAGTAATATTCAGTTATTCAATTAATTACTTGCATTGCATTACTTCCAAGTTTCCAAGTTCTGCATGAGGAAGAAATAAGCGATTGAGCTAGGTTTTTGTTTTGTTTTGTTTTTTTTGGAGAGGGGAGTAGTGATTTCCGACTTAATGCACTTGGCCACCATGCTACATTAATCACAAACTCCTCCAGGTAAGGTAAATACTTGTAGGTTTCCAATATAAGATGCCAAGCATGAGTCTTTCCCTTTTTATGTACTGCCCAAAATGAATACCCTCCTTTGGCCTTGCTCCTTCATGCAATGTGACATTTCCACAGCCACGTTCTTTGACGGGAATTAACGCCGCCGCAAAGATATTCTATCCTTCCACAAATCCTCTTTGTGCTTGTGAGCATTCTGTTGTATCTGCTGAAGGCCATGGTGGTGATTACAATGCCTCGACGCCTGGGGTCACAATTAACTGAATGCATGACTACAATGATGTGATGCTGGCCTGCCTGGACTGACAATATAGCATGCCCAGGAAGGAGGACAACTGCAGTTTCACCAGGACTATATGCAGCAGGTGCCAGGTCTAGCCCCCAGCATCTCCAGGAACCTTGTCTGGAGAATGCAGTCCACAGTACTAATCTATAGGCCAATGATATCACTAAGGATAAAGCAGCATCATACACTCACCATATTTCTATGCAATTTCACCCAGAGTAGGTCCATGAAGTCCTGAATTTGGAAGTGCCATGCTCCCATCCCAGTGATGATGTGGAAAAAAAAATATGAACTTTGTGATGGGAAATCTGTTTAGTTGTAGTTAAAACAGGATAAGTAATGCAGCCAAAAACTCTTTGAAAACTTATGCTAAATCCAGCTTCAGAGGACATTATTATTTATTCTAGTCCTGGGGAGTATGCCATTCTCTTTGGAATGCAGACAGACATTGACATTGATAAAAGTTCCATCTTGAAACTGGAACAATGGGAGACTGTAGAAGCTGACTGAAAATAGAATTGCAAGTGTAAGAAACCATCTGTGTCTGGTCATCTTGAAACACTGCAGTTAAGGGAGTCAGCCTAAACCAGATTGTTGGGAGGAGGAAGCACATATCCTTAACTTACAGTTACCTCTAGCTCGCTATGCTTCATTATAATATTAACTTACACACACCAAGGTAGGATCTCGTATTATAATTTGGAACCACCTATATGGACGTGCACAATGCTGGAATGCTGACTTAATAATGTATTCATGGCATAGCACCTATACATATATTTTTGGATTAGCCAATTAACTAGCATTTTTTTGCTTCTGTAATCATACTTAGCAGGGTATGTAGCTGCCTGCGTGCAGCCGTTTCTTTGGAGCTTGTCTTGGTTGCATGGGCATAGCCATTCTCCATTTGCGCAAATGAAATAAAGAAGAACCCTTTTTGCTATCCAGGTGTCATTGCTTAACCTTAATAAACTTAAGTGTATTCACACCAGGACTCAGATAGGGCCCTTCCCCACTACCACAACAATGATATGAAAGGAATACTTACAGCAGCCAGCATAGGTGAAAAAAGAGAGGCCAGGAGACTTGGAGAATTTATATACTTAAGGACACATCAATTAGGCAAACAGCTGGGGAGGTTGTTAGCCTATATAAACAGGGAAAGGGATGGGGAGAAGTCCTTGTAGACAACTGATCTTATCAGTGGAAGCAGCATACCTCATGTTCAGATCCCTTTCTTGTGTTCCTTGACCCTTGCCTTGTGTACGGACTTTGCTACTGGACTGTTGCTATGAATTTACTACAGACTTGGACTGTGAAAACAATGAGTGGTAACTGGCTAGCAAACTGTTATAAGTTTTGCTTATGGTTGCTGATAAAAGACTCTAATTAGAAAGCTGCAAACCTTGGGTGGCTGCCAGTACAGGAGAAAAAGGAACACTGGAGGTCATCTGGTCCAATGCTTGGCTCCATGCAGAAACCACACAACCACAGCATCCCAGAGAGAGAGCCACCCAGCTTGCTCTTAAATACCTCCAGCAAAAGAAACCTCACAGCTTCCTGAGACAGTTTGTTCCACTGTCAAACTCCCTCACAATTAAGCTGTTCCTCTTAACAGGAATGTCCTGAAAGATCAAACTAAATTAGATCCATCTATTTGTTCTAATGATACACAGCTAAACCCCTTTAAAAGATTGGGAGCGAGACAGGAAGACAGCAGGTTCCTTTGTTATTGGTCCACAATATCTGATAAGCAAAGGTAAAGTGCTGCTTTATATCAACTGAGGTATCACAGTTCACTGTGATTTATGGATAACTTTATAGAAAATGGATTCCTTTACTTGCAAAGGTTATCTAAGACAGGAAGTCAGATATAGGTCAGGTTCTACAGGCTTTCCTCGCTTATCTGACAGGTTAGAGATTGTTAGAAAATGAAATTGGTTGAAAAGTGTGGAACCCTTGTATAAGCAGAAACACGTAGGAAACATGAAGGACTTATGGAGGCTCACTTGGGGCCAACCACATGTGCTCTGCTTTCCAAGTCCCTCAGTTGGCTTGGTGCTTTTGACACACACCCTCTCAGCTTGCTTTGCAAGGAGAGAGAGAGCTGAGAGAGAGAGCAGTCCCAAGCAAGCCTCTGCAGGCAAGAAGAACTGATGAAAGAGCATGACCTCCATCCAATTAATGGAACTTGTCCTTCATTTGGAATGGTCAAAAGAATGAATGGTCAGATAATAGGATGTCAAAAGGCAGGGGCTCCTGTATTACTGAATCTCTGGGTAATTTGCAGAAGACCAACAAGGGTGTCTGACTCCCAACACAACAGAAAACCCAAGGTGGTCATCTCAGTCAGTGTCTGAGTTCCAGTCAGTCAACATCAAGGTTCTTGTTTCTAAAAAAATTCTGATTCTCCCAACCCTCAAATCTGTGCACAAACTGTACAGTCCACACTGCTGAGAATCTGTATGTATCCCTTTTAAACCACTTGTCCTTAGCGTGAATACAAAAAGGGCTACTTTTACAGTATTACAACATAACATTTCAGGTTTTGGATATGGATAGTTGACAATATTTCAATGCAGTATTATCTTTGCTTCTTTCCTTTCTTCCTTCTTTTTTAATTTTCTTGCTATGCTTCTTCCTTTTCCCCTGATCTCTCTGGATTAAAACCAGCACCCTCATGTATACATTAGGGGGCAGGCAAACTGCAAACTGTAGCTCTCCTGAAGTTGTTGGTCTGCAAGTCCCAACATACCTCACCACTGACTGCCATTAGTTAGGACTCATGGGAGACTCAGTATAGCAGCACCAGCAGTTGCCCATCCCTGTTCTGCAAGGATGTTTGGAAGGCCATAGCTCAACAGGAAGAATGACCATTTCTCTTCCAAACACCTTCAGGCAACCTCTCTGATCTATTTATCCTCCTAATTAAATGACTGTTCCAGCCAGAAAATCCCAGCTACTTCCCTGCAAATTTTTGGTATCGTTGGCACAACAAATTGCAGTCACAGTACCTGGGATAGGACTGCTGCAACAAACAGCTATTAATGAAACCTCTTATATAAATACCAACCAATTAGGATTGCCTGTATCTGGTCCTAACTGCATCTTTGGTATTGTTGTCTCTTAACAATAAAATTTAATGTCTATGGTTTGACTTAGAACAGAACTGTGATTTAATTACTTACATTAATGCCCAACATTTCTTCCTGTGAGATCAAGAAAGCACGAAGAGCAACCGTGGACCTATTTTATTCTTACCACATGACCTTGTGAGGCAGGTCAGGCTGAGAGAGAGTTTGGCTTGTCCAAGAGCACCCAGAGAGTTCAATAACTCAGTAGGGACTAGAAACTTTATATATCATGTAAGGTCCTGCACTTGAGCAGTAAAAATGGAATGTACAAATATAAGATGAGGGACACATGGCTGGATAATAGTACGTCTCTGTAGATCACAAGCTGAACATGAGTCAGCAGTATGATGCAGCAGCCAAGAAAGCCAAAGTGATTCTTGGTTGCATCAATAGGAGTATGGTATCTAGATCGAGGGAGGTAATGGTACCACTCTATTCTGCATTGATTAGACCTCATTTGGAATACTGTGTCCAGTTCTGGGCACCTCAATTCAAGAAGGATATCAACAAACTGGAGTGTGTCCAGAGGAGGGTAACCAAAATAGACCGAAATGGAAGCCATGGCTTATGAGGAGTGGCTTAGGGAGCTGGGTATGTTTAGTCTGCAGAAGAGAAGGTTAAGAGGAGACATGATAGCGATGTTCAAATATTTGAAAAGCTATTATATCAAAGAGGGAACAGGCTTATTTTCCACTGTTCCAGACATTAGGACAAGGAGCAATGGATTCAAGCTGCAAGAAAGGAGATTCCACCTGAACCTCAGGAAGAGCTTCCTGATGGTCAGAGCTGTCCAGCAGTGGAATATGCTGGTTTTTAAGCAGAGGCTGGATGGCCATTTGTTGGGAATGCTTTGATGGTGTTCCTGCATGCAGCAGGGGGTTGGACTGGATGGCCCCTGGGGTCTCTCCCAACTCTATGATTCTATGATTCATTCTATACAGTTCTTTGCCACAGTAAAGGCCAATTTTAATACAGCACATCCCCCACTCTCCCCTCACGCCATTTCACAACGAACAATTCCTGCCCCTGCTGTTCTTCTCTTTGATTATTTTTTTTTATCTGTAATCCATCAATGACTTTCGATGGATGTGATTTCCTTATTTATATGACTAATTTAAAATGTAAGCCCTATCTCTCTCCTTTACCCACAACAAAGCCCCCTGTTTTCGTCTCTCCTAATGAAAAGATATGAACTCTTAGCATCTTTCTAACAGAATTGATAAGAATGTGTGTTTAAATGGAGAGGAAAAAAACATACACGCACAAGAAAACAAACCCTCCTCCTTTGTGCTTTCACTTCTTATCACAGCAGCAATAATAAGCATGTCCTATCCTCTCACTAAATTCAGAACTGACACAACAGCCAGTTTGGGCCTTATGCATAGCTATGGTATCACTGCCTTCTTGACATATTATTTAGTTTTTCCCTCTATTACTAGGATTCAGGAATGTCTAATACAGTCAAGGCAGCACTACTTAAGGACGAGAATTCCTAACATTTGAAGAAGTGTGACTAATTATTTCCCCATGCAGAAGTATTCAAAGAAATAGCCAGTTGCCTTTAGCATAAAGAAGTCATCATCTTAAACCCACTGAAAGGCTTTAACATAACAAAGCACATGACATGGATGGCACAAGACCTTGTTATAAACCCAGATTTTGACTCTGGCCCCACATTCACTTTTGACAGCAACATTAAAGGGCCTGAAATGTCATCCCTAACATCAGAGGCTCCTTCACTTGCTTATCCTCCAAAATGATATTTATGCCATCCTTTGTCAACAATGCCCACCCCTGTACTCTATATTGGACAAACAAGGCAAGAGGAAGAGGATAACTGATGATAAAGAAATGGGAATATCCAAAAAGGCAGCTACAGAACACTCCGGCCTTTCTGGACATTTTATGTCAGACCTCAAAGCAGCAGTTCTTCAACAACAACAACAACAACAACAACAACAACAACTTTAAAGGAAGATTGGAAAACAGCTGATATAGGATATGTCCCCAAATTCCAATCCACTAGCAATGGTCTGAACAAAAACAATGGTTTCTTGGTACACTACATATATTAAAACACTCATTTTCATCAGAGCTACACACACAAAAGGATTCTCCTCATGCAAAGGTTGTTTTCCCCCATTGTCCTTTCAGCTGCTTTTTATGAATATCATCAAACTGATATTTACCACAACATCAACAGAGTTTGCATTGCCATTTATGTTCCCCACACCATACGTTTGTATATGTCTGTCCATAGAAGCTCCACTCCATGCATCTAGTGAAGCAGACTGTAGTCCAAGAAAGCTTATGCTAGATGTTTCTTTTTCCCAGTTAGTGTAGAACAGTGGTTCTCAACCTGTGGGTCCCCAGATATTCGTGGACTTCAGCTCCCAGAAGCCCCAGCCACTATGGTCAATGCTCAGGGCTTCTGGGAGCTGAAGTCCACAAACATCTGGGGACCCACAGGTTGAGAACCATTGGTCTAGAAGATGCTGCCGGATGCCTCTATGTCTTTTTTATTTCCTCCAAAAGGGTGGGGAAACTCACTCCAACAGCCCAAGGCAGACGGAACACCTTCAGTGTCTTGCTGGGGACAAAGAATGCAAAATGAAACGTCTTAGAGGAGAACATTGCTGTAAGACTAGAACCCAGAGCAAGAACTCCTGGTCAGGAACTCTTTCCATTTGCAGATAATTTCATATATTGGACAGTGCTCCAAAGTCATAATTTGCCATGCATAGGCTACACTGGTACTATCCATTCCAACACTTTGTTCTACTTGATGCATCAGCAAACCTAAACTAGGAGTGGGAAACACGTGGCCCTCCAGACTACAACTCCCATGATGCTGACTGGGGTTGATGAAAGCTTCAGTGCAACACTTGAAGGGTTATTGGTTCCTTATCATTGACCTAAAGAAATTTCATTGCCAAGAGTAAGGGGCTTTCACACTACACAGTTACAGCACAGTGACTCCACTTTAACTGCCATGGCAACATCTTGTGGGATTCTAGGGTTTGTAGTTTGGTGAGGCACTAGAGTTCTCTGGCTAAGAATTCAAAATGCCTTCAGCTATCCTGCAAATCCCAGGATTCCCTAGGATGTCACCATGGTAGTTTCAAGTGGAATCATAGTGCTATAAGCATGTATAGTGAAGGGTCCTAGGTTTACATTCTGGGCTAAGCTTTACGAAGGATCACTTTGGAGCAAACTGTGATCAAGACTGCCTAGGAAGTAACACAACATCCTCAACACTGTCTAGTACCATGTTCCTCTACTTTTAAGCATTCCTTCAAGACTTGTCCACTACCACCTTAGTTTAATGTTATTCAATCTGAGCTTGGGAATGTTACAGTGGTCTCTTGATATCTTCCAGGGTTTGGTTCCAAGATCCCCCATGGATACCAAAATTCATGGATGCTCAAGGCCCGTTATGTACAATGGTACAGTAAAATGGCATCCCTTACATAAAATGGCAAAGTCAAAGTTTGCTTTTTGGATTTTTTAAAAAAATATTTTCATGTTGTGGTTGGTTGAATCCATGGATACAAAATCCATGGATATGGAGGGCTGACTGCACCTTTTTTTTGTGGGGAGGGGAGGGTCTACTGCTCCCAGAACCCTCTAACCACTTTGCTAGCTCGGGCATTCTAAAAACTGTGGTCCAAAACCCCAACTTTCCCAAGCGCTAGTCTTGTTTATTGATGGAAGATTCCAGGATTCTCTAGGTAGTTGTCAGTCATAGACATACCCAACAGGCACTAACAAGGAACTCATTCTCCAAGTGCCAGTGCTTACGTGGCAATAACAACATCCTCTACACACAAAGCTAAGGCACCAGAAAACTTGGAGGGAGAACCCAAGATGTGAAAAAGAAAATACCTTAAGTGAAAAAATACCTCCAAACAGTCTAATCTGAATCAAAAAGAATGCTAACTGATGCTTGGCACGGGAAAAGGGATATAAATGGAACGGAATATGGTGGAAAAAGACAGGACCAGCTAAATTCTGAACAGAAGCTCACCACACATCCAAGATTTTGTTGCAATTCCCAGTTCTCCATCCAATACCGTGCAGATCATTCTTCAAGCACTGCCGCCAGCAATTCCTCCTGGCCCAATGTGGACGGAGGGGATTTTCTTTTTCTGCTTCACAGATGAAATAGATGTGTCCAGGGGAGCTTTTGCAACTTAATACCTGTCCAACAGCTGTTAACAACACAAGAACACTGGGGGCTGCATGGGAAAAAATGGTAACCTTCATTTCTAACCAATGTGGTAAAATAGGTCCGGTTGAAGAGCCGTTAATTGGACTGCCCTAAGCGATTCTTCCACAATAAAAGTGAGTCACATCCACACAGCCTCAGCCTTTGGCTTCTGTCTTGTCCCATCATGCCAGCAACGGGAGGAAGAACAACACCAGTGACACGTTCAAATAACACAACTTCACCGTGACCTTTTCACTAGTAATATGCTCCACAGATGTTGGCACACCCATGGAAATTACAGTTTTTCACTGAAGTCTTCATTGGTGATTATCCTCACCCTCCCCCCACCAAATTTCTAGGAGTGCAGCTGTTCACCAGACTGTACGTTGCTAGTTCTCCACCCCATCCCCCAAACCACCATCATTACCATCATCCTATGAGGCAAGAACTTAGCACAGGTGCTACAGCAGAGAATGCCTTTCCCTCCATCTCAAGGAGGGGAGGAAATGCATGAGAAAGCAACAAGAATCTAGGGTAATGGTTTTTAACATGGGGTCCATGGACCCCTGTGGGTCCACAAAGTGCTGCTGCTGGACACCAACATCAGCAGCAACAGGGATGTGGCAGTAGTGGGCAGGGTGTGGGTGCCAAAACTGCTGTCTTCTTTGCAAACGAGAGAGCAATGTGTGCACATGCACGCCTGCCGCCATATCCTTTCGTCAGAGATGTGGCAGCAGGCATGTGTGCATACTCAAACTCTGACTCTGGAGACCAGATTTGAATCTCTCTACTCCGCCACAGAAACCCACTGCATGATCTCAGGCAAGTCATATTCTCTCAGCCTCAGACAAAGGCAAAGGCAACACATTTTGTCAAGAAAGCCCCCATGATAGGTTCACCTTAAGGTTGCTGTAAGTCAGTTGTCAAAGGACATGCTGGCCAGAAAGAACCTTCCCCTTGTCAGTGGCATTTTGTAAGCCTTCAATTCACTGCAGAGTTAGAGCAATCCTGAGGGTTTGGGGTTTTTTTTTTTTTGCAAGATTTGTTCAGAGGGGGTTTGTCTTTGCCTTCCTCTGAGGCTGAGAGAATGTGACCTGCCCAGCGTCACCCAGTGTCTGAGCGGGGATCTGAACCCTACTCTCCAGAAACCTTTAATAAATAACTATATGAACCTTTCAATCTAAATATTTCAATCTTGAGTTAAATCTTCAAGGCCCCCAGCACAAATTATATTTGCAGGGAGTCGCCGGTAAAGAAAAGGTTAAGAACCACTTTTAACATCCGTTCCAAGAGAGAGCCTCGTTCACAGAGAAGGCAGGGAAGGAAATGTATCTGACACATCAGCGGAAGAAAAAACGCACGTCTTCCAACCGCCTGCCCATCGCCACCAGGCTTCTCTGCTCCTCCTTTGACCTGATTCAGAGCCCTGCACATCCATGGCAAAGATCTATAAATAAACTCCTGGGCCCCTTTAAACACAGCATGTAGGGGGTGGGGTGGGGGAGAGAAGGAGAAGACAGAAAACCTCACGTCCAGCCACCAGCACTAAACCCCAAATCCAGCCACCCGCTTTTTTAAATCCTTCCCCATGGCATTGGCATTGTGGTCCTGTCTTGTTTCTCACATCAGCCTTTCCATGGCTTAAATTTGACATATGTGGGGGGTCGGAGGCACTGAGCATTGCACTGACAATATGTCTGCATAAAAGAAAAGAAGACACCCCCCCCAAAAAAATACCCTCAGACATTTTAAAATATTATGGGGGAGGAATTAATCCCTAAAATCCAACCCACTGCCTTAAAAAAAATCTCCTAAGAACCTCAAGAGTACAACCTCTCAGAAAGAGATTTAGAAAATTCTCCCCTAAAGTTGCAGGGGGGGAAGAGACAAGTTATTGATCGTCCCCCTTGATTCTATTGATTTTCTGCCCTAGCCCATACGGTTACAATCCGAAAGCAGAAAATTTCAAATTATTCTCCTTTAGAAGGGAGTATCAGAAGCACAGTTCAGAATAATAATAATAATAGTAATAATAATTGGAGTAACAATAGCAATAATAACCCTTTTCCAAGAGGAAGATTGCTGCCCCCGTTTTGCAAACGTGGCTGGATGCTCCTACGCGTCCTCTATGTAAACATCACCCGGCTCCTTCCCTTTCTCCTTTTCCCTGATATTATTACCTTCATTATGCCAGTCGAATCCACCGTCAAATGTCCAAAAATATATAAAGAACTCGAGATAGGGGGGTGTCCTTGCGCTTGTGCGCTTCCCCGCTGGATCGCTGCAGGGGCGCAACAGCTCCCGGAGGCCGATCTCTCGATCTCCCTCTCTTTTTCCCTCTCTGGTGCGAAGAGCCACCCTGCAGACCGGAGGGAAGGAAGCCACCGACGGGACACGTTGCCGCGCGGCTTGGAACGAAGGCTGCCTCGCTCCTCCGCGGCCGCCGCTGCGCTGCTCGTCGCCCCGCTCCGATTGCATCACGCGCAGCGAAGCGCGCTACCAGCGGCGGCCACTAGGGGGAGCAGAGGGACAACCTTCGGGCGTCTCCTTCGAAAGGTTGCTGGATTCCTTAATAGAATCATAGGTCGTTTCCGCACTAGGCTGCTATAGTGCCGTTAGTCCGCTTTCAACATCCTGTGGAATTCTGGGGTTTGTAGTTTAGTGAGGCCCAAGAGCTCTCTGGCGGAGAATTCTAAAGGCCCCTCCCTAAACCGCAAACCCCAGGATTCCATAGGATGCTGAAAGTGGAATTATAGCACTATAGCAGTCTAGTGTGGAAATGGCCATAGAGTACGCAGGGCTCCCTAAGGGTCATCTAGTTGAACCCACATCTAGGGCAGGAATCAGAAAGGCTGCTGTTGCTGCAAAAATAGAGGCCACAGTGACACCTTCAAGGTTTACACTAGTGACTCCCCGCACATAGGATGTGCAAATCTCCATGCCTCCAAGTGTGTCAGGATTTCAGGGAAGAGATGTGTAGTTCAGGGAGAAAAAGTCAATGCTTTTTTTTTTCATTTGGAAAGTGAAGGAAAATGATTTTACCTTGTTGCTGTTGTCATTTCCGACCAATGGTGACCCTAAGATGAACCGATCATGGAATTCTCTTGGCGATTTTACCTATTGCTGTCTTACTACCTGACTTATTGTATCATCCAATGGTGCACAGTATCCTATAATGGATCAAAATAAAGATTTTCTGCTAAATGTACAAATGCTTTGATCTGATTTTATTCCTGATACTTTAAAAATAAAAACATGGGTTTGGGAGGTTTAGGGGAGGCAAGAGTCTTTTTAAAAATATATCCATCAAAATGGGGCATGGATTTTAAACACGAAGGGTCTTTCTGCACTACACTGTTATTCCACTTTCAACATTCTATGGAATCTTAGGATATGCAGTTCAGGGAGGGGCATTTTGAATTCTCAGCCAAAGAGCTCTTTGTCTTCAGTAAACTACAAACCCCAGATTCCACAGGATGTTGCAAGTGGAATAATAGCACTATAACAGTGTAGTGCAGAAAGGCCCTAAGGCTAGGTATGTGCCATGCTACTTTGGCTTGCAGCATCAGGAGGAGAAAGGCCACAACCACTGCATGTGCTGCAGCTGTCCTGATTTAGCAGGGACTGTCTATATTAAGCCTTTGTCATCACAGTTGTCGACTGCTTCTAAGATATCCTGATTTCTTTCTTCTCCCACTTTCCCCCTTATTCTGCTGAACATCAGTTGCTGCAAACTGAGGTCAAAGTGCCAAAGTCGTCAACGCAGCAGGGAGAGAAAGAGGACAAGGCAGAATCTTGTCCTTCTCCATAGTGTCAGGTAACAGTAAACTGCTGCAGCTTCTTGCTTGTGCATTTTTTCTTATGAATGACCTCTGCCATTTTAACTACTTTCTTCTACTTTTTTAACTACTGACACAGATTGTCAGAGAGCCAGTGGCTTGAGTGTTGGCTTGGACAATGGAAGATCGGGGTTTGAATGCCCACACAGTCGTAGAAACCTACTAGTGACCTTGGGCAAGTCACACATTCACAGCCTGAGAAGGCGGCAAAGGAAAAAAAAACCCTCTCAACAAATTCTGACAGCTTCACCTTAGAGCCGCCATAAGTCAGAAATGACGTGAAGACACATGAAAACAACAATGGAGTGTCAACAGGTTGTTGTGGGTTTTCCGAGCTTTGAGGCTGTGTTCTATTAGTATTTTCTCCTGACATTTCACCTGCATCTGTGGCTGGCATCAGATCCTGGCTGTGAAAGCCTTCAGCTTTACAATGGAGCGTCAAGTCTCAGCTTGTAAAATCCAAAGTAAATCCTGTTGAGGTCAATTTGTGTGTTACTGATCTCATATTATTACTTCCTCTCCCCTGCCTTTACTTTCAAGGAGATTTGCACAACCTGGTGCTCTCTGTCCAGATGGTTTGGACTATGTGTCCTAGAATCCAGCACTATTCATCATGTTGGCAAGCAGTGATGGAGCTTCCACTTGAAAAAGTTTGGTCTGGAAACTTTAGAGCTGGCAGGTGACTCAGAAGTCATCTATTCCAACTCCCTCATCACTGCAGAAATCTCACAACATCCCTCGCAGGTGACCATCCACACACAGACGTACACATTGAATACCACCTGGAACATACCTGGTTTCATCTGATTTCAGAAGCTAAGCAGAGTTGGGCCTGATTCCTCCTTAATGGTTGGGTGACCACAGTGGAAAGCCAGGGATCTCCAGGTAAATCTGAGAAACAATCCTGAAACCCTGGCCATTGCTGACAATACTGAAGCAATGGTCTGATTCAGGATAAGTCATCTTCTGCTCAACTACTGCCAGCCTTCTGAAGCAGTCTCTTTCCCTTTAGAACTGGTCTTAAGGGTAGACAGTTTCTCTAGCTAAAAATCCGTTTCTCTGACATTTCCATGTATTCATTATTTCTGCTGCTTTCTGGAGAAATTGAGGACTCATATGCATTTAAGAGAGCCAGCATGGCTTGAGTGTTGAACTGGTCTGCTACACTCTGCCAGCCATGTTTTACAGTCATACATTAGTGTTTGGGTGCTTTGCTGGGTTAGAAAGAAGGATGGGATGAAGTGATGGATGGGAAGCTGGAAACCTAGGAATGTCTGGTTAACCATCTGTGATAAGAATGAACAGACATTACTGCAAAGTTCTGCTGCTGGTACGTTGTGAGAGAACATAGAAGGAGGGGATGGTGAGAACGGGAAAATGCTGTTTTTAGTTATCAGCAAATAGGATTACAGTGTGTGCTAATTTTGAAATGTAATGTCTTGCATAGTACTATAAATCCAATGGTTCTTTAGTCTTGGCAATTCCTGAGGTGTGCAGCTGTTTTCTTTGATGTTTCTGAATAAAACTTTTGAAACCTCAAAGCCTAATTACTGGACGTGAAGCTATCTTATACATCATGGAGGCCAGTATCCAAATCCTGCTCAGCCATGGAAACCCGCTGGGTGGCCTTGGATAAACCACATTTGTGTGGCCTCAGAGGAAGGCAGTGAACAAATCTTGCTCAGAAATCCTTATGATAGATTCACTTTAGGGTTGCCTTGAGTCCGAAACTACTTGAAGGTATGCAACAACAACATTAATGCATTAAAGAACATGTGTCTTCTGCATGACAGCCTTTCCATTGTTTGAAGCCATGACTGTGTCTCTCCTTAGTTTTTTCTTGTCTGTCCCGATTTACCTAGCTCAAGTTTCAACTTTTCCTCACAGGACTGGAAAGAATGTGATTGCTCACAACCTAACACTCAAAATTCTTTGGCTACCAAGCATGCTCGCTCCTCATTTGGGGAGGCGGCTTTAAGTGCTTTCATGTTTTAAAAAAAGTGGCTTTGGATCCCTGAAATCTTTGGAGTTCCTTTAAATGTACTGATACCTCTCTCTTATTTTTTAGTGCTCCTCATGGTTCCAATATCTGTTAGCCCTTCTGTGATTTTGTGTCACAGTTCTATGTAAACTTTTTGTGCTCACATCATTATATTATACGAGACAGGAAGGAGCAGTTACAAAGGAGTGAGATAAGGTCCACAAATGTAAAGATATTTGTTATTAAATATCAAAGCCAGGATCTTCCACAGTATTTCCAGTTTTGATATATGGAGGTGAAAGCTGAAAAATGAAAAAAAGCTGAGAGGAAGAAAATCAACAGACAAATAAAGTGGCTCTTAGAGCAAATTGAATTTGAAATCTCTCTAGAAGCCAAAATGAGTAAACTAAGGCTATTGTATTTGGACATATCATGAGACAACATGGTTCATGAAAAAAATGATAAACGCTTGGCAAAGTAGAAGGCAGTAGGAAAAAAGGAAGACCATGTTACAAGTGGATAAACTCAATCAAGGAAGCCACAGCCTTGAGTTTGCAAGACCTGAGCAGCGCTGTTGATGACAGATTTGGTCATCTCTCATTCATAGAGTTGCCATAAATTGAAGCCATTTGGTTGCAGACAACAACAAATTATTGGGAGGGGAAATTAGTGGTTAAAAGGAACGGAGATTGCAACTGGGTGACTGATTGAGAGGTGAACACATAGGATGTTGCAAGTGGAATAACAGTTCTATAACAGTCTAGTGCGGAAATGGCCGAAGTGTAGGAATATCTATCAGTAAGCCACCTTGAATGCCAGGACTGGGGAAAAGCAGAATATAAACATATAAATAAATAAGCAACAATAAAAAAAACACCACCACAATATCATCTAACTGAGTAGGATAGGTGCATGCTGAATTCCTGTTTGCCCTAAGAATAAGCTGACTACTCTTATCAACATAAGAATATTCAATAACAGCAAGAAAATGGCAATACTGTAACCGATGCTTCTGAACATAACATGAACTTGCTTCTTTTAAAATGATGTCCATTTTTTTTTTTTTAAAAAAGGATATTTTGCCTTCACACACAAGCTCCTCATCATTGGTTATGCTAGAAATTTGGCCAGATATGTGATACTGGAGGTTGCACCAAATCCTAAAGCAAGATAAAATCTGGGTTTAAAGCCCAAATCAGGGGTGCAAGTTTAAAGGAGAGAAAGCATCATAGGGGAACTGGGGCTTTTGGCTGTTGTATGCCAAGTAACAGTGCTAACACAGTTCCCAAAGAGCATTGTTATACTGGTTAGTGTGGCACACAAATAAAACCTCTGCCCTCATCACTGCTAACAGAAGTGAGTTGGCGAGGGCACTAAACATTCACCATCTGAGTTTGTAATGGAAAATCTCAATTGTTTTTAGTAATATTAATGTACTTCTGCCACTTTTACTGAATGAGTTTGTCTCAAGGTTAGGCTCTTTCTGGTAGCTACCCCATCCAGTGAAAGGGACAGCTTAGTCGTTGTGTATCTTCACGTTGTTTCCAACTTATGATGATGCTAAGGCAAACTTATTAGGGGGGTTTCTGGGATTGAGAGAGTGTGGGATGCCCAAGGTCACCCAGTGAGTTTCCATGGCCAAGAGGAGAAATGAACTTTGGTCTCCAAGGTTGTAGTCCAATGTTCAAACTATTATACCCCAGTTAGACTTCACCAAATACCTACAACTAGGGTTCAGTATTGTTCCAGGCCTGAGTTTTCTGGACCAAAACCAGTGACCTAGGGTGATACCATTAAATGTTGTGCATTAAAGACCAACCACAGTTCCTCATAGCATGTCATTCAAACATGTACACACATATAAACCCCCACATAGCATTTTTTTCCCCTTTTGGAAATTAAGACAGATATCTGAGTTGAAGAGGCTGTCCCTTGATCAAACTGAAATAAGGCAATTATTCCTTCCCACTTGGTTAGGGAGACACGATGAGGAACATCTAACTTAGCCAGCTTGCTTTTGGTCAGAAGGTGGATTCAAAATAAAATGGAGGGTGAGCCCTGGTATCAAAACAGCTGGGAGGGAGAGAAGAAACTAAGCAAATACAGTCAGCCTTCCACAATTGCTAGGTTTGGGGTGCAGGAGCCCCACAAAAGTGGGGAAAATGCAAATATTAAAGTGTGTGTCTGTTGAAAGGAGATTGAGGCATGGTGGGGAGAGTGGGCACCGAAGGTCTAAACCAGTTCAGGGAAAGGGGGCCGGTGAGCATGGTGGCCATATATTTTTCTCTCGGCCATCTCCTTCTTTGGGTGCATGGAGGTGCATCAGGAGAGGATTTGTGGTGCTGAGAAATTGGGCCAGACAGCAGCTGATGGAGGAGGACCAGAAGTCATTTTTAAAGGGCTGCACAGCCTGGTTGGAGCCGCTGAGAGGGAAGGAAAAGAAGTCCTTGAGCTTGGCGGCTATTGGTTGGAGAAACTTGCAAATAATCAAATCCATGAAAGGTAACCCCACAGATGTGAAGGGCTGCCTATAAATACATAAACCCCTTGGAGAGTCTCTTGCAGCAAGAAATTAATAAATTCTTGCAAACTGTAGAAAGCAATTACTCTACTAGCTGAGCTGTACATATCCCTTTCCTCTTACCTGGAGCTGAGCCCACCAAAACTGAAGAATTTGAGTCCTGATCTTCCACCAGGAGATGGCCCACAAAAACTGTAGAACCAGGGCCAGGCCCTGTGATCTGGCCACTCTACCCATAACTCTGTTGCATGAAGAATTTTTTATTTTCCCCCAAAATTTTAGTTTTCGTTTTTAGGGTTTAGCTGAAAAATGTTCCAGTGTTTTGCACTTCTGTTGCATTTTTTTTTAAAATGGCAATTGTGTTGCATTTTGTTGGATGGTGAATTTCATATGTATGCCACACTGGATCTATCTGGTTCTTAATCATGTGGTGAGCTACTGGGAGAAAGGTGGGATATAAATAGATTGCCCTGATTGCTTTCATGTGAACAAATGAGGTGGAAAAGCAGAATTAAATAAACATAAAACACATTTTAAAAAATGGTTAAAATTCCAAAGTTGTGAAACTGGAAAATCTGGAAAAGCGCAGTTAAAATGTTTAAAGCAAATATAGCATAAATTCCAAAAATGTTTACAATTGTAACTCTGAATTGTTACCGGATTTGAACAGATGCAAAATGTCATTTGGCTCTTCCGCTCAGCACCCATTTGCAGCTTATTACTGATGAAAGTCATCAAGCAAAACATGTGTTTTGTTTTGTGGGGTGCAGCATCAACCCTTCACAGTACATAGAGCAACCTGCTAGTAAGCCTTTGCACGATCAGAAAGCAGAGAGTGAGGGTTGCCATGGAAATGTTCAAATAATAATCCAGCAGTGAATGATGATGCCTGAATCTATTTGCCAGAGTTGCAGGCTTTTAACACACACACACCAACTAGCTAGAGAGGTTTTATAGGAATTCAGATAACAAGAAGCCCCCCTTACTGATTGTGAGACCTCATTTCAGGGTAGGGTGAAGATTCATTGCAAAGTTCAAAAGCCTTGCTGCTCTTAGACAGATTTAAAGTCAGACTATAAACAGACATGTAGTTTAATAGATTTCAGTTGCGATTGTTTCTCTTGGCCAAAGTAATGCCATGAGGAACATACACCCTGCTACAGCAGACAGAAATATTTGTCTAGTCTGGCATGCAGTTTCCCAAGCCGAAGCCCACAAGCAAGTCTTGAAGGCCTTTAGCCCAGTATAAATTGATGTTTGGGGTTTCTTGAATGCCATTATGTCACTTTATAGAGTCATAGGGCTGGAAGAGACCACAAGGGCCCTCAAGTCCAATCTCCTGCCATGCAGGAATATGCAACCAAAGCATTCCTGACACACGACCATCCAACCTCTGTTTGAAAACCTCCGAAGGAGACTCCTCCGCACTCAGAGGCTGTGTATTCCACTCTCAAGCCGCTCTGTCAGGAAATTCTTCCAAATGTTTGGGTGGAATGTCTTTTCCTGAAGTTTGAAGCTTGTGTCTCATGTCCTAGTCTTTGAAGCAGCAGAAAACAGTTTTGGTCCATCCTCCATATAACATACCTTCAAATATCTAAACATAGCTATCATGTCATCTCTTAGCTTTCTTTTTTCCAGGCGAAACATACGCAGCTCCCTAAGCTGCTCCTCATAGAGCATGGTTTCCAGGCCTTTCACCATTTTGGTCGCCCTCCTCTGGACGTTACAGCTTGTCAATATCCTTCTTGAATTGAGGTGCCCAGAACTGGACACAGTACTCCAAATAAGGTTTAACCAATGCAGAATAGAGTGGTACCATTACCTCCCTTGATCTAGATACCATACTCTATTGATGCAACCAAGAATTACTTTGGCTTTCTTGGCTGCTGCATCATACTGCTGACTCATGTTCAGCTTGTGATCTACCAAGACTCCTAGACCCCTTTCACATGTACTGTTATCCAACCGCTTTGTCCCCCATCTTATATTTGTACATTTCATTTTTTCTGCCCAAGTACAGGACTTTACATGATATATATAGTTTCTAGTCCCTACTGAGTTATTGAACTCCATAGGTGCTCTTGGATGAGCCAAACTCTCTCTCGGCCTGACCTACCTCACAAGGTCATGGCAAGAATAAAATAGGTCCAGGGTTGCTCTTCATGCTTTCTTGATCTCACAGGAAGAAATGTTAGACATTAATGTAAGTAATTAAATCGCGGTTCTGTTCTCAGAGTACCAAAGAGCTAAATAATTTCCCAAGTAAATACTCTGAGATTCCAATATTTAAGAATGCTTAAATGGAGTACTGATGTGAACTTATCTAGTCTAACCACCATCATGAATTGGGCACTCAGGTGACCAGAGAGTAATAACAGAATCCAGGTTAGCTGACATGTGACAAGGATCCTCAGTCTCTCAAGTCTTATGAAATGGGGTGGAGAACCATGCCTGTTTCATCACCCCCCAGCCAAGATATGTCAGATTACCTTCAGCCATGGCCAGTGGGGATTGTTTCCCTACTGACTGTGGGAGTCTAACATTTGCACAGGGTTGCCAGAGGGTTTAGTGCTCAGAGGTGCTACACCCATTTGGTTCCTCTAGCAATCTCCTCCCATGGCTGCTGTGAAGAAACACAGGTGTAGTAGGTAGCAGGGATAGTGCAGAGAAGAACAGGTGTTAGAAGCAATATAATAATGCTATCCATTTGGTGCCTTGGATAATTTAAAGATATGAATTCCCTGCAAATGTGGATCTGTCAAGATTGGAAAAAAAAAGTTGACCCTAATGAGCAGTTATAAGAAGTTGCATCAGGGTGTTTCAACTCATCTGTGAGATTCCTCTTTGTCATTAGACATCTTTCATTTTTGTGTATGAGATAAAGCATAATATAACCTGCTTGGCTTCTGGAGCAACTGAAACAAATAAGACTAATATTATCCATTTAAAAGAGAAAACCATGTTATAAACAGCTTTTATATTTATTTAATCATATTTTCATTCCATCTGTTTTCCCAGAACAATATAAATCAGTGGTTCTCAACCTGTGGGTCCCCAGATGTTTCTAGACTTCAGCTCCCAGAAGCCCTGAGCATTGACCACAGTGGCTGGGGCTTCTGGGAGGTGAAGTCCACAAACATCTGGGGACCCACAGGTTGAGAACCACTGATATAAATCAATCTCTCAAGATGTTTTTGAATATAATTCCCTATCGCCGGTCATCCTAGGAGGGCCTTCTGGAAACTGAAGCCTAACACATCTGTCAGGCTAAAGGTTCCTCATCTCTGATATACATAATTCTCTGTGTACTTTGCCTTCACAACATCCCTGTGATATAAGTGAAACAGAGCACTTGGATCAATAAAGGTTACTTTCTTGTCTGTGGCGGAGCAGGGGATATGAACCCGAGTCACCCTGGATCTATACCTTTTGTCTTTAGTCAAATGTAAATATGATGGAACCAATCGGGATTGTGACCCCAATATGAGGAGCGTCTTTAACCTTCTGTCCTTCACAGATTTTTCAACTGGATCAGGTTCTCAAGATTTGCAATTCACACTGATAAAAAAAAATCAATTAAAATAGTTGTATTGGAAAAGAAAATTACAAGCAACACATTCAAATCAGAATACCAGAAAAGGACTAACTTTTACCACCAAGCACCTGGATATTTAGCCAAGATCCAGGCACTCACTTGTGAGATAAGGAATAATAGATGTAACTGCTGCTATTCTTCTAAGGTCGCTTTCGGTTTAAACTAGAAACATGTGAACTTCAGATTGCAGGCCTTTCCTGCAGACACAGCAGTGAATCAAAATGTACAACATCAGCTCAACCATAAGGAAACAGGAGGAGGATCCATCACTGGGTTGATACAGAAACATTCTTAATACATAGGCTATTAATTTCTTCCTGAAGAAGGAAATGGGACTTTCACCACTTTTTCACACAGAAAGAAAGCACTGGGGAGGGAGGGATGGAAAGAGAAACAGAACTGCTCTCCAAGTGAGGTATGAAAAATTTGATAGAAAATTTTCAGTAGGAAACTATAAAAAACACACCATTGCCAGTTAATAGAAAAAAGTACCCATTTATTCAAGGTATGACAAGTGTATTTACAGTATTTTTTTTTCCATGACAAGTTCCTTGTGTGATCCTTACAGCAGCAATAAAGAATTGTATTTAATTGGGAAAAAATTATTTTGTTACAGAAGACACTTTTTTTTGCAGAATTTTTCAACACATGCAGCCCACTCCTATGGTGCTTTCCGAAGAAAAATCCACCAAATTTAGTGTAACTTACTTTTCCAAGTAAATATGCACAAGACAGCAGCCTTAAAGCTAATGAGTCATTTTGATTCAATAACCATAATACCAAATCTGTAAAAAATTACTCTGCATCAACCAAGGTGTATCAGCCAAGAGCTAAACACAGCCGCCATACCATTTTTACAATGTTCAGACCCCGTCCAAGGCCTCACCCCGATTTTTTTTTAAACAGATCAGTCACTTCCAATCTGATTTTGGGGGGGGGGCAGCCTGTAGAAGCTCCTTGGGGCTGAGACCTGGTCCCACAACCTTTCAAAGTTACCTTCCCCTCATGTATTACCCTGGAAGTTGCAGATAACATGCCATTCATTTCCTGTCTCTCCCAGCTGCCCATTATAAGTCAAAACTTTGCAAAAAGTAATTCCACTGCCTCCAACACAAACACTGTGAATACCCTGTACACAAAGCACACTCAAGTTGGAAGGCAGATCAAATTGTGCAGAGCTTTCCATTTCATCAAAGAACAGTGAGAAAATGAACTACCACTCAAGTTCTTCTAACAATTTCTGAGCATATAAATTCTCTGCATGTTTTTATACTTAGACAGGGCAAAGAAAACACAAAACAGGGACTCTGATCCATTTTTGTATTTTGATCACTTAAAATACTATCATTTTTGCTCATGTATGTAAAAAAATTCCGCAAAAACACAGAGTTGCTTGAAAATTAATGAGATTCTTGTCAACAAATGATTGGATCATTACCAAATCATACAGTTTTAAGAAGCAAATTGCCTTCGCTTTACTTTCTACAGGACCAATATTGCTACCACCATTAATATTTAATGACAAACTTCCCCCACACACATTTATGTAAACCATAGAGACATGAGGATGTCGTGTGTGTGTGTGATCAACCTAAGGGTGCATTCAGAAAATGCTTCCCAATGGATCATTTACAGGATTAAGCGGGAACCATTTTCTCTTTGGTTCCTCTCACCACAAGGAGAAGATGAGGAACCAGTCATCAGCCTGTTACCAAACTCCTCCCTAAGGAGATTCTTGAGGATACAGCATCATCTAAAGAGGCTTCCCTTAATGATCTAGGAATGATGTATGCATTGCTCTTGCTCTGAGCTTGCAACATGGATTAACAGGGACCAAATACAGAAGAGACTCACAAAAGCCACTCTTGTTTAGTTAAAACTTCATGTGGTATATACAAGAAGTTTCTAAAGTTCATTTTATGATGTGCCCTATTCAGCTTCATTAAAAAAAAAAAGAGAATTGCAAACAGAGCCCTGGAACTTTTTGTTTTCAACATATTACAGGCAATGTGTGTCACAGTGAGAAAAAGATGAGGTACGCACATAGTTTCAGGACTGAGGATAACTAATTTCAGACCATTTCAGGAAAGAATCATGCTTTTGCTGAAGAGCTGTTTTAATTTCCCCACAAAATGGAGATGCTCATATAATGGTTGTTTTTGCAACCTAAGGCATGAATTCCAACATGATTTTCAAAGCTTCAAAAAAATGTGGCTTGCCTCAACTGAAAAAATAAAAAAGATTTAATTTAAGTAATTATTTACCAGATTTTAAAAGAATGGCTCCTATTGTCAGACATCTGCAGGCATGAATGGTTCATACCAGTGTTCAGAAATAAGAATGCATAAATAAAAATGTTCACAGTGAGTTAGATGGAACATGCTCATCCAGCTGTTTTGGCAGGGGCTAAAATTAGGCAGCTGGAACCAAGTGATTAGGCAAGCATTGCTTTCACATGCGTCTTCAACAAAGACCAGGGCAAACTAGACACACACTCAATCCACTTCAGATGTTCTACAGAAACAGCAGGAAGGGAAGCATGGGTGAACTTCAGTTCTTCCCAAACATCTGTAACTTCAAGTAATAACGGTAAGGGGAAAGAACCATGGGTTTTAGTAACACTCAGGTCTTACATACTTCTTCCTTTGCTGTTTCAATAGAATGTTCAAATAGGCTCAAACTCATCATCTGCTGAAACAAGCATCTCTTGAAAATCAAAAACAACAAATTAAGCCGCATGAATAAGAAAAATCTATCTTTAGTTGTGGCACTTGATCAATGTTATTAAAATACAGTCTTCCAAGACTTTCCAGTACACAACTGATTTCCTTCCTCGTTGTTAGGTTAAGTTATTTACACAATAAGTTAGTTTTGTAACATGCTATCCTAATAGCAGAATTGGATGCTTAAACTCAGTGACCAAATCCCAATGTCTACTTGATATACTCATGGCCAGTACATAAAACATGGCCGTACAGCTACAGGGACATTATGATAGCTGCAGACATACTGTACAGCAACTATACTCAGGACTGGAGTGCTTTCTCAAAGGTTTGGCTAGCAGGCAGGCTACATTTCATAAATGCATGAGCACCTTGGAGTGTAGCAAATCATTTCAGGAGCTAAACGTGATGTACACAAAACTTTATTCAAATGAGAAAGGGCTACATTCTGTTTGCAATGCATACATGTAACGTTGATTGAGAGCAAGCCAAAAAGGAGTGTAATGCTGGTTCCCACAGCCCCTGCCAAACAAAGAGGTACCAAAACCAGGAGTTATACTGAAGTTTAGTTCTTTAAAAAAAAAAGATAGCCTTTTTTTGCATATTCCAAAGGTAAAGACACACCTTATCAGAATTGACATTTGGCTTTAAACATTTTCCTACAAAGTTTTATTTCAGCCATATATTTACATACAGAATTATAGAGCAGAACTGTGTAGTGAAATCTTTTCCTAGCATGTACACAGTTAAAGATGAAAATCCATCTTAAATGCCATGTGTATCACTGTAAGAGAGCCTCTTGTTTTCAATAACAAAATGCAGGCAATTTGCTTTATTCCAAGAGAGGGGAGGAAATATGATATTTGGCAGGTGGGAAGAGAGATGGCTTGGGGCTTTAAAAACTGACCCCCATTTGCTCTACCACCTCTTTAAAAGTAGGAGGTAAAAGTTACAGGCACTGTTAGTTCCATGAGGGGGTTGCTGCATTTAGCCCATACTCCAAAAGCATTAAGAAGTCTTGAATCACTTAATGCCACAAGTTTTCCCATGACCTTTGTCTTCACTTTAGTTCACAGAATTCCTGGTGCTGCAAGTCTTGGATGCACACTTGCTCCATTTTTCTTTACTAAAGATGTATTTTGTAGGCTATGGTGTAATTAAAAACTTACGTCAGGACTGTTACAAACTTTGCCTTTGTACACAACATAATCTTTGTGCTGATCTTTTCTTCAAGAAGACCTTATAAATAATATCAGTTTAGAAGCAGTCTTCGGCACACTTGTCATTATACCATGTTGTTACTTTCTCCAGCTTTATCTACAAGCTACCATAAAAAAAAAAAGGAGTAGTGGGGGTAGGGATGGGGAGAGAGAGAAAGAGACTGTAATTTTAAGATCCAAACTAATTTACATTTACATACTACTTCTACAATACATGGTACTGCTGTACTGTTAAGTTGGTGGCAGAATGTGACTGTACTCACCAAGGTCTTATGTGGTTTAATATAGAAGTAATGCAATTTGCATTGCAAGTGTGTTTAGGCATGGTATGTTTTTATGTTGACAGAGAGCAACATGGAGATGCAACACAATGAAAAAATAAACCAGAAAAATGCAGGTATAAATACTGTTAGCTCAATGACCCAAAGGAAAAATAACAAAAAGAAAACTAGCCATTCATGCATTAGTAGACTGAAGATGATATTTTCAACTAACCATTACTGGGATTGTCTCCTGAGCCTACGCAGGCTTTGAAGAAAACATCAACAATTAACTCCAAAAAGGCCAATTTATTACTGAAATTGGTACATATCAGTGATTAGCAAGATGTCAAGCCAGATTATAAAGAGACTTAGACAACAATGCTTAAAAGAGAACAAAATCCATCTATGTTAACTCGATACTCGGCTTAAACCTACAAATAGTTGCACTGGCAAATACATGTTGGGGGGCAGTACAATGATCACAGTGCCATATAAACTAAACGTACCAAGCTGTGGCCTGGCACACTACTATGCAAAGGCAGGACACTGTGTGTCTAAGATGGAACTGACTATGACCTAAAGCCACTGGGGCAATGAAACTCAGATATCAAGGTACAATCCCATACACCTAACATCGAGTACTATCAGTTTATAATGCAACTGAGCTGCCCAAGATCCAGCTCTAACCACTTATGTTCATGATTCTGCATATATTGAAGCATGCACAATGCAAATAAACCAGCCACCACAGGCACAAACAAATACGGTAGCACCCAGAAGGAGAACACCATATGTTTGTTTTCATGCATGGGCTGTTAAAAAAAGCATCACATATGGGCAACCCACAGCTCTTGGTGGCCTTCAGTGCAGCCCACTGGTTTTCAAACATCCTAACATCATGGAACCATTTCTCTACTCTGTCTACAAAATAATTTCTGGGCACACCTGCCATAGGATTCGTGTTGGGAAATTGTTCTGGATTGTACCTGTTCACTCCATCTTCCTGTGTGAACTGTGTACTCTTCAAAATATCTCTAGCTCTTCTTGGAAAGCACTCCATATGGAATGGTTATATGGTGAGGAAGGTTTCTTAGAGAAAAGCTTGTCTGCTTTTAGTGACCTTTTCACTAGAGACTTCCTAATAGAGATCTAGAGAACTCCAGGATACAGTCTAAAAGCTACTGCCATTAAATAACCAGTCACATTTATGTGAAAAAATATTTTTTTTCCTAATAAAAAGGGTTTAGTAAATGGTATACATTTGACAGAACCTGAATAAATACCTGATGGATATTATGCACATTGTATGACAGGCTATGTACACCCATATTTTCATCAAAAGTGATATTAAACTATTAAATATTTTGGAGTAGCGTAAGGTAACAACAAGATACCTGCACACAAGACTACCCAAACTCAAGTTCAATTACTGAACTGTATATGAAACAAAGTAGAAGAAATTATGATATGGTGTTTCTATACCATAATAACCTAACACATTAATTCTCAAAGATCCTGGTAAGTCAGGATCACGGCAGCATCTTTTCAAAGCAATGGAAATCTATACCTGCCTGGTACATGGCATGATACTCTAAAAGTAAACTCCAAATGTTAACAAACTATATTAACAGGTCTTCCACTTAAATATTTAAGAATCATAATGGCATATAAAGGTATAGCTAACACTTTCTTCTGCCTGCCTAGTTCAGCCAACAAACTTTAGAATCCCATTCTTATTTTCATATACCTAGCCAAGCAGGCAACAGTATGCATCTGTATGAATGCTGTGTTTTGAATGCGTATCTTTGAACAAAACAACAGGAAACTTCTTTTAGTACATATTCCTTTAATGGTTGTGTAACATCTGAGCTTCAACAGAACTGTGTTTCAGGGCAGCAATTAGAGTATTTGTGAATTGCATACAGTCTTCCCTCCACATCTCTGGGTTTGACCTTCACAAATTTGACTATTCACAAGGCTCATGCCTGTCTCCCCCTCCATTTTCCTACTCCCATTCCCTTGCATTCCTCACCCCAGGCTTGTGAGGCTCATGTTTAATATGGACTTTTTTTCCCTTTTGGGGTGAGTAAAGCACCCCCACCCCCACCGCTAGAGATGTGTCCTCTCTGCCTTGTGGCTGCACATTCTGCTGTGTTATGGCTGCTGATTGGCAAGGCACTCTCTTTTTCCTACTCCTTTCTCAAGATGGCTGCTGGAAGTAGCTAGAATGCTGGAACTCTGCGCTTCTCTGTCTGAGAGGAAAGTACCAGTAAGCCCTTTACCTTGCCTTTTTCCTTCCCCTGGGAATGCCAGGGCCAGAGGCAAAGGAATGGAAAGGGGGCTCTGGAGGGGAATCCTGGGGAGGGGAGTTATCTGCAGTTTTTCCACTTTGATGATGGTTCTGTACCCTGAACCCTCACAAATGCAGTAGGGCTACTGTACTTATAAAATTGAAAGGTTTTAATGGAAGATATCAGTTCATCTGTATTGCATTTTTCTAAAACAGATGCAGGGACTTAAAGTCACTAATGCTGAAGTCTACAGTCCAAGAAACACAAGCATTATAAAAAAATCAAGCTCATCATGTTTATGTGAAAAGGTGTAATACTTACAGAGCTTATACCAGGTAAATTCAAGAGATAACCAAGAACAGGAATTCTTCTGATAAAACCAACCACCACAGGAAAAAAGCCCCTATAAAACAAACAAAAGTAACTTGTTACAAGAATTTTCTCAATTTGTTATATACATGAGATAGCATTGTCACTAAAATTACTCATTTTTGGCACCAATCAATTCATCAAATCTCTGCCTTATAATGGCAATTATAAGGCATAATGCCTCCCTGCACTTTAAAAATGAGCAAAGAAACATTTTAAATTGTTACACATTTCAAACAACAGTAATTCAAATTTTACATATTGCACATGAACTGCATGTTGCTTTTTACAAAAAAATCTCATTTTGCAAGTATCATTTTATCAAGAAGCCATGGTTGGCTATGACTTCTCGGATGCCATTCAGAGAGCAACACGGATCTAAGAACAACTGTGATGTAGAAAGATCCATATGCAACTTTCATGAGATCCTCGCCCTCACTGGAAAAATCCTTTATAAGAATATTTGAAGCAAACTTCCACATATTTAGGACAGCAGCAAATGAAGTGCAGTCCTCCAGATGGTTTTGGACTGAAAATCCTATCACTCAGAGTCAGCTTGGCCAATGATGGGGAATGCTGGGAGTTGTACTCCAACACCACTAGAGGTGTTGCCACATCTGGTTAAGCACAAGGAAAAATGAGGTTATGCCAATTTAATTACAGCTCCCCTCATTCCCAACCAGAATGGTCAGTGGTTGAGAATTATGGGAACTGCAGCCCAAAATATATGGAAGGTACCAAGCTGCACACTTCTGATATAAAAACACCTTAAAAAAAGAAAGAAAGAAAGAAAGAAAGAAAGAAAGAAAGAAAGAAAGAAAAAAGATGGTTGATTGTAAAAAAAAGTGCTAAAATATATAACAAACCATTCCCAACAAAATGCTACTGTGCTAACTTATGAAATACTGTACTTTCAACATTTAACGTTGGTTCTGTCACCTGAAGATGTCACAGGGACATGCAGAATGAGTTGCCATTCAGATTTAATTTCCTTTTTTTTACCATAGATTAATTAGAGCAGAGCTTTCCAAACTTTTCATGTTGGTGACACATTTTTTATACATGCATCATTTCGTGACACAGTAATTCAGCAAGTAATTCAGTAAGTGGAGACAGCTTCTCTACTGGAGCCTGGCACGCTACTGCTGTTACCCTCGCTGGGATTTTCCTTGGCCCAGGGTGGCAGCAGTGGTGGGAGAGGCAGCCCCTCCACCCAGACTGCTGTCACCCTCACCAGGGGCTTCCTTGGCCAGGGACAGTGTCACAGCAGCCCCTTTACCTGGGCCTGATCTGCAGTGGCAGCAGAAGAGTACAGCCCCTCTGCTCATTATGTTCACGTGACACACCTATACACTGCAGCCAACACACTAACGTGTTGCAGCACACAGTTTGGAAAGCTCTGAATTAGAGGCTGTCCCATATTTCAATACATCACATAAGCCAAGGGGAATCAGAGATGAATAGTGATTTAATAACAGGAGCTAGCAGATCTGGCACAAATTATGTTTCTGTTGCCAGCATGGTGCGGTGGTCTGAGTGTCGGACTACAACTCTGGAGACCAGCATTCAAATCCCTGTCAGCCATGGAAACCTACTGGGAGACTTGGCACAAGTCACTCTCTCTCAGCCTCAGAGGGAGACAAAGGCAAACCCCCCCTCTGTACAAATCTTGCCAAGAAAACCCCATGGCAAGATTGCCTTAGGGTTGCCGTAAGTTGGAAAAAACTTGAAGGCACACAACAATAACTTCTCAGGGAGAAAATCCAAATGTCAAGTTCCTCTGACAACTCTTCCATTTCAAGGAAGGCATTTTAAAGCGCTGGTGTCCTCCACATGGAAAACTCTTTCTATTGATATTAGATAGATACTAACAATTCTTGTTTTTAGGAGGGTATTTGAAGATACAACTGAGTTTTTAACCCTCCATGCCATAATTTAGCCTATCATTTTTAGGGAACTTCTTGAATATTGCATTATATTTTATGTTTTATTATCATACCACACTGTTCTAAAATATTAAGTTGGAAGCCTTTTACAGGCAGGATGTTAAATACATAAACAGACTTATGCTGCTATCATTATAATATGGCCATTTATAATACTAATGTTACAGTTACTATAAGTATGATTTGTACCACTGCAGGTACAAAAATAAGTTTACTAGTCTGAATTGTCAGCAAGACACTTAACATCTAATAATTGTGAGCAGCAAATCTATTTAAGAAGCCTCTAATAGAGCAACTACCATTCAGTTAGTGACAAAATCCAATCCAAAATCCCTTAAGGAGTAAGAGAAGGAAAATGTCTAACCAAGTTAAGAAGCACGATTTATTAACTGCTAAGGTAAGCTTTCTTTTACCAGCAAGGATTAGGAGGCAACTGTTTTTATTCCAGTCACCTTCTGTTGGAGTTCCCATGAACTCAGGGGCTGGTTCAGGCATGCATGTTCACCACTTGATAACTACAGCATCAGATGTTGAATTATTAGTGTGAATGGTATCAGTGTAAAACTGAAACAGAACAAAGACTGAAAGGAGAATTTGACAGAAAACATGGATCACAGGGAGTTGCAACTCCTTCTGTATCCTAACCACAGTTAAGGGATCAAGTATGTTACATTAAAATAGATTTTTAGGTTAAAGGTCTTCAAAATATTTGGCAATTTAGAGACAAACTTGACTTTTGCTTATGTAAATGTTCAAGACTGCATCATTAGTTAGTTGCTGGGGGCAAAATACCCAGTTACAATTACTATGAGTATGATTTGTACCACTGCAGGTACAAAAATAAGTTTACTAGTTTGAATTGTCAGCAAGACACTTAATATCTTTCTTTCTTTTCTCAATCTGCACATCCGGAATCTTCCCCACTCCTCAATAAACTAGTAGGGGGAGACAGATCAGTCTTATCAGAAATACGAATTGGTTGCTTAGAGAGGACACTCCCCATTCCCACCTCTCTGTCTAGTACAGTGGTTCTCAACCTGTGGGTCCCCAGATGTTCCTGGACTTCAGCTCCCAGAAGCCCCAACCACTATGGTCAATGCTCAGGGCTTCTGGGAGCTGAAGTCCATGAACATCTGGGGACCCACAGGTTGAGAACCACTGGTCTAGTATAACCCCTCCCTCAAGTTTTCGTTGCTTCTTCTTTTCCTTCCCTCTCTTTCTTTCCCCTGGGATTTGCCAACCTGCATAAATTAGGTTGATAGGAACAACCTTAGGTTGAAAGGAACTTTACTGTTTCCATCATCTTAACTATTTAAACAAATAAGCCATTCAGTGTAAGGAACGAAATATCTGAGGCTATCAGGCTAAATTGACAAACCGTTTATGTAAAAGACTGTAATTGAACTGAAAGCATCTTGCATTAGAAACAAATATTACATCTAAAATAAAGAGAAGGAGTGAGACCAGTGACGAAGTCTTACCTGAATAAGAGGAAGAAGCCATAAATTTCAAGGACCATTCCTATTAAGGGCCAACCGATTAGAACTATAAGTACACCACCCAGAAAGAAGCCTGTGGCTTTCATTTTGTGTTTCTGGAAGAAGAATCTGAATGTTCTTTCCAAACCAATCACAAAAGCCAGCCCAGCCACAAATAAAACCTGAAAGAGCCCAAAACACAACCATGCAATAATTTACAACATATTCATGTACAGGTCCAACAAAAATGAAGCGTAGAACACACATGGTTGAAAACCAAAGTACATTTTTGACACATTGATGCCATTAATCTACGATGAGAGAAGACAGATAATTCTCATAATGTTTGCACAGTACAAAACCAGACTTTTCTGGAACACAGTTAACTGTAAATGTTCAGAAGTAGGACGGTATTCATGTAGCCCTCCAGAGGTCTGCATATACCAGCATCCCTGGCTAACACAGCCAAAGAAAGGTGCAGAAAGCTGGGAGCTGCAGTGCAACATGATTCCCACCCAACTTAAACATACATGTATCAGCAGAATTTTCAAAAACCAATTAGTGCTGAGTAATGATTCTATTATTGAAAAAGTATTTAAAAGACCAGAAGACAAAATTGATATATTTTGACTTTATTAAGATTTTCAGCCTAGTTCAAAATACTTATCACTTTAAGCTTTGGAGAACAGAATTTCTAGGAGTGGGCAAAGCGTGGCCCCGTACGGTTGAACTTGCACTCTTGCCCCCTACTGTCCTTTATTTGGTAAAAGAGGATTTTTCTCTTTTTAAATAGTCCTCAGGGGTCCTGCAAGATTTGATATCTATATGTATATTTATATATATTTTAAAACAGTATTTTAAAACTAGATAGGGACTTAATAAACCACTTCCCATTTTGCTTTCATCGGATTGCAGCTCCTAGAAGATCCCAGAGACAGAAAACTGGTCCTTCAAACAGGTACAGGTGTGCATTCTTCAACCATTTACTAAAGTAATGTAAGCACGCCAAGTGTACTGACAGCAACATTCCTCTCGTCCAACTAATACTCACTCTTTCCCAGCATGACAGAAACAGTCAATGGAGGTAGTCAGCTCCTTAAAACCAAAGACATGAAGCCTACCTAGCCCTTGAGAGACAATTACCATCTGGACTTGAAAGAGTAGTAATGGACTGTCCTGGCTATCTCAACCTCCTGGTGAGAGGTGAACCTACAGTTTATAAAGATATGCATTGCTCTGAAGGACTCATCAGTGAAAGCTGAATACTAAAACTCAAAACCTTAAGAAGCTGGCCATTAATTAAGTCTCTCATTAGAAGGTAAAGACAGGTATCTGTCTCAAACTTACAATTTAAATTTAAATCTGGCTGGGAACAGGAAAGGAAACAGACAAACTCTAACTGTACATGTACTGTACCATAGCAAAGGACTATCATTGCAATTCTATACACGTTCACCAAGTGGTAAACAAGTTCAGTGGAGCTTATTCTCAGATGGGTATAGAATTACAGCCTAAAAGCTTAAACTCAGGCTTTGTAGAGGTGGCACCAAGTAAACATTCTCAGAGGGAATTCAAATTTAAGAGATACCAAGAGAGAATGGTTGCAACTAAATCAGTGGTTCTCAACCTGTGGGTCCCCAGATGTTTGTGGACTTCAGCTCCCAGAAGCCCCAACCACTATGGTCAATGCTCAGGGCTTCTGGGAGCTGACGTCTAGAAACATCTGGGGACCCACAGGTTGAGAACCACTGCACTAAATAAAAGAGCAGGAGACCATCAGGAGGTTCAAACTGGCAGAGGTTTCAGACAAGAAAAAAATATGACATTTGAGCAGAAAAGGCGGGTGGGCAAGAGAATGAGAAGACTTTTTAAGTTAGACACAGGCAACTCCGAGACAGCTTTTCTTGCTCCTGCTGTACTGCTTTATTCTATTGCCACTAATCTGCACTGCTGAATACTGGTAGTTTTGCTGCTGCCAAGGCCAGCACACAACCAGTCCTGTCCTGCAAAACTTCTTAAGAGCTGCTTTCTTAATGTTCTTCCCCTTGATTCACTCCTGTCCTTCCCATCTTTTTCCTTCCTATATCAAAGACAGCAAGCCATCACAGATGCCAACGAGTTCATCTAGTGGCAGCAAGGTAGGCAGTGGTGCTGCCAAATGCAGAGAAACCAAATGCAGTCCCTTCCAGCTTGGTTTTAAAATAAAGAAAACAGGTTTGTACTTTATGTGGAAGGAGAGGGGAAATAAAAAGGAAAAGTGCAAGATGGGAATCTAAGTGATGGAAGGCACACAGTTGCCGATTATTCATCACTTTTTACAGATGTTTTACTCTAGGGAGGAATCTATCAAGCTCTGATTGGTTACCCAGATACCAATCCCAAAAGGCCAGGTGATTCTATGGTTCTACTGTGAGACCTGGACTAGGTCCTTAAGATGTTACTTTTTCCTCCAGATTGTTTTCCTGTCTGCCCATCCAACATGACTGCACATTCAAAATCAGATCACAGTTTATATTCTATCTAAACACTACTCATGTAAAATCACTTACATTTCCGATAGCCAAAAGGGCTTTGTCAAAAAATAGGATCATCCCAAAGAATAGGAAAAATACTCCAAAACCTGTCAGTCCCATTCCAATTTCTGCAATGCAAAAAAGATCAGTGTTAGTAATAATACAAACCCAAGCACTTCAGGCAAAAATAATCCAGCATGCAGAAACTTAATTACACTGCATCAACAACACTCAGTGGTTAGTTACCCACAGTATTTGCCCTCTTTTGCGCAGAATGCACAGTACAGTGACTGCTTCACATACAACTTGCCCTACTCAAACTAACAATGCATCTATTTAGTCCAGCACTCTTGCTCCAGAGTTAGCTAATGTAGATCAACAATGAAGTTTGCAGCTTTAGCTGTTCCTTACCTTGCCCTTCCTTTATTTTTTTCCAAAATTGCTTATGCTCTTGGCAGTATTAATTTAGCATAATTGATGATTATCCTTCAAGTTTTTCCAAAAGAGTAACCACGATTGTGGCAATCTTTTATGCAGCTGATATCAAGAAAGAGACTACAAGATTCAAAATGTAATTTGTGAGGAGCTATTCAGTTTAGTAAGTGATATCATTTTTCTTTTCCTTCAAGCCATTGCTAAATATTAAGAAAGCACAGCTAAATATTTAATGCTGCTAGAAAATATGATTTGAAAAGTGAGTTGAACACCTGTTAGCAACAGAAATACTATGTTTGAACATCATCCAGAATTTGCTAGTTTTCCACCTGCGATTTAGAGATGTCATAATTTCTCCAGTATCTATCCACTCACATGACTTTTGCAGAAACTAATCTAATGGAAGGATAGAACTGGCTAAAGGCAGATGGTTAATTGAAGTAGTTTGTTGCAATCTGCTTTTTCCGGAAACAAAAATGGTGTCATCAAATGGCAATAAATGAAAAGAAACATTTAAGAAATTTAGCATCAAGTAAGTGCCTTGGCTCATAGCAAAATAGAAATAGCCCATACTTGGCGGGGGGGGGGGGACATCTCTGTAACCAGAATGTGTTTAAAAGAAACGGAACTTCATTTTCAGCCAAAGATGTTTTTTGAAAGACTCATTCAGTCCAAACATTCCAGAAAGCAAATTCAAAAACCCATCTAAACAACAGTACAATGAAAATTGAAAGAATAGCTAATTCTTATTAATGACTTGCTTTATCAATAACAAGAGAAATGAGATGGATTATGTCTTTGGTCTTGAAATAGTTATGAACAGTAGTAGTGTTTTACATTTCATCACTAGTAGGCATCTGTACATGTGAGTACAGAGAACTCCAAGCAGGCCAGTAAACATACTGATGGAGAAGGGACAGAGTGGTTTCTTTCTCCTTTGCACCAAGTGTGGAATCTGAGCTACTAAAGGAGGAAGCCTCCCATTCTGTACCCAGGATAAAAATATAGCTTTCCATTTCTCCACTGCCAACCCCAAGCAAAGTAAGTTATATTTTGTTTTTTGGCAAAGTAGTAACTTTGTGGGGTCTTTCACAATGTGGAGGTCCCATTATTTCCACAGAATCTACCACCGTTCAAAATGTCCATATTGAGGATACTTTCAGATCACACAAGATCTGTTAGGTTTGCTATTCTGTTGAGTTGCAGTAACACACTGTCGAAAAACAACCCTCTCTTGCAAACATTAGATTAACTTGGGCAATGACTATGGAAAAGGTCATGATCTGTCTGACAAGTTATTGAAAAAAATCTTGGAACACTTAAGCAAAGAGAGGTGTCTTCAGATCCATTTGCACTTAGCCTCTTTTTCTGGAAGAAGGAATTTTGCTTCAGATGTCATGAAACCATACAAAACTTGGTTGTCTAATGCTCCAACAAATGTCTAATATCTAATGCTCCAACAAACACTGCTATAGCCAACACTGAAATTCAAGATGTATTTGAGATGTATTCGAGATGTATTCAAGTATTCAAGATGTATTGTGAGAAGCAAACTAAACACAGCTGGAAACAATTCTGTTGCTGGACATGGTTTTTGTTGTTTTATTGTTGTTTGCAACTTATGGAGACCCTAAGAAGAAGGTTTTCTGAGGCTGGGGAATCAATCGCTGGTCTCCAGGGTTGTAATCCAATGGTCAGACCACTACACCATGCTGGCTTTCAGCTGCAGATACAACTGAACTGTGCACACTTATTGATGTTAACCTCTAATACATATACAACTGGGGGAAGAGTCCAACCACCATGTGCATATTGAATAAACATGGATTCAAAACCAGTTCCTTCTGACAAGTACTTAGGAATCATGCTGCAGACAGAGAGAGTACCATCTGAAGAAAATGATACAAAAGATTATACTGAAAAACAGTGTTCCAATTATTGAGGGATGGGAAAAGCAAGCAGGCTTTTGATGAAATCTGCGAGCCTGACCCCAACACTCCACTTTCAGTCAAGTTAAAGTTCCCCTTGAGCCTTCAAGAAAGAGTCACTAAGGGTGTCATTACAAACAGTAAGGAGTGCAGGACCCTGTACTGTAGCACTGAAGAGAAGTCTGTTGATAAGGTGAAGTGATATCCTGAAGACACTCACTCCAAGAGACAACCTGTTCAATATTTATATTAGTCATAGATATTAGGAATAGCTTATGTTCTGTTACATGAGTCAGATTCAGACTTAGTCATAAAGAGAGCACACCCATTAAAATCACCTGGATTACACTAAGGATGATTAAATCTGAATCCAAGCCAATGTTATACCACCATAAGGGGGCTATATTCTAAAATACAGTCTATAACCAACGCAATCATCTTAGCTCAAGATAATCTATATACACAGAGAAATAATTAAAATTCAGTTTCAGCCTTCCCTTTTCCCTTTCACCTCATCTTTGTTGACCATCGCAGGCATCCTATCACTTGAATCAACATTAACTTAGATTTCCGCTGTACCACAAACTTATGTTCATGGTCTCCTTAGTCAAAGAATCAACATACAAATATAAGGAAAGTGATCACATTTAGTGAGTGCATCATCAAATGTGAGATCCTCACTACATGACTACACAATACATTTCTCCAAAAAACAAGCCTGTACTGAATTTGTGCATAACTTCCTATCTTCAAGGAACAATGTGGCAGATACTAATTGATATTCACATTTGATAAACTTGGTCCTTTAAGTACACTAATTACATCACAATTTTTTCTTCCACATCCATTGTGTAAGCCTTTTAAGCAGTTTATCACACAACTTCTATGAATAATGGAACAAATGTACTTTAGGGTTAAAAATGAACAGAGGCAGTACTCGTCTGTTCAACTGACAGTACATGCATCATCTCACACATACAGACTACAACAGTAAGACTTTTTTTTTTTTTTTTTGCATGGAACCACTTACGAGCAAATGCTAATTCTATGCATCTTTACTGAGAAATATACCTAAATGAATTCAATTGAGCTTTCTCCCAGGTTAGAATGCACTGGAATGAAGCCATACACACCTATCAATCTCATACTACTTGGGAACATCTCAGAAGAAATTATGAAGTGCAATGAACAAGGTGAAGATTTTGGGGGGAAATGATCTATCTAAGCCTCTAAATTAATTCAGATGAATAAAATTAAGCAGAATTTTAAAAGTATATCTACAAAACAAGGAATGCCAAGAGTAATAGGAATCCTGCAGTACTGTTTGGTATCTTTGACCTCCAATTCCAATCAGTCTTGGGATAGCCACCATTGCTAATGGTGAAAAAATGATAGCAGTTCCAGTCCAATAACACCCAGAGACCACAAATTACTAACTCCTGGTGTACATGAATGTGGCATTTGACCACAATTCTCTCATCCTATCCTTCTCCTTCTACACTCTGCTCCTTCATTCATTCCCTCTGGTTTTCCCCATCTATTTAAAACCTGTTGTTTCAAACATAATCTATCAAACTCTCCAAGAGACCTTATACTCCCATGACAGAACTGCACACACAATTCTGTTGTCTTCTTTTACTCAGTTCAAAACTATGATCCATCCCCTAGAAAATTTTACATATTTAGCAATTCTGATAATCCCACTGTTGCAGAGCAAACTTTGTGAAATATGAGGAGAGCTCCCTCTCCAAATATTTTATGCCACATTCTTGCTCTTACCCCAATACATCAAACAATACAGTTATTACTTCATAGCAACAATAGAAGTAATAATATTAATATGAAGCTCTGAAGGACCACATTATCCTGCACAAATCTGCTCATGTTTTGAGATCCTCTGGGGGTGTCCCAGCTGTCTGTCCCATCAACCTCACAAACACATTTGATGGGAACACGGGAGAGGGTCTTCTCGGTGGCCTCTGCCAGGCGCAGGAATTCCCTCCCTAGAAAGGTTAGACTGATACCTTCCATACTATCTTTCTGCAAACAGGTAAATGAAAACTTTTTAGTCTGGCAGGCCTGATTCTTACAGTGAAACAGGCCTCAGACAATGCACTGGACTTTTGTTGTTTTTTAACGGTTTATGTTTTCAAGTGGTGTCAACTTCATATTTTAATCGCTTTTAAAATGTTTGCATGCTGTGATTCTTGAACTACGTTTTCACCGCTGTAAGCCGCCCTGAGTCCCAAACTAGAAAAAAGGCAGCGTATAAAGAAATATTGATCTAATAATAATGATAATGATGATGATCTATTTTAAGGAGAAAAGATTTGCGGACACGAAAGAGTCAGCTGCAACCGCGGCATTCCACCCCTTCCGCTAAAGACAGCCTCCCTCTCTTCCCTCCAGGAAAGCCCGGTTCTTCCCCTTCTCTCTCCTTCCTCCCTGGCCCAGGAACGCCCCTCAGAGACCCTCTCCCTCCGCACCCTCTCCCCAAATTCACGCACTCTGAGTGTCCGTGAGGGAAATCATGGTGGCGGCGAAGGCAGCGCCCAGCTCAGGACGAGAATCCTCCGAGACAGGAGCCGGAGGGAGCCGAACGAGGCCGCCTCAGGCGCGGTAACCGTAGGGGCGGCGGCGGCGGCGGTAGCAGCACCAGCAGCAGCCGCCACGTCTTCCGGAAACACGCAGCCCCCTCGCGCGCTCCGGCGACCGAGACGGCGGCTCCGGCTCCTGCTGCCGCCGCTAACCAACGCGGCGTCCCATTGGACGAGGCGCGCAGAGCCAATCAGCGCCCCGCTTGTTCCCCTCATTCTTCCCTCCGTCAGTCACAGAAAAGGAGCCGCGCGTGGGAGACCTGCGCGCTGAGACGCCTCGGGTTAGGGTGAGGTGGCCCGAGAGGGAGGTCGCAGCCAATCCGAGAAGAGCGCGGCCTGGCGGTGATTGGCTGGATCGGGCCGGAAGCGGAAGGGGAATCGAAGGAAGCGGGCAGAAGATGCCGGGTGGTTAGACTGTGGTCGGGCGGCAGGAAAGGAATCCTGTTTTGAGGCGAAGGGGCGGACGGGCCCTGGCAGGAGTCAGGTGGATGTGGGGTAGGTGACTGTCTGAGCAGAAATTTAGCGCAGGGCCTGTCTCATAGCAGGCCGCTCATTCCCGTAATTCTGTCGTTGGTAAGGCAGAAAGAGGAGCTGACGACAACCCTGCGGTGGGGTTCCTCCCACCATTAGGGGGTAGGGGTGGGGTTTGAGTACACAGTGGCAGCCCTGCAAAGCTCCTGCTTTACGATGATTATGCAGTGTGTAATCTAGTATTATCCCTGTAATCTGGCTCCATCCCCTCGCTACGGAGGGAAAGAGAGAGGCTTCACGACATCCTTGCAGTGTAGTCCAGATAGCAAGGGGCATGATAAAGTGAACATAGAATTACAGTCATCCCTCCGCATTCACTAGGGTTGGGGCACAGGACCCCCATGAAAGTGGAAAAACTGTGAATAACTCTAGACCTTCCCAAACCGTATTTAAACACACACAAAAAGTATGGTCACCATATTTAACTCACCATGGATTCCTTTGAGGCATCAGGGTTCCTTCACAAGGCAGAAGTGGGTGGCAAGTGGGGCTTAGTGCCACCTCCACAGCTGCCCAACATTTTTAATATAGACTTATAAGCCCCGTTTGCAGTTTCTGAGGCTCACAGGGTTTGCAGTCCCTATTAAAAATGGCATAGGGAGGCAGCAGAGGAGACAGCAAGTAATCCGTGAATAATCAAATCCACTAAAGTGAAACCCACAAATGTGGAGGGCTGACCGTACAGTGATCCTGTAAGGTGAGTAGTGTTACCATGCCCTGTTGCCACTCTGAATCTGTGTTGATGGGAATACGTGACAGGACTAGCAGCACCTTGACAGTGAATCTCCCTCCCAAGGAATTTCAGGCTGACTCCCTTTTGAGTTTCCATTGGGCAGCTGAGATGGTGAATTTCCACAAAGGCTCTGGTCTTCAAAATTGAAATTGTTCTGGCTGTTTTAATTACCTGGTTTTAAACCATTTTCAAGGAGAGATTATAATCTGTTTCTAATTCTGTTAAAAGGTTTTTTTTCAAAGAAAAATTCACATATTTTAAAGTTTTATCCATTGTACAATATCTTGGGAGCTGTGGTGTTTGAGCAGTAATACATAATGCTCTAAATAAATGCACATCCACATGTATCAAAGGGATAGGAGACAATTAAAAACAGCAGCCTTTCAGTGTAATCTGTGAAGGTGTGTTATTGACCATGTTCATAGGTGGTATGCCTATTTAAGATTTTTGCTAGGGAAAAATGGGGTGCTTTCTTTCTCTGGATAAAAACAGAGAAAAATAGTTGCTAGTTCTATTGCTGCTTTTACTAATCATGGTCAGACTCAGAACTGAGTGTGAAAGGGTATGCGAGATGTGTGAGGTTTCACCTACCCAGAAAATAAAAGGCATTCCTATGAATGGGTTGAGGGACCTGTGTTGAACATATTTAACCCATACTATCCTTTATTTAGAGCCAACTGTATATAGCAAGTAAAAAGTATTTACCCACCTCAGAAATATATGGGGTTTGGAGCCAGGTGAGCTTTGCTTTTGAGGGTGTATATGAACCACCACACCAGGGAGTGCTCACTTCCTGGTCACTACCTGCTTATCTTGCAGATGAGCCTTTAAGAAACATAGTGTTTGATCAGGCTTGTATGCATCCCTGCTGACACTGAGGAGATCCGTTTTGAGTGTTGATTATGTGAAAGTTGGAATTTTTTGTCTTATTCTGTGCTCATAAATAAATCTCTGGTGCTGAGCTCTCAATAAGTATACAGTCCCTCCATATTCATGGGGGCTAGGGGCACAGAACCTCTGCAAAAGTGGAAAAATCATATCTCTAGGCCCTCCAAACCACATTTAACACACAAAAAAGTACAATCTGTGTATTCAACCCACCGCAGAGTCAAATGCACAGCACACAGTAGATTTGAATCCCCAGTGAACATGCCAGCTGCCCAGTTCTGTCTTTGAGGCAGTGGGGTTCCTTTGCAAGGCAGAAATGGGATTTGGCAGGGCTTGCCACCACTTCTGCTGCTGCCCTATGATGTTTTTATTAGGGACTTGCAAGCCCCACCTCACATTCAGAGTGTCTTGCAAGGCTTAAAGAGACTGCAAATGCAAAGCGAGATTTCTAAGTCCTTATTGAAAATGATGTAGGGCAGAGGCAGTGGCAAATAATACACAAATAGTCTAATCTGTGAGTGTGTTGTATGTAGTTTGGTAATTTCCATCATTTTCTGTTGTCACTGTTCTGTTAAATCTTACATAAATGTATTATGCATTACAAATATCAAAATACAAATGTCAAAATACAAAAATACAAATACAAGTTTGGACTGCTGAAGAGGCTTAGGTCATCCAACTCTTGATTAATGGGTTAATGGATTCTGGAATTTTTCATCTTAAGTGTTTGAATCTTTGCCAGCTTGGTAAGTGGAAACTGTTAATCTTTGGTGCTTGTTCTATGAGTGTTGTAACAATTTCCAAGTCACTTGCTGAGCCCACAGTAAAAATGTCACAGTTGAGCTAAATCTGTCACTTCTGAGAAAATTCGTATTTTTATGCCTTATCCCTAGGGCTTCTAAGAAGCCACTTCCAGTAAGTATTCACAGTAAAATTAAAAAAGCAACCAGTCTCTCCAAAGCACAGTATCCATTAAAATCTAAGTCTGCTCCTGAGCTTCTTCTGTGCCCTCAAAAGATTTTTGGTGTCCCTTTCCTTCCATCTCAGTACTGCGCTAGAAAGCAACCTAGCACCCCTCTGTCTGGGACTTCTACAATTCATATATCTAGGCATTTCTTTTTTCCTTTTTATGATTATTTAAGGGGATCTTTAGTTTACCTTTTGTGCTACTTTAAACTTTGCCTTTTTCTTCCTTTACAGTTAGTCTAGATTTCAGTTGTTAAACACTTGATGTTTAATGTGACTGGGATTTTAGAGACAGGAGATGAATGGCAAGGCATCTGCACTGGAGATGGAACTAAGTATGTGAATCATGTATGCAGTATGCATTTTGCTGATTTCTAAACCATTGTTTTACTGATGCAGGGAAATGCCACTCTATTGACCATAAAACACATTCCTAAGTCTGTATCATGATGATTCCCATGTCAGGCCAACCAAAAAGCCACAACATTCATTGGTTTGCTTAGTGTTTTTACGTGCCTTCAAGATGCTTGACAACTTATGGTGAGCCCATGAATTTCATAGGGTTTTCTTGGGCAGAGTATACTCAGAGGCTGTACTGGTGTATATATTGGTGTATATATTGGAATGTGTAATGACCTCTAGTGGCTAAAATATGTTTTGTAAAGATGTTCTGACAGAACAAAGCAACTGTGGATTTTGTATTTTGAAAAATGAGGAATGGATGGAAAAAATGATGTACTTAGCATATTTAGATAATTTTGTAAAGAAGAATTCAGTAGAGAGTTGTAAAGCAACAGAGAGAGGATACTGGTATTGTAGGACTGGATGTGTAGGAAGTAAAACTAAGAAATGTAGAACAGCGGTGGTAAAATCAATTAGGATAAATAAGAGATAACAGTAAGAACAAGAGGAGAGACTTGATATATTAATTAGGCTACAGTCAGAGAAAAGTGGGAAGCCTTTTTTATTGTTCATGTGTTTATGCTTGTGTATATATTTGTGTATATATGTGTCATGTATGTAAATAAAATGAAAAAATAGAAAAATGAGGATTGGCTCTGTGTTTGTGCACAGGTCTTAGCCCCTGTATCCTTAGAGCCAAGAAGACCTACATAAGCACTTAAGAGAACTTAATCCACCTAAATCTGCCACTTCTGCTAGGCTCCATTTTAAGACTGTGACCAATGCAGACGTTATGTTTAGAATCAAGCTAAATTGTCCATGATTGTCCCTCAGCTTTGCTGATTATTCAGTCTGATGAATACTGTAGAATATTCAATCATTTGCTTACTGTTTTGTGACATTTTGTTCAGTCCTAATGTCAATTCTAAATCCATTATCTTTGGATTTAGAACTTTTTAATGGTCTAACACAGCTGCCTTTGTTTTTAATGTCAGATCTGTGGCATACAGGCTTCCCCCACTTATCAGAGTGGGACAGAACACTGTCAGAAAACAGAATTGGTTGAAAAGCAGAAGCCATGTACGGTACTGTAGGAAGCATGAAAGACTTATGGAGACTCACTTTGGACCAACCATGCATGCGCTGCTGGCAAAATCTCTCAGTTGGCTTAGAGCCTTTTTTTCCACTCTAAGCTTGCTTTACAAGCAGTGTGCATGCATGAGCAGTCCCAAGTGAGTCTCCACAGGCAAGAAGAACTGATGAAAGAGCAGAACCCCTATCGAATTAATGGAACTTGTCCTTAATTTGGAACCGTCACAAGAGCGAATTGTCGGATAATGGGACATTGAAAGGTGGGGCCTTCCTGTATGCAAATACATCAGACTTATGGTTATAATAAATGTAAAAACTGGCAAAATATGATGGCATTATATTTTTATTCCCTTTGTTGTTGCTTATGGTGTCCCTATCCACAAAGTTCAGGATGGCGTAAGCTATTTTCTTTCTTCACAATAACCTTGTGAAATATATTTGGCTAAGAGATGGTGACTGGCCCAAAATAAGGAAAAATGCCTTCCTGCGCATGCTGATTCACTGAGTTTTACAGGATATAAGTCTACATATCGTTGCAGCCCGAGTGTGTTTCACGACTCAGTGAAGACTCAGACCCAGGCTGCTTCAGTCCAAGTCTCGTCCTCTACAGTAAGAATGAGTTTGACTAAAGACCAGGAGGTTCAGGGGTCCTAATAGCTGAAGGTGGTGGACAGTGAGGTTTGCAAGTTGTCAACCTTTGGGTCATGTGCTAGGATAAAAGCAAGGTTTGAATTAAATAAATAACACTTACACCAAAAGTATTTATTTCTCTCTCTGTTCTGTTACATGTCAGCTCTTATAGTCCAAAGAACTGTAAATATAAACACTTTCCTATAATGGGTTCATTATATCTCTGTGGATGCTATTGTTTTTTGTAGATTTTCAGAATTTTCTGTTTAAACTTTATTTATTTAAACTATCCTTTAAAAATTCTTTCCAGGTAGAAACTGAGAGGGGACTGCTTTGGTCTGTGCTTATTTATCAAGTGAGGTGCATTTTTGTTATTGAAGATGGCAACAACTCTTTCAGGTAATCACATCAATTTACTTGATAACATCAGCAATGCCTGTGAAATCTGCCCATTATCCAGAAGAGAAATAGCAAAGTTGTGGCTGTATACATAGAGTTCTTTACTCTTGGATTTCAGCCAAGCTGTATAAAGCTGAATGTAAAGCAGTAGGGGAGGACTGGAGTAGTTGACAGTGGAGGAAATAACTGGGCATAGGAATCTCCTAAGAGATGAAGGTAAACTGGTGTTATTTTCAGAAGCCTACCAGGGTTGGCCTAGTTCTAGGATGCGTGAGCACCCCACTCTGTAAACCCCAGAGAGCCATTGCTGCCTGTGAAGGGAAGGACAACAGACTCTTTGCAAACCTGAGTAAACCTAGCCAGTCACAGCTCTTGGGATGCTTGTGGGGGAAGGGGATGCTAAGGGAAAAGAATATACAAGGGGAGACTTCACTGTTAACTAGTTAGATAAGGCCAGTCAAAGAAGAGATGGGACAGATAGTAAGAACAAAATAGGGCCAGTTAAGATCAGAGATTTAAATTGGAGTTGAGAGCGCATTGAAGTATTAAGTAAAGACTTCAGGGAAGAGTTGTTATTTTAATTCTGACTGAGTTGTTGGAGACAGTATTTTAACATGCCTATTAGTGAGTAAACCTTTGTTTTGCTATTCTACTCCTTTGTCTTGAAATCTTTTATTTAAATCTTTAATATGAGAATTGGTCATGCATTAACAGTTTGAGTTCAACACAAACCACATCCTTTTTTCTTTTTCTTTTTTTAGTATTAAAGTTACTTTAGAGCCCACTTACAAGGAAAAGGTGTGGAGTTGTGGAAGAGGCTAGTGACAGGAGCCCAAGGGTTGGTGTGTGAGTGAGCAACTTGAAGAGGGGATCTGTCACACTTCCAGTCACAGCTGATAGTACTATCAATTATAGATGGATGGATCAATGGTGTGACTTAGTGTAAGGCAAGTTCTTCTGTTAAACCAGGGGTGGGAATCATGTGAGCCTCCAGATATTGTTTGGGCTTCCTGCCTCACTAGAAAGCACAGCCAGTGGGGAGAACTGCTGTGAGTTGCAGTTCAACATTGGAGGGATTCACAATTCCCATCCCCGAGTTAAGCCATGTGGAATGCTTTATTCAAGGGGAGCAGAAAGAAGGAGGAGGAGTATGAATGCAACCTGACTACCCTAGAAAGACTCTATCTCCTGATGGGGAGGATAAAGAGAAAGAGCAGTATGTCTCCTTGTATTGAGACCTTGATGGGTTAATTGCCCAGTGAAAATGAAGAGGACAAATGTTAGAATGTGTGGCATTCTCCTCTCACTTTAGTGCTGCAAGAGGAACTTGCTTCTGTAGACAATGAACTGCAGGTGGTGGAGTTACAAGTTCAAGAACTTCTGGAACGTCAGCAGGAACTTCTTCAGAAGAAGACAGTCTTGACAAAGAAAATAAAGCAATTTTCTGATACTGGAAGTGGGAGCAGCAAAGATACTGAATCAGCAGCAGAAGATTGGAACAAGGAAGGTGGGCAAGATAAGATTCTATTACATTCATGTCTTTGTGCTGCAATTTAAACTGTTTCCAAATGATAACTTACTGAAATATATGTGAAAGCCGGGTAAGTTCTTCTAAGCGATGATAAAAAAGTTATTTCTAAGTTTGTAAATGTGATTTTCATAATATTTATGTCACTTTGTCTTTCAATTAAAATGAAATTAAAATTCATGTGGCTGCAGAATGAATATTGTACAGTTAACATAGATCCAACTCCTATCAAATTCTCATTTGAGTCAGATTATTTCCTAAATACCATAACAATTAAGTTTGTCCCAGAAATGGCTGCCAGTTTGCCTTCCACCCAGCCATGCAGAGGTAAAAGAAACTCTTGGCTTCAGCTAGCGTCTTCACATTTTGTTTGACAGTGCAGGTGAAAGTCCCAGAAACACACATTTCTTGCGTTGCCCCTCCACTTCCAAAGAGAGTATTAGCTTACTGTCATTAGGTGCTTATATTTATTCTGCGCAAGGATAGTTGTGGGCTGGGGAGGGAAGAGAAAGGGGCAGACACAAGGCAGATGGATACTTCTATTTTCTGTGTGCAGCTTTCCTGTTTTCTTTAATTGTCCATCGTAAACTTATCTGGTTCCTGCAGCCAGTACTTACAATTTGGGGGATTAAAAAGTTACTTAGGAAGAGTAGATTTGCTGATATTCTGTTGAAAATGCCTTTTGTTACCTTTTTTCCCCCTCTGTTCTTTCAGATGAATTCCAGGATTGTTTTACAACTTAGTTTCCTTTTCACAGATTTTCCATGGTCCACAAAAATCAGGGATGTGTTGCGAAATAACTTCAAGCTACCCAAATTTAGACCTTTGCAACTGGAAACTATTAATGTTACAATGGCAGGAAGAGATGTGTTCCTTGTTATGCCTACAGGTGGTGGAAAAAGTTTGTGTTACCAGCTACCAGCAGTATGTTCAGATGGTATATACACCAGTTTTATATATAAAATAACATTTGTTATGTAAATGTTATGTTGCTAGTTGATTGGTGTGTGTGTGTATACACTTGGCCCTCCACATTTCCCAGGGTTAGGGACACAGGACACTCGCAAAAGTGAAAAATTTGCAAATAACAAAATTTGTATGTTTATGGGAAGGGGGCTGAGGCACAGGTGGGAAAAGTGAGCATCCAAGGTCTAAACCAGGTCAGGGAAAGGAGATGGTTGGCATGGTTGTCCTGTACTTCCTCTCTCTTGCCTATCTCCTTCCTTGGGTGTGTGTGGGGCCTGGGTACAGGGTTTGTGGTGCTGAGAATTTGGGTAGAGAGCCATCCTTAGCTGGCCAGGCAGAGACTGGTAGAGGAAGAGGAGGATCAGAGGTGGGTTTTTAAAGGGCTATACGGTCTGATTGGAGCCACCAAGATAGAAGGTTCCTCCAAAAAGAAACACCTGAGGTGGGAGGGCAGGGGTTGGAGAAACTCGCAAATAATCAAGTCTGTGAATGTCAAACTCTCAAATGTGTAGGGCTGACTGTATGTATGTGTCTTCAAGTTGCCTTCCTGCTTATGGCAACCTGATGAATTTCATAGAGTTAATTTGGGCAAGTAATACTCAGAGGTGGTTTTGCCAGTTTCTTCCTCTGAAATATAGCCCATAGCACCTGGTTTTTGGTGGTGGTCTCCCATCCTAGTACTAACCAGGGCTGACCCTGCTTAGCATCCAAGATCAGGCTGGACCTGATGCCTTTAGGGTATTTAGGCCCTAGTTGGTTGGAGGAAATAACTTCATAAGGGTAAGTGGTGTTATGGCTAGTGTTTTAGTAAGATAATTTCTGTATTCCACTTAAGATTTGTGCTCATAAGTTTACATGTGTCGTTGTTCTGACTTGGTAAAAAGCTGTTTCCTAACATTTGTGAAATGTCTGCACTATGGAGGTATTGTAACACTATATAATATGTATGTAACTTTAGATCCCTAGCTTAGCCAGGAATCCAACAAAGAGATTTCCTCTGTGAAATTGGTATATGGTAAGATGGTAAAAGGTAATTTCAGTTACTACTCTTTGCTTCAGCCAAAGCTGGATCTAATATCAGCTTTTACCGAGAAGTGGGTAATGGTACCATTTCTCTGCATCAGACAGTAAAATAGTTCATGTTCTATAAAGGTGCTTTTGTTTTATCTGTGGCTAAACCTTTTCTTCACTAAATTGGCATGTGCCAAAGGTAGTAAATGGTAAAATCTTTAGAAACAAAGAATGTTTTTCTTTTGTTTTAAGGTTTTGCTCTTGTGATATGTCCTCTGATCTCACTTATGGAGGATCAACTAATGATTTTGGAGCAACTTGGAGTTTCTGCGACTTTACTGAATGCTTCAAGTAGCAAGGTATGGCTAAGTGCCAAGCAGGGTGGTTAGCTGCCAAACTTGGATATTAGCTCTTGAAATTCTTCCTTTTATTTGAAAGCTATATCCAAAAATGACTGAAATCAGTTTTATCTAATAGTTTGACTTTTACAAATTGCCAATACAGAAAGACTGCCGTTGAAAACCCTGTTTAGTTAGTGATACTGAAAGGATATAGATCACTTGTTTGTTGTTCAATTGCACAAAAGAGCCAACAGTGTGGAATTTAGTGCTTAATATCTAAAATGGAAATTGTCAGCTTGGAAATTAATGCTTTTTGACTCAGAAGACGAGTCATATTTCTTAACTTCTGCCCCTGGAATCCCAAAGATTGATGTAAGATTGGCATCGTCCTTGTCTTCACCATAATTTTTAAATCTGATTTGGAATTTTCAATCTCCTTTTGGAGTAGGTAGTGCTCTGTGCCTAAGCATTAATAAATATCATACAAGGAATAATTACTACAAGAGGGGCTCAGGCTGGTAGGTCCAATAATAAGAGCCAAAGAACAGGGGACTAGATTTGGAGAGGAGTTTTCTCAGTCCAATTTCTGTAGCTTAGTTAAAACTCACACATAATAAAAAATAAAACTGCTTATTATGGTTTAAATAAATATTGGATGATTTCTGGATGACAGTTAAGTCACAGAAATATATAGTCTTGTGCATTTCAGTATGGTAGAACTGGGAACAGTTTGTGTTACATTTTCTGTAAATGTTTAGTCATATTACTTGTTCCCTGCTGGTGAATTTGAATTATTTGGGGATATATGGTTGCTAATGTCATAAGAAAGTTTAGATGCTCTCACTGATTGCAAGGAAGTGAATCATACCATAATATGTTTATTGAGACCTGGTTGGCATTTTTAAATATTTGCAATATGTTTTCCTGTGTTTGGCAGAAGTTATCTGCTGAGATATGGTTCTGGATTTGACCCGTAATCAAAAGACTACTAGGTGCATCTGAAATTTTGCAACTTAAGAGTCAGCATTATTATTTATTATATGTTGTCACTTTCATGCCTTCTGTGTGTAGTGAGTGTTTTGTCATCCTGTTCTTTTCAAATAGGAACATGTGAAATGGGTCCATGCTGAAATGCTGTCTCGCAGTTCAGAGTTAAAACTCATTTACGTGACCCCAGAGAAGATTGCAAAAAGCAAGATGTTTATGTCCAAGCTGGAAAAAGCTTATCAAGCAGGAAGGCTTACGCGTATTGCAGTGGATGAGGTCCATTGCTGCAGCCAGTGGGGACATGATTTCAGGCCTGGTATGTCTTTTTAGAAAGAAGTTACACCTGAACAGGTAGAGTTCTCACTCCTCTTGGCTAGGGAAAGTAAATGTCATTGCTGCTGTTTTCTCTTCCCTGGAAACATTTTCAGCATTATACTATACATTTGTTCTAGATGAGATATACCAGGTATAGCTCATTGGCAGAGCCCATGCCTTTTGTGTGAGCGGTCTAACTAGCATTGCCATTTAGAGCTAAAATTAAAATCTGTCTCTGCAGTCCTGCAGTTTCTCTAGACAACAGTGAGCTAGATAGACCAATATTCTGAGTTGGTGTCAGGGCAATTTCCCTGCAGTAGAGGTGCAGATAATTCTCTGTGAAATGTTCAAAGCCAGACTTCTCTAACCTGACTCCCTCCTGATTTGTTGGACTCCAACTCCTGATGTCCCTATCCAGTGGGAATTCACCCTGCTAGGTAGAGGAGATGGAAGATGTAATCCAACACATCTAGAAGGCACTATATTGAAGAATATTGTTTCAAGGCCTCTTGCAGAATCCTGAAAGGACAAATAAACTAGGATCCAGTTGCAGCGCAGGTACCTTTAACCATCTACATCAGATGGTTCATGTGTACTGGCCTATTATGTTTATTATGTTAACATTTTGACTTATATCTTTAACTTCTGTCCAGATTACAAATTACTTGGTATATTGAAGCGCCAGTTTCCCAATGCACCATTGATCGGTTTGACTGCCACTGCAACAAGCCATGTTCTGTGTGATGCTCAGAAAATTCTTTGTGTTCAGAAGTGTATTACCTTTACAGCCTCATTTAACCGACCCAACCTGTATTATGAGGTATGCCTTTCAAGTCTTTCTTATCAGACAATCTGTTCTAAGAATTTTTGAGAAGCAGAGTGTTCCATCTTACTTACTAACAAGCAAGCATGAATATTTAGGATTTAAACTGTTTTAGTCCCATTAAAATCTGCTATTCCACTTTAAATCCATGGGTTTGCTACTGGAGAGAGTTGTGAAATCTAAGCATTATTAAATATAGGCTTGTGAAGTCTGGACGTTATTAAATGTAAGCCTGAACCTCTACTTTTTAATTCATTTGCATTTGTGACTAGCAATTCCAAAATTTCATTTTTAAAACTGCAAACTTAGAAATTAAGAGGCAGAGGCTGAAACAATTTGCTGCTTCTTAAAAGTGAATGTAAACACCAAGGTTTTGGTGAAAATCTACAAGTTATTTAAATTGTGCCACTCAGTTCCTTTGCTTCCAGGATCCCTTATTCCAATAATTTTGGAATACCTCATCAAGATCTGATTAATGGGAAAGGGGCAAGGACTTATGGACTGATTTGATATAGGAGAAGGAGTCCATAGAAGCTGGACACTTTCTAATCTGGGTGTCCAGCTTCTGTGGACTCCCCTCCTCTACAGTACTTGTTAAATCCACTTCTTGCTGAATGTGGTTCAGTTGATTAGTGCTGTTCTGAGTCTCAGCTGTGCTACATCTTATTTGTATACCTACCATTTTTAATGTCAGTTTGGAATTTCTTCATACAATTACCTATGTTAAGGCCTGTTTTCTGTTACCTGTTGCATCTGGACCACTGGATTCATGGGATTTAATTTGTTATTTTAAAGATACAATTTAAAAACTCACAATGTCAGGAGACGATATATACTTTCCCTCTTCCTTCTCTTCTGGTTCCTCAATTATTTTTTTCTGAAGTATGACCAGATTTTGTACCACAAAAACCAGAGCATCTCAGGGAATAAGGATCAGCTGTACTATATATCTTTTAAGTATATGCTCACTCTTCTTATCTGACGTATGCAGAATGCTGCACTAAGGATGCCTCTGCAAACATACCAGGAGGCAGTTTCTAACCTTAGATACATTTACGATGTAGATTCTGTTGTTGTTTGCAGCTGTGGTATGTTAAGTCCATTGTAATGTTCTACTGATCATGTATCAAGTAAAATGAGCTGTTGTTCTTGTTGTGTGTTTTCTAACTTAGAGCGACCGTAAGGTGACCCTATCACAAGGTTTTCTTGGCATAATATTTTCAGAGGGCGTCTTCTGCCGTCTTCTAGACTGAGAGAGCATGACTTACCCAACATTTCCATGGCCAGTGCTTTCCATGGCTGAGCAGGGATTCAAACCCTGGTCTCGAATTGCAGACCAGCAATCAAACCATTAAACCACATTGGTTCCTATTGACAGCTTATTGAAAGAAATGTTCCGTAGAGAAGGCTCAAATCAGTTAAACTGGTGAATTTATGAAGTAATAAGTTGTTGTTGTTGTTGTTGTTGTTGTTGTTGTTGTGTGCCTTCAAGGTGTTTCTGACTTATGGCAACCATAAGGCAAACCTAACATGGGGTTTTCTGGGGCTGAGAGTATGTGATGCAGCCAAAGTCACCCAGTGGGTTTCCATGTCTTGAGCAGAGAATTGAACCCTGGTCATTGTCCAGTGCTCAAACAACTACACCGGTGGTTCTCAACCTGTGGGTCCCCAGATGTTCGTGGAGTTCAGCTCCCAGAAGCCCTGAGCATTGCCCAAAGTGGCTGGGGCTTCTGGGAGCTGAAGTCCACGAACATCTGGGGACCCACAGGTTGAGAACCACTGCACTACACTATGCTGGTTTGGAGAAATAAATGCAAGACTATAAATATTTAAATGCCTTTATATATTACAGGTTCGGCAAAAGCCATCAGCAGCTCAAGATTTCACTGAGGATATTGTTAAGCTCGTCAATAGAAGATACAAAGGTCTTTCAGGTGAACACACTAAAGAATAAATGCTGATTCTTGAGCATAATAGCATCTGTGGGAAACTAACTTTGTAAGGTAGTGCTCCAGCATCTTCCTACATCCTTCTTTAGGATAATTGTGTTTTATATGGGTTAGCAAGCCTTTTCTTTGATTTCATCCCTCTTAATAATTTTGTTGATTCAGGAATTATCTACTGCTTTTCCCAGAAGGATGCTGAACAAGTTACAATGAGTTTACAAAAACTAGGGATCAAAGCGGGACTTACCACGCAAATATGGAACCCAGAGATAAGAGCAAAGTTCACAAGCACTGGTCTGCCAATGAAATCCAGGTGAACTATGTGATAATTCATTTTAAGTTTCTCTAGTCAAGTGAGATCACTCTTGCTTTAATCATTGTTTCCCTTCTATTTTTTTTCAGGTTGTTGTGGCCACTGTTGCCTTTGGCATGGGAATTGATAAACCAGATGTGAGGTTTGTAATACATCATTCAATGAGCAAATCCATGGAAAACTATTACCAGGAGAGTGGGCGTGCAGGTATTTGTGACTGAGGACAGATTCTGTGTAGATGTTTGTGTTTCCAAATGCTAACAGGAGAAATTATTTTTTTCAATGTAATTCTAGGTCGGGATGACCAGAAAGCTGACTGCATCTTGTACTATGGTTTTGGGGACATATTCAGAATCAGCACAATGGTGGTGATGGAAAATGTAGGACAACAGAAACTGTATGACATGGTTTCCTATTGCCACAACATGAACAGGCAAGTGATTGTGTAGACGTAGTTCTTAAAAGAGATACCTCATCTGTTGAATTTTGTTGTAAAAATAGTGCTTGCAGTTAGAGCCTTGGAAATGTCAAATGCTGATGATGAGGATATATATTAGCGTCATTAAATATATGTACAGTGCACCCTCTTCTGGTGTGGCCTCCCCACACATGAATGTGAGGTCCCACAAAGCATTGAGTCGATTGACTACAGTGGGATACGATGCTCGTGTTTTTTGTTTTACACAGGGGTTCCTAGAACAGAACCCCTGCGTTGTACTACTTTTTCATTCAAAACAAAACAAGAGTTGTTTTCCTGTGGGGCAGATGGAGTCCTCAAGACCATCATGAGTAGTCCTTTGCTATTTGTAGAATCTTGATTCCCCCCCCCGTTTTGATGCTTATTTTAACCAGTGGTTAAAAATGGTTGCAGAAATTTGTAATGGGCTTTTCAGTACCAAGCAAGATGTATAATGTCAGACTAAAGAACAGGCTCACCTTTTTAAAAAATGTCCCCATCACTGAGTGTCGTGTTTTGCAGGTCATTATGTATTTATGGCTTGTTTGCAATCATTTGCAAATTGGAAGATAGCTTTGGATGACCCCTCTTCCATTGCCAGTCTTAGCATGACACATGCACAGATGTTAAATATATTTTATGCTTAACTAACACTCTCCTGTTAACTGGAATCTTACACAATTTGAAATGCTTGCAACTCTGGTTGAGAGAGCCATAATTGATATTATTATTATATAGCTAACATTTAGATGTGAATAAGGACATCAAAGTAAGGGGTACTTTGTACTGTAGCACAGGATGGAGAGGTTTCCCACATTCCTGATGTTGGTCCCTGATTTGCAAATCCATGATTAGTGAAAACCCAGAATTCCATGTGCACCTGATCATATCTACACTTTTATAGTAAAGAAACTCAAATTTCTCCAAAGAGAGTACTTCTTCTAAGTGAAATAATATGCTCAGTTTTGATACGTTAGAGCCAAAGAAAATGCATATTAACTACAATGGTAGCTGACTATCATGGGCCCTCTCCATGCCTCTCTTATGCTGTGTGCATGTGTGTAACACTTGTATTTTCTGCTTAATCTTGGGATTTGCATTTATAGGTGCCGCCGCGTTCTGATAGCTCATCACTTTGATGAGGCCTGGGATTCTGCCAACTGTAACAAAATGTGTGACAACTGCTGCCGAGAAGAGTGTAAGTAAAAAGGCAGGAAACTGAGCAGAAACACCAGCTACAAAATTGCTGAAAGGTCTTGAAAGTAAACTACACCCGCACCATCTTAGAACAGCCCAAGTTAGCTGACTTTAAGCTAGAACCACAAGAAAGATTATGGGAGTCAGCTTGTTGTGGACTGTGCTCAGAAGGCAATTATACTCTTGAGTGTAAGTTGCTAAAGAGGAATAATCACAGTCTCCTTAGTTACTCGGTTTTTTTGATTTGTTTGCTGCAAGCCACTTCTACGTAAGTAGAAGGATGGGCTTAGTGTTAAATAAAATAAACAGCAGGTGCAACCATTCTTACAGTAGAAGTTCATCTACCTGAATTTACTGTATAATAGATTCTACATACACTTAGCAAGGAATAATTGGGAAGCAGTCAGATGGTGATCTTGGTGCCCCTGTCATTAGATTAAGGGCAGATTTTGAGGTAGTGTTTAGTTATGTCAGCTTCATCTGCATAAGAGGTTACAGATGAAACTGATGAGAGAGAACATCTAATACCAAAGGGAGGCCCAGAATTTGTAATGATTTTATCTTTCATATTGGCTTCCCCATTGATAGGGAGTGCTTCATAATCTTAGTTGCTTCTGAGATATGTATTCTCTAGCTGTGGTTCAGAGGCTGAATGACTTAGATCTTTCAATAGCAGATCATGTTCTCCAGACTATTGTATTGAGGGTGGGGAATTCTCTGTTCCAAACCTCCTAGTAGTTTTTATAGGGCTTCTAGTAATATTTATGAGAATGGTATTGTGAGGTGAGCATTTGTGGTATAGGTCTTCTCTTTACTTGATACTCTGACTCTAACTGATCACTGTGTTTGGAATCTGTAAGGTGTTGTTCCATAGGTTAGTTGGCTGTTGACCCACAACTGCTAACTAGTCTATGGGACAGTGTATGGTGCAGTTGGCTCCTGGTTCTGTTCTTACTATATTAGGCCTTTCTGCTATGTAGTGTACTTGTGTGTGGTGAATTTAGTTCACTCTTGCTCTTGGTAGCATATTGATGGTCATATGTGTAACTGTAGCAGTTGACCATATGCAGAATATGCAGAATACTCTGTCTGGAACACAAGGTGAATTTAATTTTTTTTCTTTTCTCTTTGGCCCTACAGAGTACTTGCATCTAACATTTTGTATTTTTCATTTCCTCCATACCCAAATGGCACTCAGCATTTGAAAATATGGATGTGACCAGACACTGCCAGGATCTCATCAAGATTTTAAAGCAAGTGGACCACATGAAGGAGAAATTCACTCCTCTAAAACTGATTGATGCCTGGCTTGGAAAAGGTTTGTCAAAACTAGGAGTAGATGTTGTTGCTTCCAAACTTCCACGTGAAGTACTGGAGAGAATCGTTGCCCATTTGATACTGCAGCAGTACCTGAAGTAAGTAGAAAACCTGCCGTCCAGCCATCTTTCTTTCTTTCTTTCTTTCTTTCTTTCTTTCTTTCTTTCTTTCTTTCTTTCTTTCTTTCTTTCTTTCTTTCAGTTAAGACAAAGATGAAAAAATTTAAAACACATTAAAGTACTCTTTACAAACTCCTAAGAGCAGTCTGAAACCAATGCTGGAATCTAGCTTTAAAAAAGATCAAAGCAGCAATTTCGAACAGTGAATACCATGTGGAACAGCACTGTTTTGGCTGCCTGCCAGGAGTGTGAAAGAGATGGGGCCAGCCTAACTTCATTGGGCAAGAAGTTCCACAATGGAGGTGCTGCTACAAAGAAAGCATTGTTACATATACCCACCAACCTAACTTCACAAGGTGTTGGGACACATAACAGGATGTTCTCTGAAGATCTCTTTAACCTTGTTTAGGTATTACCTGAACACACAAGAAATTTCAGTGGGTAGAAAGGACTCTGGCCCAGCCCCTCCACCTGCTTACCCTACAGAAGACCTGGCTGTATTGAATGGCAAAGTCCGAAGCACCACTCCCAGGCAGAAAATACAAATTGTGTCCCCAGATGACTGTGGAAGACCCAATATGCCCTCTAAATGCACCTCCACAGACCTTGTTTTTTTTTTTTTTTCTGGTCAGAAACCAAGAAGGGGATAGGGGAATTACACTTACACAGCCAATGCACACTCTAAAGGCTTCTTTGAGCATGATTTCCTGCTTGGCAGCGGTTGGGGAGTGGAGGGGTGTGGTCTGTGAAGGTGCAATGGAGGACAAAGAAGTTGCCCAGCCCTGATCTGAATGCACTTGTCTTCTTACAGTCAGTTATGCACAGTTAGCATGCTCTGTTCAGTAAGGGACTCTCATAAAGCAAATGAACACAAGTAAAACTTCCTTTCCTTTCTTGCTTTGTCAACAGATCAGGGCTGAGTGCTAAGAAAGCAAGCACACAAAGCCTTATTTCATTACTGTATTCCTCACTCATAGTCTATTAGCATAGTGTTAACCATTTCTTCGTCCTCAAAGGGAAAGCACTGATGGCTCATGAAATTAAGCAACAGATATGAAATTAAGCAACAGTCTGTTGCTAATGCCAGAAATCTATCAAGTTTTGTCCTGATTTCCTTTCTACTTCCTTTTTTTTTACTTCCATTCCCAATTCTTTTTCATTCAAAGGGGGTTTCTTTCTTTTTCTTGCAGGGAAGACTTCAGTTTTACAGCATTTGCTACAATATCCTATGTGAAGATAGGTCCCAGAGCTGATCTTCTGAAAAATAAGGGTCAGGTTATCACTATGCAAGTGATAGCAAGCAAAAGCAGTATTGCTAAGGTAAGGTTCATTAAGTATGATTTTTTTTAAAAAGTGAAATATGTTTTAACATCTGTATTGAACCACTGTAGCTTCGGTACTTTTTCCTCCCATTCTCGATTCCATTGGATCTATTGTAATTTAACTATTACTGTGTTTGCTTGATGTGCTTCTACTAAATACATCATATGGAGACAAATTATGAGCCTTTCGTTTGTGGAATGTAAAGTAGATCCTTAACATTTTCCGTGAGTTATCAAAAGTAATAATTCTGGAGCATGCAGTACTGTCTGTGTTGATTTCCCAAGAAGGTTCAAAGTACTCTCAGGTCTTTGAGGTGTTAAAAAAATAGATTAAATATGATGTCTGTAGTGGCGGAACTTCTGCTTCCAGCAGTGAAACTTATAGCATGAACACAACATGTTTCAAAATGAAACCATTCCCCTACTTTCCTCCATTTGAGTTGGTCCCTGTGATCAATTTTGTGCCAGCAAGTACTCACTGAATGCTTAAGTGAGCAGTGTGGCTGTTAACTTGTGTAACATCTTGGCTCTGTTCTATTGCTGACAAGTAGACTGTGAACAATTAGTTACAATAGTATACCTGAGACCAATTAGTAGAAACTGGATCACTTGAAATGGCACATTTCTGAAGCATGAATTCACAGTATTCCGTATTGACTGAATCTTCAGTAATTTCTGAACTGCATAACATAATAAGAGCCGTGCATGCTTCTGGATTTCTGTCAGTGGATCACACAGTCTTTGAAAGTGCTCCCTCAATAACCCAATACAGCATAAATGATTAAAATATGTCACCATGTTTCCAAAATGTTGCCAATCTTGGTGGCAAAGTTTTTCCTGCTGCTCACGCATGGCATGGAGTGGGTAAATCAGTGAATGTGATGGTGTCGCATGTCACAATGCAAAAAAAGGTAACAGATTCAAATCAGTACTGCTCATGTAGTTCAGCTGATTTCTAGTTTTGGCCAGATGAGTTTCACAAAAAATGTTTCATCAACAGGTCAGATCACCTCAGTTATCCAGTCCAGCAAGCCTCATTCAAAAGAAAATGGAGATTACATGCAGAAAACAGCCAAGTGAGCGCAAACGGACTCATTCAGAAAATCACATCCAAGCAAAAAAGTCTAAAACTTCTGTGTCTGAAGAAGACAGTGAGGTTGTGATCGTAGAAGACTGAGAAAGTGGATTCTAAGATGTTTTGCAGTACTCATACTGACCTGCAGGGAAAACAGGGCACAGACAATGGTCTTAAACCCTACAGAGAAACATGCCAGAAATGACAACAAAATGGTAGCACTATAAGCAGAAATGTTTGAAGAAAATGGTGACAGAAGTGAACTGTCTGCTGTCAGCTGCTACTACTAGTGTACAAACTCATTTTTGAGTTGCTTTCCTTTTTCTCATGCCACGGCTTGCTTTGTGCAAAATTTTGGTATGTGCAGGCAGCGTTATTGCACAGGAATTATGATGTTTTCTACAAAACATTTGGGAAGGGGTTGTATTATGCCCACCAGGATTTTTGGTGGCAGGAGAGACTCATCTCTCTTTCCCTGCAGGACAAAAACATCAAGTAACAGTTCTTTGACAGAGTGTCTCAATGGATCAAAAGACACTTTTTATTCTGGACAATAAAAAAATTTTTTGTGAATTTCTTTACATTCTTTTTCTACTGTCACAAGGGAGAGCAAGTCAGAGGTCAAAGTTCTCAAATTCCATCCGACACCTTTCTCCTAGGTTCAAGTGACCATCTAGAGTTGACTGCAGTCAGTGCATATGTCCACTTATTTTGAATCAGGAGAAGCTTAGGCAAACACCAGGTACTCTTTAAGATTATAAGAACAAAGGGCCAAAATGGACTCACTGATCTTGAGCTGTACACATAACCAGAAACAATAGCATGTGTCCAACTACCCAAGTCTGGGGTAGATCATACTCATTTAGATTAACAATATTTGTTTCTTTTTCTGTTTTTTTTTTTAAAAGGACCTTCACTGTGTAGAGAGTCATATGTACATCCAATGGTGACAATAACAATTAAATCTATTTCAATTCCAGATTGTAAACCAACACAGTGTGGAAAAGCCAAAGTGTACTTCTGCAAGGCACTCAATATATTTTAACTCCAAATTTGCAAAGTGCAGAATTGTATTTTTCCAAATATACTGCTTTATGTCTCACTGCTTTCTGTTTGAATAATTCCATATATGTCACTATTCAATGTATCAAACTACTCAATCCTGAATTGGTAAAGAACCAGCTAAATATCAAAAGCCAGAATAAGGTTTCAGAGAAAAGTTTGTTGTCCCAAAAGCGTGCAGATAGTTGTGAGACTTACTATTCAGGGACAAGTAGATAGAGGTAAATAACACAACTGAGTGAGTGAACCTTCTTGTGATGTGCTATTAATTGGTGGAGATAAATGCAGTTACTCAATAGAGACAGGTTTATCAGTGAGGTGCGTCATTCAAGAGTTTAACAGTACATAACTGGACATGAGGGAAGAAGTACTACAAATTAAGGGTTTGGTGGCCAAGATGTTCTTTATTTGGCATAGTTGTCCCAACTAGATGTCTAAAACAAGATTGCAGAGCAGGCACATCACAGATGGCCTTTACACTAACATGCCCCAGATTAATGGCAACTGGCACCATTGTTCTGCACCAGCTGGGCATTTCCGTTATGGTCTCTATGCATATGACCTAAGTGTAATTATAGTGCGTCCCGTGTAGATCTGTTATCAACTGATCAGGCCTGATTCCTTTTATGTCTGTTTGATTGGTTATTCCTTGTGCCTTTGACTTTGTTCTCCTTGGCTTAGGTTGTTGCTATCTGAAGGTCCTTGTCCATGAACATTTTTAAAAAATTCATGCTTCCTGTTATCTTTCAATTTTTCTTGTTCTTTTTTTAGATATTAAAGTAAAAAAAAAATAGTTTTCATTTTATCTGTGCTAAGGAGTGCCAGAGAGAAAACTGGAGAACGCTCCTCTCACTTTGACATGAAAAGAAAAACATTAGACAGCCAAGTGGCAAGAGAGTTCCAGAGGACTCTTGGCGTTCCTCTGTCGGCCCTGCTTCCTCTTGTTCTGGGTACATGCAAAAGGAAGGGACTTCTGGATGAGGCCACTGGCAGTCTCCCCGTGGAGGTAGGAGGCCACGCTCCATAGAATCCCAGTCATCATCCAATGGACGCTGGAGGCCTGGCCAAATCAGAGAGGGCTCTTGGCTGCGGCTTCTCCATCCGGCCTCCTCCTCCTCCACCTTTTCGACCCATCGTGAAAGCGTACGGTACAATGCAGGAGGTGGCCCCATCTCTCTCGTTTCATTGCTGGTGGTGGCGGGCCTCCATGGGATGCCGCATGGGTTTCATTTTCTCCTAACTTTGGTTAGTTAGGTAGTTAAGGTGATCTTCAGTGATCTTCCTCATCTGGAGGCTGTGAAAGAAATGGAGCTGGCAGTCTGGAGCGCCCCAGTTTTAAAGCAATGGGGCGAATCGGAAGACATTACGCAGCTAGGTCCCACCCCTCCTTCGAAAATCCTCTCAAAAGTGTTCAGCGTAGGTGTATATGTTTTTGTTGTTTTTGTTGTTTTGTGTCTCTTACTATATAACAAGCTATCCAAGAGGGTACTGCTGCTGCAAGAAAGGTGATTAAAACAATGGGAAGTCCTTTTTACAAAAGGACTTACGTATAGATCCCTCTCTCTGCCTGTGTATGTGTGTGTGTGTGTGTTGAATGATTTCTAATATCTTCTCAAATTTTTTTTTAAATTTTTTCATTTTCTATGGTTCTATGAAGTAGAAGTGGTACCTTCCAAGAGATTTTCAAGAAAAGGAATGAAAATGGAAGTAAGGAGCAGGACAACAAAGTTGAGGTGTTCCTTCTCTCTCTAAGCGTGTGTTTCTCTTCCATTCGGTTAGAAAAGGGACGCAAGATGGCACTTGTCCTCTCCTTTCGAACCAGAGCGGGGAGCTGCCAGAGGAAGAGATTTTCCCTGATTGAAGAAAAGTAGGTCCGTCTATTACTGTAGCACAGAGGGAGGAGGCCACGCCCACTAGCTCATTTATTTATTTATTGGGAAGGCTTTGGGATCTCTGTCAGGATCGATGAAGATAAAAGAAGACCTTTTCAGAGAGAATATCTATGTCGATATGCATGTTGATCTTTCTTTCTTTCATTCTATGTGAAAAAATGATGGTGTTTCTAAAGGATCAGAACAGGTGGAAATGACCACCATGGATACAGAATTTAGTTTCGGTGTCTGTGTGCGTGTATGGTTGTGTGTTATTCCCCCCCCCATTTTTTTCTTTAATCTACGAAAATTGTCAACCCATACCATGTCGTGTTCCACTTATTTTTGAGCCAAAAGAGAAGACACGAAAAGGAAAAAACAAAGCAGGAGGGAAAGAATGAAAAGTATATATCACTTTTATTGGTTTTAAGTATACCTTCCCCCATCATAGCGGTATATATTTTTTCTTTTTTTCTTGATTTTTGCAAAGATAAGGAATCCAAACACATGGGGAAAAGTCATTTTCTGCAGGCTGAGGAAGTCTCACAGGGAGAAATGGGACTGAACGAGATTGCACAGGCAGTCCAGGATACGTTTTAGGACATGTAGAGCCAAAGATGGCAGCATGGTTTCCACCAGACATTTCCAGAGAGCCTTTTTTACATCACCGCTCCTCCGGCTCCGGCGGGATCGCCTCTCTTTGGGAAGCCGAGAGCTGGGAGACCAATTGTACGAGGAAGCTTCTTCCCTTAGACTGGCAAGGGGCAAGAGATTTCCAGAGGATTTTTGGCGTTCCTCTGTCGGTCCTGCTTCCTCTTGTTCTGCGTACGTGCCAAAGGAAGGGACTTCTGGACGAGGCCACTGGCAGTCTCCCCGTGGAGGAAGGAGGCCACGCTCCATAGAATCCCAGTCATCATCCAATGGATGCTGGGAGTCCGGCCAAATCGGAGAGGGCTCTCGGCTGCGGCTTCTCCATCCGGCCTCCTCCTCCTCCTCCTTTTGGACCCGTCTCGACGGCGTACGGTACCATGCAGGAGGTGGCCCCATCTCTCTCTCGTCCGGTTGCGGGTGGTGGACCTCCATGGGATGTCGCGTGGATCTCATTTTCTCCTAATCTTGGTTAGTTAGTGAAGGTGATCTTCAGCGATCTTCTTCCTCCGGAGGCTGTGAAAGAAATGGAGCTGGCAACCTGGAGCGTCTCAGTTTTATAGCAATGGGGCGGACCAGAACGAGGACTTTTTTTTCCCCCACCCACCCAGGTCCCACCCCTTCCTTCGAAAATCCTATCGAAATGTGTTTGTTTGTTTGTTTGTTTTTCTTGATTTATTTGTTTGGGACACACACACACACACACACACACTTATATCTACATATATACATACCTATATAAATCTGTATTTTTTTTTCCTGAAAGTTGTTCAGCATTGGTGTATACAAGTTTTTTTTCCCCCTAACAAGCTATCCAAGAGGATGCTGCTGCTGTAAGACAGTTGGTTAAAACAATGCGAAGACCTGTTTTTTGCAAAAGGACTTACCTATAGATCTCTCTCTCTCTGCCTGTGTATGTGTGTGTGTTGAATGATTTCTAATATCTTCTCAATTATTATTTTTTTATTTTTTCATTTTCCGTGTTTCCATGAAGTAGAGATGTCAACTTCTAAGAGATTTTCAAGATAAGGAATGAAAAGTACGGAGCAGGGCAACAAAGTTGAGGTGTTTCTTCTCTCTCTCTCTGAGTGTGAGTTTCTCTTCCATTGGGTTAGAAAAGGGACGCTAGATGGCGCTCGTCCTCCCTTTTCTTCCAGAGCAGGGAGCTGGCAGAGGAAGGGATTTTTCCCTGAAAGAAGAAAAGTAGGTCCGTCCACTACTGTAGCACAGAGGGAAGAGGCCACACCCACTTGCTCATTTATTTATTTATTTGCTTACTTGTTATATTAAATAAGTGAAGTTTCACAAGTAAAAAACATCATCTCAGATTGTACTTTTACCTGTAGTGTTTTGGTTCTTCCACTCTGACCTAGTTTTCTTTTTCTAGACATCTACTCACATATTAAAATTTTTTCCTCGATTCTATGTCCATCTGACGTGCTTGATCTTGCATTTTTCTCATTAACTCCTGTTATGTGACAATTATTTCTCTTTTTTAATTTCAATCATAATTCAGACATTCTCTCTCGGCAGATCCCAGCAATCACCCATTACAATTTGCCCTTCTGCCTTTATCTGTTCATCCGATTTCCCCTTTAATCTTTGTGAAACATTATCCGCATTTCTATTCTCAATAAATGTCCCCCGCCAGTGTTTAATTGTGGGTATTTGCTGAGACTTCCACAATTTGCCATATTCAGTTCGAGCTGTCGTTATCATGTACAATATTAATCTCCAGTGCCTTTTAATGTTAGTATTCCCTCAAGAACATTTGTCATGTTTAACAAATAAAATTCAGGGTTTTTTTTACAAATTGAGCCTTCAGTATTTCGCACATCTTTTTATGTATTTCACTCCAATATTTCTTTGCCTTGGGACATGACCACCACATATGAAATATTGTTCCCACCTCTTCCTGACGTTTCCAACACGTTCCCATACCTGTATTGTAAATCTTTTTTACAGTGTCTGGTGTCATGTACCATCTATCAAATATTTTAAAACAGCTCTCTTTGAGATTCTGAGGCACTGTAAATGTTTGTGTCCTTTTCCAGCTCTGTTCCCATTCATCCAGTTGAATTGAGCGCCCAATATTCTGTGCCCACAAAATCATTGCAGATTTCACACTCTCCTCCTGTCTTGACATTTCTTGATATATACGGGCTAACAGATGCGGTGGATTGTCAAAGATCCATTTAATCACTCCTATCCTTTCTTTGGATTCTATTCCATAAGTTTTCAAGTCCATCTGGAATCTCTCCTTTAGCTGCCTGTACGGAAAGCAACGTAATGGCAGTCCTTCCAATTGTTCTCTTGATTTGATCTTATAACCCTTTGTCATTGTTTTCTCTAATACATCTTCACATCTCAGCCATGTCTCTGTTCCCCTCCATCTTCCAAAGCAAGCTTCTTGAGGGGATAGCCACATGGGTAGCTGCCTTCTGTTTTTACTCTTATATTCATTCCATATCTTCAGAAGCGATTTTTCTGATCTAGTGATGCGAAAGATCTTTGTCCATTTTTGCTTTATCATAAAACACATAGGCATGCCATGCCATCCTCAGGTCTGCTCCCTCCAGTGCAAGCGTTCTTGTATCTTGTAAGTCGATCCAGTCTTTTAGCCCTATGAATGCCGCAGCTTTGTAATATAATTGAAAACCCGGCACTCCCATTCCTCCTCGAAGTATTTGATCTGTCCTAATATCCCATTTAATTCTTGGTTTTTTCCCTTGCCATATAAATTTTGGTCAGGTCTTTTTTCCCCCACTGTATGAAAGGTTTACTGTTTGTTACTATGGGGAGATTCTGAAGCAAAAAAAATTCATCTTTGGAAGAACATTCATTTTTGATAGCCGCAATTCTCCCCAACATAGACAATTTTCATGGAGGTCCACCTTTCCAAGTCTTTAATTACCTCTTTCCATTTTGTCTCATAGTTATTTTATGAAACAGCTCATTATTCCTTTTTGCTATCCAGACACCTAGATATTTTGTTTTTGTACTTTATTGAATCCAGTTGCTAGTGCTAATTCCTTCTCCTCCTTGTCTGTCATGTTTTCCATTAACAAAGCTGTTTTTTCTTTATTTACCTTGAATCCTGAAGATTCTCCATATTCTTGTGTTATTCCAATAAGATTTTGTATGCTTCTCTTAGGATCTTCAAGAAACAGAACCAAATCATCAGCAAAAGCTTTAAGTTTGTATTGATAAATCTTGATTTGGACTCCTCTTGTAGCAGTATCTTCTCTTATGTTGTTATTGAATATCTCCACTGTCAATATGAATAACAGAGGGGACAGAGCACATCCCTGTCTTGTTCCTCTGTTCAATTCAACCTGCTTAGTTCTGTCTCCGTTAATAACCAATCGAGCTCTTTGTTGGTTATATATTGCTTCAATCCATGAAAGAAATCTCCCTCCAGCTTGCATTTGCTTCATGACTGTTTTCAAAAAGGGCCAACTGATCACATTTTTTTTATCTATCTATCTATCTATCTATCTATCTATCTATCTATCTATCTATCTATCTATCTATCTATCGAGATGGCTTTGGGATCTCTGTCTGTCAGGATTGATGAAGTTAAAAGAAGACCTTTTCAGAGAGAATATCTATGTCGATATGCCTGTTGATCTTTCTTCCTTTTTTCTTTCTATGTGAAAAAATGATGGTGTTTCTAAAGGATCAGAACAGGTGGAAATGACCACCATGGATACAGAATTTAGTTTCGGTGTCTGTGTGCGCGTATGGTTGTGTGTTATTTCCCCCCCCATTTTTTTTTTTAATCTACGAAAATTGTCAACCCATACCATGTCGTGTTCCACTTATTTTTGAACCAAAAGAGAAGACACGAAAAGGAAAAAACAAAGCAGGAGAGAAAGAATGAAAAGTATATATCACTTTTATTGGTTTTAAGTATACCTTCCCCCATCATAGCGGTATATATTTTTCTTTTTTTCTTGATTGTCGCAAAGATAAGGAATCCAAACACATGGGGAAAAGTCATTTTCTGCAGGCTGAGGAAGTCTCACAGGGAGAAATGGGACTGAACGAGATTGCACAGGCAGTCCAGGATACGTTTTAGGACATGTAGAGCCAAAGATGGCAGCATGGTTTCCACCAGACATTTCCAGAGAGCCTTTTTTACATCACCGCTCCTCCGGCTCCGGCGGGATCGCCTCTCTTTGGGAAGCCGAGAGCTGGGAGACCAATTGTACGAGGAAGCTTCTTCCCTTAGACTGGCAAGGGGCAAGAGATTTCCAGAGGATTTTTGGCGTTCCTCTGTCGGCCCTGCTTCCTCTTGTTCTGCGTACGTGCCAAAGGAAGGGACTTCTGGACGAGGCCACTGGCAGTCTCCCCGTGGAGGAAGGAGGCCACGCTCCATAGAATCCCAGTCATCATCCAATGGATGCTGGGAGTCCGGCCAAATCGGAGAGGGCTCTCGGCTGCGGCTTCTCCATCCGGCCTCCTCCTCCTCCTCCTTTTGGACCCGTCTCGACGGCGTACGGTACCATGCAGGAGGTGGCCCCATCTCTCTCTCGTCTGGTTGCGGGTGGTGGACCTCCATGGGATGTCGCGTGGATCTCATTTTCTCCTAATCTTGGTTAGTTAGTGAAGGTGATCTTCAGCGATCTTCTTCCTCCGGAGGCTGTGAAAGAAATGGAGCTGGCAGCCTGGAGCGTCTCAGTTTTATAGCAATGGGGCGGACCAGAACGAGGACTTTCCCCACCCAGGTCCCATCCCTTCCTTCCAAAATCCTATCGAAATGTGTTTGTTTGTTTGTTTGTTTTTCTTGATTTTATTTTTGTTTGGGACACACACACACACACACACACACATATCTACATATATACATACCTATATAAATCTGTATTTTTTTTTCCTGAAAGTTGTTCAGCGTCGGTGTATACAAGTTTGTTTGTTTTTTTTTTTTTTTCCTAACAAGCTATCCAAGAGGATGCTGCTGCTGTAAGACAGTTGGTTAAAACAATGCGAAGACCTGTTTTTTGCAAAAGGACTTACCTATAGATCTCTCTCTCTCTCTCTGCCTGTGTATGTGTGTGTGTTGAATGAGTTCTAATATCTTCTCAATTATTTTTTATTATTATTATTTTTTCATTTTCCGTGTTTCCATGAAGTAGAGATGTCAACTTCTAAGAGATTTTCAAGATAAGGAATGAAAAGTACGGAGCAGGGCAAGAAAGTTGAGGTGTTTCTTCTCTCTCTCTCTGAGTGTGAGTTTCTCTTCCATTGGGTTAGAAAAGGGACGCTAGATGGCGCTCGTCCTCCCTTTTTCTTCCAGAGCAGGGAGCTGGCAGAGGAAGGGATTTTCCCTGAAAGAAGAAAAGTAGGTCCGTCCACTACTGTAGCACAGAGGGAAGAGGCCACGCCCACTTGCTCATTTATTTATTTATTTGCTTACTTGTTATATTAAATAAGTGAAGTTTCACAAGTAAAAAACATCATCTCAGATTGTACTTTTACCTGTAGTGTTTTGGTTCTTCCACTCTGACCTAGTTTTCTTTTTCTAGACATCTACTCACATATTAAAATTTTTTCCTCGATTCTATGTCCATCTGACGTGCTTGATCTTGCATTTTTCTCATCAACTCCTGTTATGTGACAGTTATTCCTCTTAAATTTCAATCATAATTCAGACATTCTCTCTCAGCAGATCCCAGCAATCACCCATTACTATTTGCCCTCCTACCTTTATCTGTTCATTCGATTTCCCCTTTAATCTTTGTGAAACATTATCCGCATTTCTATTCTCAATAAATGTCCCCCGCCAGTGTTTAATTGTGGGTATTTGCTGAGACTTCCACAATTTGCCATATTCAGTTCGAGCTGTCGTTATCATGTACAATATTAATCTCCAGTGCCTTTTAAAGTTAGTATTCTCTCAAGAACATTTGTCATGTTTAACAAATAAAATTCAGGGTTTTTTTACAAATTGAGCCTTCAGTATTTCGCACATCTTTTTATGTATTTCACTCCAATATTTCTTTGCCTTGGGACATGACCACCACATATGAAATATTGTTCCCACCTCTTCCTGACATTTCCAACACGTTCCCATACCTGTATTGTAAATCTTTTTTACAGTGTCTGGTGTCATGTACCATCTATCAAATATTTTAAAACAGCTCTCTTTGAGATTCTGAGGCACTGTAAATGTTTGTGTCCTTTTCCACAGGGGGAGGAGGCCACGCCCACTTGACTCAGGTTTTTTTTTTGTTGAGATGGCTTTGGAATCTCTATCTGTCAGGATCTATGAAGTTAAAAGAAGACCTTTTCAGAGAGAGTATCTATGTCAATATGCACGTTGATCTTTCTTTCTTTTTGTGTGAAAAATTTATCGTGTTTCTAAGTGATCAGGTGGAAATGACTAAAGTGGATACATTTTAATTTCGATGTGTTTTTTGTTATTTCCCTAGCTAATTTTTTTCCTACAAAAATCGTCAACACATAGTATGTAGTCTTCCATTGATTTCCAACCAAGGGGAAAATAGGGAAAAAGTAAGAAAACAGAGCATGAAGGATGAGAATTAGGTATCACTTGCTTGGTTTTAAGGATACCTTCTGTAAAAGTAGTATATATATATTTTTTTTTTGCTTGCTCAATTTTTTTAGAGGGGTTTAGGATGTCTTCCTGTCATGAACAATGGAGTTAAAGTAACAAATTTTGCAGAAAGGATGTCTATATATATTTACATGTTGACCTTTCATTTCCTCTATGTAAAAAACTATGTTTTTTTAAAAAAAAAATCTGATGAGGTTGAAATGACTACTGTGGATACAGAATTTAGTTACGATGTCTGTGTGTTTTGATACTTTTCTGTTATTTCCCCCCTATTTTTTAATCTACGAAAGTTGTCAACACATACTGTGTAGTGTTCTTTTCTTTCAAACCAAAAGAGTTGACATGAAAAGAAAAAGCAGAGCAGAAACGAGGAAAAGTATGTATCAATTTATTAATTTTAAGTATCCCTGCCCCGTCATAACAGTATATTTCTTTTTCTTGAATTTGCAAAGATAAGGAATGCAAAGGGATGGTGAAAAATTAATCCTGCAGGCTGAGGAAGTCTGACAGGACGACATGGGAGGGATGTAGTTTCCAAGGGTAATACGTTCTAGGAAATACAGAGCCAAAGATCACAGCGCGGGTTTCACCAGATATTTCCATCAGTCTTGCTCAGTCTTTTTTTTTGAGATGGCTTTGGGATCTCATTCTGTCAGGATCGATGAAGCTAAAATAAGACATTTTCAGAGAGAATGTCTGTATTGATATATAGATATAAATATATATCCTGCCTTTCTCTCAGATCAAGGACTTAAGGCAAGTTACAATCCCAAAAGACCTTGGGATGGAATTCCCTCTTCTAGCCTCCTCCTGACTAGTCTCCCAAATCACAGAGCTTTCCCAAATCACCGCACTAATATCTGAATGTTATCCCCAATCTGTGCTAACCCCAAAACATTTGGGACGGAAGCCCCTGGAGTACCCAGCTTGTTGGGGGCAATTAGCTAAAATACATTGTAAACCGCTTAGATAACACTAGCTGATAGGCAGTATAGAAATAAATGCTATTGCTATTGCTATTGCTTTCCTCTCCCTCCTCAGTCCACACCCCACAGAGATCTCCAAGATCACTGAAACTCTTTAACATCTAGATATTAAACTTGATCTTTAGCACAGATCCTCCTACTTCTCTCTTCTTCTCCTCTCCGTCTACATTAGTCCACTTTATGCAGATGTTCTGCATATTTAGAAATTTATCCCAATGTGTGTTAACTCTAAGATCTTAGAGATGGAATCCGCTTTCCTCTTCTCCCCCTCCTCCTCCAGACTAGCCCAAGTTGAACAGAGGCCTCTCAAATGGGTATGCTAATATTGGGATATTTACCCCAGTATGTGTTACCGCCAAAATATTTGACCAGTCCATGTATTGCAGGGGTTTTCAGATCAGTGTACTGAAATCCCGAACATCTGAATGTTAACCCTAATCTGTTTTAACTATGAATTGTCTGGAATGGAATCCATCACCATAACCACCACCACTTCTGCAACAACCATGCAAATTCCCTAACAACCCTACAGTAGAGGGCAGGCAAGGAGAGAAGCAGTGGAGGTACAATGACCAAAAACCACAGGGAGAATGCTAGGACTATGGATCAATTCAGGCAGCAGCCGTTATCAATCAGTATTGAAGTGGGCTGTGTAAGAGGTAAACAACATAATAAATTTGTTTCAGATTTTTCTCTCTTTCAGAAAGGTTCTGCTTCAGCAGTGAGTGAAAGTTATGCATCTCTCTGGAAAAGCTGCAGTTTCCCCCAAAGCTGCCCAGTTTCTCAACAGCTGCGAGAAGAAAAAATGAATTATGCTTCTCAGCATCAGTTCAAGTTCAAGCCTGATTTTGGAGCAGAAACTGCTTTTGTCATCCTGTGGGATTACTGTACTCAAGATAAGACATAGGTATTTTGACCTTGTTGGTTCTCCTAGACCTCTCAGTTAACTTTCAGTACCATCAACCATAGTACAGTAGGACCCCCATATCCACAGATTCATTATCTGCTGATTCAGTTATCTGCAGTTGGCTCCCCGCCACTGCGGCTATTGCGGTGGCATCGGGTCGGAGAGAAGCGATGAGCACAGGATCACACTCATCACTACCTCCTGCCCCTTGCCTTGGGCCCGATTGCACTGGTGGCAGGTGGTGAGAAAACAGCAGGGATTGAGGGATAGCAGTCCTTACTGTTTTCCCACCTCCTGCCTCTGGCCCTGGGCCAATCGTGGTGGCAACTGGCAGAAAAACAGTGGGGATCATGGGATCCTGTGCTCCCCGCTGTTTTCCTGCCAGCCACCACTGCAGTTGGGCCTGGGGTGGGCAGCTGAACTAGGTGTTCGGTATTATTCATGGATTTCAGTTTCTGTGGGGGGGGAACCAATCCCCCATGGATACGTTAGTCCTACTGTACCTCCTATTTGGGATATGTAGGAATTATGCTGCAAGTGATCTAACTCCTACTTGGATGGATAATTCCAAAAGATGCGTCAGGAGATTATTCCTTGCAGTTATTGTATGGGGGTTCCTCAGCAGTATATTCTACCTTCCATGCTTGTAAACATCTAAAACTAGCAGCTGAGGCTATCCAGGAAGGTGGACTGCATTGCCATCAAGATGCAGCTGACAGAAAGCTCTACTCTTCTTCATTTGATACAAGTGAGGCTGTTCGTCCTCTGAACCAGTGCTTGGACAGGGTAATTAACAAATAAACTGATACTCAGGCCAGACAAGATAAAGATACTTACTGTAGGTGGTTCATCTGTCAGGTTAAGTGGTGCTCATCCTATTTGAAGTGGATTTCATCCTAAGGAACAGGTTTGTAGAGTGAGCGTCTTCTTCAATCCAGCATTGTCACTGGACAGTTTCAGTCGCAAAGAGTGAATTTTATCAGCTTAGGGTATTACTAACTGTAACCCTATCTGGAAAGAGATAACCCTGTAACTGTTATGCTTTTGTTATTTCCCACTCACACAATTGAAATATTGTATGTAGGGCTGGCTTTAAAAATGGTCCTAAAATTTCAGTTGGGCTACTAACTGGGAATGTTTGATATGATCATACGCCAGTGCTTTGAAATCTTTATCAGTTTCTATTCCCTTTCTGAGCCCAATTCAAAGTGTGGACTTAAGACTTTAAACCCTACACAGGTTGGAGTTTGGTTATGTTACCACACCCTATATCTCCCATCCTGCAGGATGTGCTATTTTCATAATTGAACATATTTATGGCTCAAAAACATGATTGAAGGAACACTGACTAGAAATCATGTTGCCAGGTCAAGCTAACCTGAGACCTGGTCAGGTCATAAGTTCAGAGAAGATTTGGCAGGAAACCTAGACACTAATGGGTCTATGCTAATCCTTTTGACATCTCAGGCTCCATGCACCCTAGAATACAATGGGAGATGAAACTGCCCAGATGAAGCAATCAGGGACCATCCCTTAATCTCACCCTACAGAAATCTTCTCTGTACCCCCTGCCTGACCAAGACATTAAGAGATTATCATGACGCCCATCAATGTTTTGTCACCTGGAGTTGAGGCAATCAGCTCATTCCAGACTCTTTTGTCAATGCCAAAAGGAAGCCATTACTGCTTTGGCTGCACACCTCCTTCAGGGTAGGAAGTAGGATATATAAACCCTAGCTTCGGCCCCAGTAAATTGTAGTACATCAGGCACATCGTGCTGCATGCAGTGCCCCAGACTCCCATTCCTCTGTGCTACCCTCAGTCTTAGCCACTCTGCTGTGACTGGTAACTCAGGACTGGTAACTATCACCCTTTCCACCCAACCTCTTTCTACCCAACCTTTTTTGCCTCACCTTCTGATGGCCTTGTATTGTTCTTAAGAGTGTCTGATTTCTCATGTGTTTGTCAATTCAAATAAACCACTTTAATTTTAACTGGATTCCTCTCTACTATTAGTACTGGTATACGCAGACGAAAAGATCCTGTTGTTACCCTCCTCTCACAGGCCTGCTATGAGCTATATTTCCCCCCAAATTCTAAGAAGATGCTGGCACTGTGGGTAGACCACAAGGTCCGCTGCCTCTTAAGGTAACAATTACTTGGAGAAGTATCTATTCCCATGGTTACCCATCCTGTTCATAAAGTCATCGTCTGAGGCCCTCTTATCAGTACCTTCACCAAACTGTGCAGGTTCCCTGGCTACAAGAGGGATGGCCTTTTCAGCGGTGGCATTCCATCTGTAGAATGCCCTCCATTGAGAGGCTCACCTGATGACTACATCATGGCCTTTGGGGCCCCATTTGCAGACTTTTTAAAATTCTTTCAGCCACTTTGAGAACTATATCTGTACTCATGCATCTTTGTACTCTTACCCTCCTCCTGTTCTATGTTACAGGAATGTTTTACTTTCTGCTGCTGGGTTTAACTTGATTTTATATTCTACTGCATTAGTTTCCTGGATTTCTTTTTCTGTTTTGTACTATCAAATACCATGTAACTAACTACGGGGGATAAAAGATCTTCAGAAGAGAATTGCTGCACCATAGATCTCTGGTGCAGTTGTTTAAAGCAATCGGTCCAAGCAAGTTTCTGGATCACATCTTTGAATAAAACATTCTCCTAAAAAACTTGTCTGCCCCCTCCCCATTTTATAATTATGACTCACACAGAGATATGTCAGACAGGTACAGAAGTGAATTTATTGAAAACAATTTAATTTTCCACCACATAGATTATAGTAGTAGTTTTCAATTTTTTCTTATATCTTACAACCAATCTCTTAAATTATTGCAGGACATTACCAAGACACAAAAACCTCACTTTTTCTAAGATGAAAATTTATAGATTTACAGGCATTCTGTAAGTACATTTATTCTCTTTGGTGAGTTTTAAGAACATTCTAAATTGCAGTAGTAGTTCTAGAAGTGAATACAAGTAATAATTTTATTAATAGTGACAATTGCAATAATACTGCTGAGAATAAATATTTCTGTTACACTAGCTGTTAGACACAAAGAAAACTAAAAAATCTTAGATTATTTCTGTACCCTGTTGGTGGTACACATACCAATGATTAAGAAGAACCTTATTAAATCACACATTACTATTATGAGCAGAGCAACCTTGCTTTAACACTTCACATATACCCTTTTACAGGAGGTAAACAAAGATGAGTAAACTGAGGCTTTTGTACTTTGGCCATATCATAAGAAGACATGACTCCCTGGAAAAGACAATAATGCTTGGTAAGGCAGAAGGCAATAAGAAAAGAGGAAGAGCACATTACAGGTGGATTGAATCAATCATGGAAGCTATGGCCTTGAGTTTGTACGACCTGAGACGGAAGTGGATGACTGGTGATTTCGGATTGCCATCAGTCAAAGTCAACTTAATGGCAAACAACAGCACAACAAATAGCCCTTGATCTAAAAGGAATTTACTTCTGAATAGACATGTATAGGATTGTGCTATTAATGATTTACCCAACATTTTCCATGCATCAAACTTACAGAGTTGTTCTTTAATGTTCAAATAAGTAAAGGTTTATACAAAGCAACAGAATAAGATGGTACATTTGACAAAAATGAAACAGAAACCACAGGCCTGAAACAATGATGTTTTTAAAGAGAGAGGAGATACATTCCATAAGACTACAGCTTTTAAGAAAAATTGTGAAATGAGTATGGATTTGAACCATCTTCCAATAGAGATTGGGTTTTTCATAACTTCTCATTTGGCGTGGTGTTATCTCTGGCTAGCCTGCCACATCCTACATCAAATTATGCCCCCTTTTTTGTTAAGTATATATGCCTCAGTATCCATAAGGTAAACTTTTGAAATCTTTGCAGAGGACTCTCTTATCATAAGTTACCATCAGTGATTTGTGCAAGGACCTTGTCTGAATAAGGAGCTTTCTTTTAGTACTGACAATTGTATTTTGTCTAACTGAAATCTTTCTGGGGTTCTGTTGGTCTTTATCCATGCAGTAACTTAGGACTAGGTCCTTAAATGTGTCAAAGTTTATTTTTTCAGAGTTTGATACATTTAGAGTAATGCCCTTTACTTTCATGCAAACCTGACCATCTGACAACTTGTACCCATAAGATTTGGGCCCACTAGATACAAATTCTGTAATATATGTATTTGTTGGAAGCTCACTGGTCAGATCCCCTAAGAAGTCCCCTAAAGGAGGATTCCAGTCCCCCTGCCGACTCACAAATATGACAGAATCTGTGTCATAGTACAAGCAGCGGTCTTGTAACCTGTCCAATACATTATAAAGCTCTAGTCGTGCATAAGCAGTAGTGAAACAGGCTATTAAAGCATTTGTGTCTCCAGATCGTGTGTAATGGTCTTTACTGTATTTCCAGGAAACGATGACAGCATCATCATTGACAACATCAAAGCTTGTAACCTCATATTTCATGGAAAATGAATACTTCAGAAGATCTTTAGGGTCTCTTACAATACCTGTGTTAGGCATATTTGTACGCTGGCCAAATTTACCCCACAGGGAGTTTAGAAGTAATTTGGAGATTTGGCGCTTTGTGGGATTCTTCACAATCTTATCAGGACGTAACTGAATACCTTCTTTCTCACAGAAGGTGTTAATGTATGCAGTCTTCTTTTCTTCATCTGTACACCAGCTGGGGTACCCAGAAGCTTCCTGTTTCTGGCGTAGGTTCTTATTAACATATCCTGAGAACAGATCTTTAGACTGTTCTTCAAAATGCCATATTTCAAAAATATCCATTACTTTGTAGGACTTCTCTATAGCCTTCAGGAGTTCCACAGTGGTCCACGTTCCTTCAAGAGCCCGTTCCTCATCTGTGTGAGCACAGGGTTCCCACTGTTTGGTTTCTGTGCATGTACGGCAGAGAGGAAACATAAGCTTACCCCCCATCTTAATAGGTAACACAGGGAAAAAAAGGCCTCGTGGGGGAAGGACTTTAACTTTTGCAAGCCCAAAATATTCAGAGAGGGGCCCAAAGTCTTTATAAATTATCCTTGGGTGCCCAATTGGGTATTCTTTGGTTTTGTTAACAAATGGGTACAAACTTGTGAAGTCATAATAGTGTATTTCCTCATCTGGCTTTGCTTTGTAATATAGAGAGACAGCATTTGTTCTACCCCCAAAGAAAGCATCTCTGGGCTGCAGAGGGAGTGGCAATTTCTTTTTAAAGAAAAACTCTTGTAGATCCTTATCAGATTCTATCATCATATTCCACTCATGCTCCCAAATATTTCTGACTACAAAGCCTTTTTTACTAAGATAGCTATGCTTACGTTTCATGGTATCATTAAGTTCACTATACGTTGTACCTGTGACAGGATTTCGGGCATTTGGTTCATAGCAGATGGGACAACCATGGAAAAAACAGCCATTAAACTCAAAGGCTGTAGGGCGCCCGTTGATTTTTGCATATCCATCAAGAAAATAATGGTCTACTGCTACCTCCCCACCTTTCAGTGCATGTGTAATCTCAATGCCTTCTGTGTGTTCCAAATACAAGAGCCATTGTATCCCAGGAGTAGAATATCTCTTAGTCTGTCTGTGGTAATTGTCATGTGGAAGAAGAGCAATGGTGTTTGGTTTTAAGAACATATATTTATACATGGCCATGGAAACACCAGCCAGAGTTACTAACTGGAAAGGGTCTATTCCTGATCTTGGCTGTTTATCACCATCTGTGTTGACAGCTTTTTCTTTGACAGTCATGGCCATAATTTCTTCTCTATACAAAGTACAGGCCTTTCTCAAAATTTTGACATCTTGCTGACAGTAAGATGCAAGTTCCTCCTCCAGATCAAAGGTGTTATTTTTATTGCTGCTGTACCATGAAAGGAATTTTGCTTTCTCCGGTGGCATCATGTTATCAATACCATAGTCCTCCATTCTAGGCATGGGCCCGACGTAGTTTGAATTCTTTGTTGTATTGAAAATATGTGGGAAAAAGCCTTTGCTTTCTTCAAAACCCATAGCTTGAGGAAGTTCTGCCAATTTCATGGGAAGGAAGTTTGAACTGTCTAGAAATCTTATGCCTAATTTAATCACGGTTACACAAATTAGCTTGCTGCCCTGTGCTATGACCTTTATCTTTTGTTTTTCAGTCAACAGCTGCTGAACAATAAAATAGCTATCATAACGCATGGCATTATGCGCAATGAAGGTGTAGCCTCTGTATTTTGGTTTAATAAATGTCTTAACAAAATTTGAAATACATGTCCTTTTTTTGAACTCCCATGTTTCACCCTTTTTAAAGCATATGGCAAAAATATAGATAGGGATGTGGTTACCTTCCTCCTGTAAGCATTCAATATCATAGAAAATATACTTGTCTGATGTTTTAGATTCTTTGAGAGGAGGCATGAAGCACAGATGAGTATTGATATCACCAACTGGATTTTGACACTGCTGGCAGCGCTTACACTTGTGTTTCTGTGGCCTGTAGCCATTACATGTTTCACACATTATTCTCAACAAGCAGTTGACCTTTTTCTGGGATGCCAAAAAACAGTGTCTTTCCAAGCAGGTTCTGGACTTGCAGAACCGATTACACTTAGGACACCATTCCACTGATTCTCGTTCACAATTTCTTTTTAAACACATAGGGCAGAGGTATTTGCACTTATGGCTGTGGCTGTAGGGAGTACCACATGCACTGCAATAATTTTTCATGCCAAAGAATCCTTTTATATTTAGAATCCCATAATAGTGTTCATCATGTAGCAATAGGAAATATATCTGGTATTGGGGGTCTTTTCCTGATACAAAGGTCTCCCAATTATCATTGACATTATAGACCACACGAATATTTACTCTTAAATGTCTTTCAAAGGTCTCTATGTCACTTAGCGTTACTTTTCTCTCTTCTGAAATGCCAAGCTCTTCATATAAATGCTTAGCTTTTTCCATTAACTCAGCATGAGTGTGCTTCCCAGGTGTCATAACAGCATAGAGACTTCCCCCAAAACACAGATTATTGCCTCTGTTATTTAGATCCACTAAATGCCTTTTCTTCTTACGTATGACTTCGCTGTACAATATAGATCCTAAAACCCTGCGGCCACACCCGCCATTGTTTTTGATCACTGTGAGGACGAGTTGTAATGTGCCATCAAGGCGGATCTCTGTATTGCTCTGTGACAGGTCTGCAATGTTGTTGAGGAATTCTGCAGCAGACAGAGGCCCCTTGTGCCTCCTGACAATGAGAAAAGAAGTGCTTAATTGATCGCTATCTAGACATAGTTGAACTAAGTCACCATCATGTAATTTCATATTAAAGTCATCAAATAGTTGCTGTAGAGAGTCATGGAACTTCTTGTGTGCTTGCAAGAGGTCCCTTACTTGCTCCAGGTTAGTAATCCTGAATGTTACTCCATATTGACCTATTGGTAACTGAGAAGATTTCCATTCCCACTGACTTAATATTTTCAGATGAATTTTTTGTGCCTGTATGCTTTCTGTATCAGCTGGAAAACCTCCTTTAGAAGCACCAGTGTTGTTATTTGCCTCTGATAGGATGACAGGGACTTCCTTAGTAGGCAAGTCTCTGGGGCTTTCCACAGCAGGGCCACAGCTGAAGACAATAGGATTATCTGAAAGAGAAATAGGTCTTTCAGCATTTCTGGCTTTGTTTAAAACTGTTACACTACTTTTCTGCCTGGATTTCACACATTTTGTATGGCTTATCTTTTCGTTGCCGTCTTTTAAGTTCTTACCCTTGTTAGAAGAAATATCAGGGTTGGAACTACCCAGGATGTCTATTTTTTGTTTTTTAGAGGGTGGCTCCAGCGTTTCTTTTTGCCTCATGTTCTGTTGACAGCCAGTCAGACCATCTTCAGGACTGTTTGTATTCATCATGTCTTTAGCCGATGGTGCGTTTTGTATTTACTGGGATCTTCCAGACCAAAGGATTTTGCAGGTGGTGATTTCAAAATCAATTGCTCTATGGAGCTTTGATGTGCTGTTTCTTTGCTCCCCAAAACAGTATCCAAAGGGTGCTTATTCTTAGCTGTAGAAAGGTTAACACAGCCTAATCTGGAAGAAAACAGAAAACACGAGTCATAGAAAGCCTTTGCAAGTCCAAAGTAGGAAAAATGTTTTAACTTTCCAAACTAGTCTCCAGCCCACACTGTCACACCTTGAGGAAATATTGCCAGCATTCAATTTTTTCTTATGAAATACACACACACACACACACATTCCATTAATAGTCAATATAAAACATCCAGGGATTTCACTATAGCACTACCAGAATTTGAGTACTGCTATTCCGTATCCGGCACAGACATAAAAAGAGGGGACAGTAAAACAATCAGCCTACTCTTGACCAAATATGATGAGAAGGGAAAGGGTACTTCAAAAGACTGAGGCCATTTCTGCACTAGACACTATTAGTGTATTGTAGCATTACAATCCTAGTGTTGCCATTTGCGTGATGCTGTCAGGTTAGGAATGCTCTTAAGCGGATGAGTAGTGGTATTGCCACCGGTGTTCCTTCTACACCACAGCATCATTGGCCACTCCCTGCCTCTGTCTTAATTCCACCCGCTGCTCCAATTTGTCTTTGTTTTGTTTTTCTTTGGAAGTTATACTAGCGAGGCAATGTTGTAAGGGCAGGACATGCCTGTATACAATTGCATTTTCATACAATTGATGCTTCAAATATATTTTTTAAAAATAAGAAGTTTTAACTCAAAGGATAAATTTAAAATAAACACAGAGCTGTGATAGATTTTGAAGTTACCACGCTATGGGAGTCGTGGAGGGAGGGACAAGCTGAGCACGCCCATTGCTGCATCCGCGATAACAGGAAGCACTATCAAGCACTATTACGGTTCTGCACTAAGATGGCTGAAGAGATTGAAGCACTAATGAAGGCTCTTAACAGATTTTTTTTCTGGAAATAGAATGTTGTGGTTTGGCAACACTTGAAGATGGACTAGCAGCTGGATAGTGACAACGTCATGTGATAGCATGGCTCCTGAACCAGAGCAAGCTGCTGCAGTTGCACTATACCAATGTCATGTGGAAAATGGTCACAGTATCTTGCATGTTTCCTTCATGAAGCAGAAACCCTAGCAGTAGTGACTGGTGAATTCTGGGGTTCATAGGACTGTAATCCAGCTCCATTATCTCTACACTTAGTATGCTTCCTGAGGGCACACCTAGGCATTTTTCTTGTGCCCATTTCTGATTAAATTATATGTGTCCATTGTCTTCACTGAGTGTTCAAAAGTCAGGACTGGATGTCCATTGGGGCATACAGTGGTTACTTAAATATCTCTTGGAGAGAAGCATTGTAGGTGATTGGTTCTACAGGTATCATGAAAGTGGTTATAAGATCTCTGGACTTTGCCCATTAAGTGCTTCATTCTGAGTCCATCCTGAGAGGCAGGAGTTATCTGATTTGAGGACTCCTCAAGATAAAGCTTATGTCAGCTGCTTTCTTGATACAGTATTTCCTCTAGCACGAGAACAGCCACTAAGGTTCTCTGGAACACCTCCCAACCAAAGCCCTGTTCCAGGTAGTTTTAACTTGGAATAAGATTCTGGTCCCAACCAATAGTGCCAAAAGTCATATTTTGGCTGTCAGTTAACAACTGAGCCCAATTCAAGGTGTGTCTCTTTGTGTATAGAGCCCTAAACAGATCAGGAGCAGATATTCTGAGAAGCTGCCTTCCACAAAGACTGGTCCAGCCTCTACAGACTCGTAAGGAGGCCCTTCCTACTGTACCATGACCCAAGTTAACATTTCTTTAGTCATGTTGTGAAGCAAAGCCTCCTGCATTTTGGCATCCACCATTCTGAACTCTCCACAGAACTTGAAATGTTAGGTTTCAAAATTAATTCAGTAGTGTTAAACATTAGAAATTGGAAAATTAATTTTCTAGTATAAACACTAATGCTTGGTTCACTGAGTTATGGTTAACTAACTTGATCAAAATGTCAGTCTTGGGCCAAAGCATGGGATTTGCAAAGAATGTCATGGCGGTTGTCTGCTACAAGCTCCTTCAAAGATCTTTCTTTGTCTTTTTAAAGTTGCTTTCCTCCACCTGGATTCCCCCCTCCCCATGGACTATAAAGCTCATAATACAATTGTTGCTTGGAAAAAGTGGGGGTTCAACATGTCTAGGAATACTCAGGTTAGCGAAGGCTGTCTCAAAGCATGGGATTTCATGTTGTTGTTGTTGTTGTTGTTTGCTTTCAAGTTGTTTCTGACTTATGGTGATCCTACCAGAGAGTTTTTTGGGGTTGAGAGTGTGGAATGTGTGTGTCCATGGCTGAGAGTGGAATCAAATCCTCATCTTCAGGGTTGTAGCCCAACATTCAAACCACTACACGATGCTGGCTCTCTCATCTTATATCTTCCACCATATCACAGATGAAAACAAGGACTTATGTGGCCCAGCGACCTCAGAGTGTGGTTAAGATGTCAAAGTTATTAATGGGGAACAAACAAGCAAGGAGAGGCTACAGGAGTTTGCTTTTACTGGAACCTGCTGGGAAAGGCAAGATTTTCTTTTCTTTACACACACACACCTCACCCCAAAGAACACCTAGCTCACTCTTCAGATGCCTTGTTAATGGCTTAGAAGGAATGATTAAACATTAGCTAGAGATACATCACAAGTAAAGGAATAAGTGAGTAACTATAAAGACTGGGTAATGAACCAAAGGTAGAGAATTCCTAATCTGGAAGTTTTTAAAATCTGTCAGTGTACACAGAACATCCTTCCTGCCTCCCCAGTTTCAGTCAGGAAGTGCGCTCTGCAAAGATCAGTGGTACAGCACAGGCTTTGCAAGCAGGCAACAGAGATCTCATATACAATCCGCACCATATCCAGTTTATCACAGTCCTACTCTTTCCTGCACCCATTTTACCTTAATGGTATCAATAAAAGTAGGTGGGAAGAAGGAGGAAGAAGAGATGGGAAAGGGTGGGATGAGATGAGAGGGATGAGACAAGGAGAAGTCAAAAGAGAAAGAATTTTCAGGAGTTCCTTTTTTGCAGAGGGAAGCACAACATACAGACAACCTCTCCCACTCTTCTGGCCCTTCCTTCCTTTTGGTTTTATTTCTGTCATTTCCCTGTTCTTGCCTCCCAAGGGCTTGCTTGTGGTCCATCCCTCATTCTTGCCTCCCAAGGGCTTGCTTGTGGTCCATCCCTCATTTGTGTGTGTGTGTGTGAGAGAGATAGAGGGGGGAGAGTACGGGGTAATGGAGTTGTGCACTGAAAAAGAAAGAAAGAAGAACTAATTCCAAGAGAGGGCAGGGTGGAGAACAGAGACTGTCTCCCAAACAAGGGAGAAATCAGCTGGGATGAGAAGAGTCAAGAGAGAGAAAAACCAAATGAGAAAGGAGGAGGAGATAGATTTGAGGAAAACTTTTCACTTACTTTTCCAGGATCTTGACACTGTCTGAGTAATGCACTAAGAACTGTAAACAGGTTCACTGTAGCTTACCCAAAATAATATTGTATAATAATTGTATGTTATGCAGTACTATTCAACAGAAATAAGTCCAGAATATAATCAAGAGAGGGGACAAAGTTACTCAAGAGAGTCATGCCCATCCATCTCAAAAGACTTACAAACACTGTCCTTCTATACAGGCCCATGAGGGGCATTTTGAAAGGTCTCTAGTTGTCACCCTCATTCCATTCCAAAACTCACTTTCCTCCTCCTTTACTTGAATATGCAAGTAAAAATCAAAACAAAAAGAGCTGGAACGTCTAAACGCTTCCAGGGACTTTTGTTCTTTCAGATAAACTTTGAAGTACGTAAAATCTCAGCTTTTATTGTACAACCAGAACAGCAAATGAAGAAGACAAATGAAGAAGAAATGAATGGAAAGGCTGAAGGTAAACTGAGGGGGAAAAAAGAATAGTAGTAGGAGACAATGACAAGACCATTCTTGCTAATGATTTTAAAATTCTTGAACAGATCTTGTACTGTTTCAGCATTGTTTTGTTTCAATCTCATGGTTTTTAATATAGAAGATTATGAGCTGCTTTAGGATTTTTGAAGCAAGGAACAGAATAGAAATACAGTTGGCCCTTCACATTTGCAGGTTTAAATTTCATATATCTGATTATTTGTGTATTCCTTCAACCCCTACCCACCCCACAGTGCTTCTTTTCTAGGGGAACCTTCCCTCTCAGCAGCTCTGATCAGGCCATGTAGTTCTTTAAAAACCCACTTGTGATCATCCTCTTCCTCCACCCACTGCTGCCTGGCCAGCTAAAAATAGCTTGCAGCCCAAATTCTCAGCCCAGTCCAAAAACCCCACCATATCCCACCCTCTCCCCTTCTCTATTCTCCTCTATGAACCAGCCCAGCTTTTAAGATCTGCTGCAGAGGCCCTTCCTCTCTGTCCCACCACCTTCACAAGTGCATTTGGTGGGAACAAGGGAGAGGGCCTTTTCAGTGGTTGCTCCCAGACTCTGGAACTCCCTGCCCAAAGAGGTCAGACTGGCACCCTCCTTGCCTTTTTTCTGTAGACAAGTAAAGACATTATTATTTTGGCAGGCATGCAATATGTGGTCATTCCTTGGCTGGAGAAAGGTGCTGGTTATTCTTAATTGTGATTTGTTAGTTGTTTTCAATATGTATTCTCACTCTGTTTTAATTATTACTTGCTTAATTTGTGTTTTGACTTCTGTATGTTACAGTTTTTTAACTATATTTTCTTTTTTAAAAGTACTGTAAGCCACTTTGAGTCCTTCCGAGGAAAAAAGTGGGATATAAATAAAGATAACAACAACAACAACAAGATTCAGATTTCCAGGTTCACCATTTTTTTAGCAGGTTTGCTCCCTTGGCAGCTGTGCCACCCATTTCCTCTTATGCCCTGCTGCAGCTTTCTTGTCCTCAGCCCAGAGTCCAATCTGGGCATTTCTAGATAAGGATGTAAATTGTTCTTTTTAAAGAAGACCCTCTGAAATGAACATGATTTTTTAATGGCAACTCAGGAATTCTACTGATGTCAGCAGCTGTTAGAAACAGGGTATGACAAAGGCTGAACTCAAGGAGGGTTTCACTGGACCTCTGAACTGCCTCCTCTCGCCCATGGAATACTACTGGCAATCCAACAATCTGCTCCTGCTGCCTTCCACTTCTAACCTTCTTGTATCTTCCTACCTCTCCCTCCATCTTAGGCCACTACCACACTAGACTGTTGTAGTGCTATTATTCCACTTTCAACCCCCTATGGAATGCTGAGGTTTGCAGTTTAGAGACAGGCCTTTGAGGCCTCTTCCTAAACTGCAAACCCCAGGATTCTGTAGGAGGTCGAAAGTGGAATAATAGCACTATAACAGTCCAGTGGCGGAACTTGGTGCCAGCAGGATGGGGCGAGGGAGGAGGGGTGTGGGTGGAGCTTTGGCACATACGGACGGAGCGATGATGCATGCGGGCAGGGCTACAGTGTGCATGGGTGGGGTTACGACACATGGGCAGGGCGCTGGCATGCGTGGGGGCAGGCAAGGAGCGGTACTGCCCCCAAAATAGTGCCACCCAAGGTGCACCCCCTGTCCCTACGCTAGTGTAATAGTCTAGTGCGGAAATGGCTGTAGTCCTTCTAAAAGAAAGCCACGGAAGAGGAAAAATACAAAACAACTGTTTGGCAAGATTAAGAGCCCCTCCACTCCCCAGGAAGCATCAGTATCACTCGCTTCCAAGGATGCTCTTTTCCTCTCCATTCACTCCCACACCCATGGCTCCCATAAGAAGATCAGATCCAGGAAAAGTTACTTTTTGGGACTACAGCTCCTCCAAACCCCACACCCCACAGCCAACATGTGTAGCCCAGAAAAAAATGAACAGTCCAAGTAAATCACCACCTTCCAACTCTGAAGTGCGAGTTAAAAATGTTAAACTCCCTGTGCACTCCCCAGGCTTTCCAGACTTGCCTCTTTTGGTGTTTCCACCAGCTCCGATGTCTTGCTCTTCTTCCTGGATGCCCTACTATGTGGAGAAAGCAGAGCTGCAGTACCAGGGGCAAGCTGGCAAGGTCTTCTGTTCTCAGAAGTACATAACAGGGGTTCCTCTTTTTCCGAGGGATATACCGCATACGGATCACAAGCTGTGCAGTTCCAGCCCTTCCTTTCCTTATGGTTTCCTTTCTCTCATTCCTCTACTCTTGCTGGCTTGCGATCTGCCCCTTGTGTGTTTGGGTGTGTGCATAAGGATGAGAGAGAGTGAAAGAGAGAGTGGGGAGCTTGGTGTGCCAGGGCTGCGCACTGAAAGAAGAAGGAAGGAGAAGAACCAAAGCCAAAGGAGGGGCAGGTTGAGAACAGAAACTCTCTCCCAGGTGGGAAAGAGAAATCAGCTGGTAGGACTGAGCAACAGGACATGACTTGCATATTTGCTCATCACGCGAGGACAGATGTTTCCTCTTTTTCTTCTGTGAACTTTACATGGTAAGGACAAAAAAAAGGGGGGGCGGGGAGGATGACATCATTTAAAGCTCCCTTCTGAGTCAGTGAAGCAGAATGTCTGAAATATCTGAAACTGCCAGATTGAATTCCCACCACAGCAACAAAGTTGTTACTTGGACAAAATCCTCTCGTCATCAGGGCTAGAGATGAGAAGACCCACCAAAGAATACAGAAAAATTGGAGACGGGACAGTTTTCCCACATTTTTTCCCTGAAACCCTTTTTTTTCCCCCAGAAAAAAATGAAAACAAAATGGGAAAAATGAGTTACAGAATACTTACCTTTCAAATGATGACTACAATGTTTAAGACAAAGTATACTTCCTAAACTATTTTTGAAAGCTGTGTAATAGGAAGACTTTGATGTAAGACACTGTACAGTATCTGTTCACTGTAATTCCTATTCTTTCTTTTTCCTCAAGCTCTTTTTATGACAGTGAGTTAGAGGAGATGAAATAATTTTCTCTGTTTTACTAATATTGATGTTTTCCCTTGTTTTTATTAGGGCTCTGTCAGGACCCTGGAACTGCAGGACACAAGCTCTGAGTCTGAGCCAGAGTCCCTGGAGCCTGCTGCACCAGCACAGCCCACTCCCGAGGCTGCCCCAGGCACAGAGCCCTTGGCCCCAGTAGTCCCAGCAGCAGAGCCAGGGGCTGCCCCAGACCCAGCCCAGCCAGAGGAGTCGGATAGTGAGTTTCAAGAGGAGGTGCCTACTTACCAGCAGCATCGGGAGCAAAAGAGTGCTCTCAGGAGGTCATAACGTTTAAATAGAAAACGCCAGGCAATCAGGGCCCAGCTGCGATAACACCTGGAGAAGTGATCTGCTTATAAAAGCAATCACTCAGCCTTGGGTCTTTTGTCGGCTCACAACTGACCATTCTGGGCGAAGTGCTTGTTGTGGATCTCAGCTTGGCCTCCTGAAACGCTGCCCGACCTGCTGGAACGTCGCCACCTCTTGATCCCGGACCAGCTCTGGTAACCTTGTTTGTTCAAACAGACTTTGACTGTGTGCTCGCTTGGCTGTGACGTAACAGCCAGGGAGTCTCCCTGCTGCCGGTATTTACTGCTATTTTTCCTGTTCTGTTCTGCTGAAGGAAAGCCCTTTAATTTAATTTATTAAGCCTTATCTGCAAGAGACCTGTAGCCGGCTCCCTTGGCTGCTTGCCAGGCCTGGGCGTTGACAGGCTCTTTTTGTCAGCTGGCAACACCAAAGAAGCCTCTAAGAGTCACGGTTAACATGATTTGTTGCTGTTGCATGCCTTCAAATCATTTCTGACTTATGGCAACCCTAACACAAATCTATCACATGGTTTTCTGAGGCTGAGAGTGTGTGATGCACCCAAGGTCAGCCAGTGGGTTTCCCTGGCTGAGTGGGGAATCAAACTCTTGTCTCCAGGGTCATAGTACAACATTCAAACCACTGTATCATGCTGGCTCCACTAATGTCATACTGTTTAACATTAAAAACAAACAAACAAACATTTTTTTCAAATGCTGAAGTGGACTTCTAGCCACTTCCCATTTTGCTTTGCACTTCTTGCATATCAATGTGGCCCCAAAGATTCCTGGGGACAAAACCTGGCTACTGGACCTGTCCAAAATTCCTGCCCCTGTGACATAGAAATAAAAACAGCAACATAGCTAGAAGAAGATTGGAAAGGTCACTTTAAGTATTCAAGTGTGATGCCTTGATTTTTTTCCAGTATTTCACAAATGAAAACCAGGACACGTGTGACTAAACAACATTAAAGTGCCACATTAGATATTTACTGTGAGGATGCATTTTGGCTTGTTGAGAAGAGGAACCCACACAACTTCAGTCCTATCCCTGTCACTGTCATATCACTGCTCAGACGAAGGAAGAACAAAAGATCTCACGATAGCCAAAGAAAAAGATGAAGCTGACTCCTCACAGTCGGTCATCTTAGAGGCCGATTTATTTACTAACCAAGCCTAAGTACAGAGATTTAAGATTAAAAACAGTACATTAGGAAAGCAAAAGAAAGGAAGTGCATTGGGCTGCACAGCAAGCAACCTTGGCAGTCAGAATAGGAGGGAGTTGATTTCTCCACTCAACAACTGAGAATGCACATTCACAGTTAACTACCCAATGTGCCAAGACCCTGTGTGATATAGTGGTTTGAATGTTCAATTACAGTTCAATTTCCCACTCAGCCAGGAAAATCCACTGGGTGACCTTGGATGCATCATACCCTCTCAACACCAGGAAAGCTCCATTGTAGGTTCACCTTATGGTCAACGTTATGTTAGATACAACTTGAAGGCACACAACAACAACAAGCCTAACATGGCATTCTC